>CM060374.1:108776607-109301607 GCA_030545235.1 Helianthus tuberosus
TGTTGACTAATTTAGAAAGTAGATTTGATAGACTAATAATATAGATGTTTGTTTTAGGCTTTCTTTGTTTATAGTTTTTATAATATTATTGTGTTTTATATTACTAAAACTTGTTTTATTATGAACATCATTTCTTATATAATAACTGTATAAATCATTAAAAAATTCTTCATTATATGTTGTATAGAGATTTTTTTATAAATATCAGCAAATATAGTTACGTTAAAATTTAAAAATATATGTATAATCTTCAAAATTTAATTTTACAACAATTTCCTATGTTAACGGTAATTTCCTAAATATCCAATTTTTTAATAATTATAAACAATAATTAATTTTGTAAAGTCAACCCTTTAATTTTATTTATATAGATTAGTTATATGATTATACAGATTCTTTAATTATAAATTTTATTTATGTTAAATTATGTTATATGTTTATACACTTTCTTTTTTATGAATTTTTTAAAATCGTTTTTGTGATTTGCATTTGACAAAATATTACTAAAAATATTATGTTTGCTATTTTTATATAAATAGATGTTCATTTGTTCTTCATTCATTATTCTATTTCAAAAAATAACTTCTCTTTGGTTAAGTCACTTAGAAGAAGTAAGCTATGATTTCAAGAGTCATAGTATTTCTTTTTTCACGATCTAATAATTTTTGTGTTGTCTTGATAGCTACAATGGAAAATCAAAGTGAAATTACTTTGTTGAACGATATCGATGCTCTTAATACAAACTACACTATCAAGGTGAAGATTGTTAGTTTGTGGAGAAAGAAGATGAAATGTAATGAAAGAGAGACATATCTTGTTGATATGATATTGATGGATGAAATGGTAATTTCTTGATTTATTTCGTTTTGTATATTGTATTATGTTTGTTATATATTGACAATACCATAAATATTTTTTCGGTTAATGATACTGATGGTGAGTGCATTATAACATTGCCTTTGCGTGTTATTATTTATTTATTCACAGGGTACCAAGATTCAAGCTTCTTGATTACATAAGCTATTTTCAAGGTTTGAGAGACATCTAAATGTCGATGAATGCCTTATTATAAAAAGACCATCTCTTGTCACAAACACTGCAGCATTCAAGATTGTTCCTAACAATCAGAAGCTATGTTTTTACTACCATACATTTGTGGAAAAATGCAGTAAATGGGAAGTTCCACAGTTTGTTTTCGATTTTGTTGATTTCAAGGATGTTGTTTCACAGAGGATCAATGAGGGTACAACAATAGGTATGTTTGTTAATTTTTACAAAATTTTTATACAACAAGATTTGTTCCACATTTTACTTATTAGTTTGTGTGTACTTATATACTGACATGTTTTTTGTTTTACTCTTAGATTTCATTGGTTACGTGGTTGTTCGTTATAAGATTAAGGACACTAACAAAAAAGATGGTAGTAGAGGGAAACGCCTTAATCTCAAGCTTTAAGATCTCGAGTAATATAGTTTTAAAATTTGTAGTTTATTTTTTTCATTGTATGTTATAGTTTTAATAAAATGTTGTTAAACTTAAATTATTATATTATATGCTATTGTAGAGATGTTCAGGTTTATTTAACTCTTTGGGATGATTATGCTAAGGACATGTATTCTTACATGGTTAGTAAAAATCGTGAAGTGCATGTTGTCGTTGCTGTCCATTTTGGTGTTGTTAAGACCTACAAATGTATTTTATTAATTACACAATTTATATTATACAATATAGATAGATTTCTATGTTATTTTGTATACAACAATTTTTCTGTTTTAGATATCTGATGTATTGTTTATTTTTTTTATCTAAAAAAATAGGTAAATGGGACATTTCTAATAATTTTGATGGTTCACGACTTTTCATTAACGACAATTTTGATGAGATACTATCATTCAAGGAAAAGTGAACAAATTATTTATTTATATTTTTGTAATTCTATCTACTTTATTTTTTGTTTGTATTTTTTTGGTTATTACACATTATGGTTTCTTCTAATTTTTTTGTAGGTTTCTTGCAAAACTTGCTGCTTTAACCGAGTCAAGTAGCCATGTTGGGTCATATGAAATATGTTCTGCTGAAGATGAATTTTTGAACAACAATGTTTTTTTCACCAATTTCTTATCTTGGCTTAATCATAGAGGTTTTCGTTAAAATTTGATATTTTATATATTAACTATTAACAAAATTTTAATAAACTTTTATTTCTTTAATTCTTTAAATAGTCAAAAAAGTGGTTATTGTTAGAACTATTGTAGCAATCGTTTCTGATAAGATGTGGTATTATGATGGGTGTAACTATTGCAAGTCCAAAGTTGAGCAAAAATTTGAAACTTGTGATAAGGAAGATGGAACAAGTGATGTTAGAGATGAGAAGGTGTATCAATGTTCCAACAAGGATTGTCAAGGAAAAGAAGTTTTCCCGTTGTCCAGGTAAAGTGTTTGTTATTCATAATTCTATTATTGTTGATTCAACAAGTAACATTGTTTATATTATCTATTCGTCTATGTTTGTTAATTATGTAAATACTATTTTAAGGTTTAAAATACCAATTTAGGTTCAAGATTCAACAGGTACGGTGACACGTACATTGTTTGACCATGAGGCGTTGAAGTATGTTGGGAAAACTGCAAAAGAACTTTTAGAAATTCAGGACGAGGTTTTATTTAATACTATGTTATAATTAATTCAATTAGCTTTTGTCTATATAGATTCTAACCACACATGATATTTTGTTAATATAGTTACTCAAGACCGATGAGCTTGAAAAGAATACCCTGTTGAATTTGAAACGTTGGTTAACGAAAAGTGTGCTTTCGTGATCAAAGTAACAGACTTTAATATTGTAAATGGTGTCGAGAATTATGGAATATCAGTTGTTACCGATGATGTTGACATCTTGGATGAGCTCAACAAAAAATGGAAAATTGATCAAGTAAGCGAGTATTATATTAAAAAAAATTACACTTATTTATTCCTTTAAATGAGGTTTATACAAATTGTCTTATGATTTTGATTTTTTTACAGCTTGATGTTTCTAATTCATTTGGTATGAGTTAGTCCGAGTTCCAATCTGTTGGTGGTGAAAGCGCAAAGGTTTAACTTTAAAAAAATATAATGACATATACTTATAAATGTTATGTTTTTAAATTTTTTTATTATTTTTTTAAGGATGGTGTTTCTTACACTGGTGATAACTCTACACCTGTTTCAAAAGATTATGTAGCTGACGTGAAGCAATCATCAGCTGAGTTGAAGCGTAACCTTGGTGATGTGTATGCGATTGAAGAGGGCTTGGGGTCATCAGCAAGTAAACCTCGCATGAGTGTTGAGAACAATTGTCTTGACGAAGACGTAGGCAAGAATTGATAAACGAGATTTGCAAGTGATGGTTACCATAAAAAACATTTGCTTTGTTATTGGAGTGTTTGCTTTGTGTTTTTTTATTTTTGGTGTTTAAAAAATTTATATGGTTTCCCTATTTAATATGACATTTTGAGTTATCTATTTTGGTGTTTCGTTGGAAATTATGTTTAGTTATGTTTCTTATTTTATGAGATTACATTTATTATTCCTAATTTAATCATACGATAAAATAAAAAAATTACAAAAATGAAAATTTCATATCACTCTTATCCTTAATTACTTTTCATGAAATGAACATTAATCATTTAAAATTTTTCTACAATTCAGTTACAATTGTATATTTATTTTATAAAATATCATAATTATAGAAAGTCGAGTGTAGTATTGACCCATTTCGAAAATTTTACAATCTTTCTAAATATAACTTTCTTTCTATAATTCAGAGCATTAATTTGATTGTAATTGATTTGTAATAATGTGTATTATTTATTCCATAAATACCTTATGTCAATAAATACAAATACTTTACACACTTTTGCAACATCTAGAAGGTTCTTTGAATCTGCATTCTGACTTCTTCTACGTTGTCATATATATTTTTCATCACTCTTTACATTTCCAGTAAGTTTTCATGTATTGTACTATAATTTTTACGTATTTCATGTTTGCCATTGATGATAAACCTATGTTAATTGTAATAATGTTTTTACACGATAAAAGTTTTGATGCTATAATTATAACTGTGTGGTATGTTGGTTCGTTGTAGTTATCTGTGGTGTTTAGAAAATGCATAATAGGTTGAAACAAGTATCTTCATCTTCTTCCGAACATCCAAACAATGGCGTCGCTAATGATTGTAAGTGTGCTTCTTCATTTGTTTTATCATATAGTATTGTGTAAAATATTGAAAAGAGTGATGAATTTCTTTTTATGAAAATGTTTCAGATTTAAGAACTCCATTGTCTTACGTTATGAAAGGTAATTCAATATTGTTCTCAATTTTATATTTCTTCTTACGTTTTAAAACTGAATCCATCTTGATTTTAATTTTTTTGTTACACCTTATTTTACCTCTATAATTTTTTTGGAATTGTAGTTGACGAGGCTAGGCGTAGACGAAAGTTAAAAAAACTATATCTTGATAATAAAAAATCAAAATCAAAATCTACTACAGCACCATCAAATACACATGTTCAAAATTATTATCTCAAAGGTAAATTGTCTATCATTTGTTTTGATGTATATACATATTTAATTTATTTAATCATATTTTAAGTTCAGTTGTAACAAAATTTGTTATAAAAAAAGTAATTTTATAATTATCGTATGATTTCTAATGTTTCATTTTACTTATGTAATATTTTCTTGATTTATCTATTTCAACATTCTAGTTGTCGAGACTAAACATATACGTAGGTTAAGAAAACTATACCTTGATAGTAAGAGATCAAGGATTACTCGAAAATGTATTCCTTCCATAGGGGATTCAACGTCTTCATCAGCAACACGAATCATTTTAAACAACAAAGAGAATATTACACCGAATTCTTCAATCACAACCTTTCCTACGCAGTCTTCAACTGTTATACCGATAAGTAAGATTACTTTTATGTTAAACGATGTTACGAATTGTACATCATTCCTGTATACCTTATAAGAAAACCGGTTGTATTATATATTTTCTTTACAATAATGATTGTTTATTTTGTATTAGGCAATCGTTTAAATTCATCCGCTAACGTAAGAACTTCCATGATAACACGTTCTACTTTGAAGAAGAACGGAAAAGCGGTGCAAGACCCTTATACAACACCCAAGCGTACACCGTTTGAAAATATAGAAAACATAATACCAGGTTTAGGTATAAAAAAGACAGTTACTACTTGCTGATGTTTCACATTTTCTTTTTTATTTTTTTTGTTATACATAAAAGATGGCAACACCCTTTTGTTTTAATACTTATTTGTAATATGATATTTATCTTTTTTGGATTAGGAAATAATTTCAATTCTTCGGGGACGGTAACGTCTGCATCTGGAGCATTTCGACGTTGAATAGGAAGACAAACGTATTGCAAGAATATTCTACATCAACGGGACGTACGAATAGTGCAAACAAAGAAAATATAACACCAGTTTCGTGTATCACAACTATACGTTCACAATTTCCTAACGTGTCACAGTTTACTAATGTTGTGTCTTCTTTGAATCGTATATCTCCAGGTATATTTTATAATTATATAGATGTATAGATTTTTAATTGTAAAATTCATATAGTTATTCTTAAATCCTGTTTTCTTTGTTTTATAGACAATATTGCAAGCTCATCAACTTTACCATTGAATGATTGTTAATCTATTACTCCGCGGATTGTCAATAAACGCAATGCAACTTCTTCGACGACGGAAGTGTCTGCATTAAAAAATATGTTTTCTGGAAAGCGTACACTTATTCATAAACCAATTGAAATAGAACCCATACCAATGGTTGATCTTGATTCTGATGATGAAAATCATGTTAACGAAGTTATTATAGACGTCACCAAAGGCACATCTACAAGTAACTGAATAATGTTAGTCATTGTTAATTCGTATTTTATTTTACCTACTTAACTCTTCACTCTGTATTAAACTGTTCAGATTACCTTGACCATGGCGACCAATCTCTTACTTGTTTATGCTATGCAAATTTATGGCCAACCGAAGGTGGAAATGGTCGGATTACACTTTAAAAGCAAACATATAGCTTATGTTGTGGTTATGGTACAGTTGACTTCCTGATTATAAAGATTCTGATCCAGCTTACCAGATGCTTTTTCGATGTTTAGATTCAGAAAGCAAGTTTTTCTTAAAGAACATAAGACGCTACAATTCTATGTTTTCCTTTACATCTATGGGAGGAAAAGTAGATACTAAAATAAACAAAGGTAATGCTCCATTTGTTTATAGAATCAGCGATCAAAATGCACATAGTATGGGTAGCCTTCTTCCTAAACCCGGAGACAAACCAAAATTTTCACAACTTTATATTTACGATACTAAGAATGAACTTTCCAATAGAAAGACATTATTTGGGTATGTTTTTTTCGGCACATATCTTAATATTCCAATACTTCATAATAAAGTTTTTTTTCCATTGCATCGAATTATTATTAAATACCTTTAATTTTTGTACTAGGGATTCGACAACTCGGTCATCTTCCAAAGCAAAAGCACTGGACGTTAAATTTATAAAGTATCTTACCGACATGCTAGATTCTCAAAATATGTTGGTAAAAACGTATAGGATGGTACGAAACCATCTTCATGAGAATCCTAACGTTTCCCTTAAACTTCAGATAATTTATCAGAGATCGCGACGGTCCTACAATTTACCTACGTCTTCCGAAGTTGCTGCTTTAATTGTTGGCGATATGGACCAGATGATGGAACATCATGATATTATTGTTGAAGAGCAGTCAGGAGTGCTTAAACGTATTAGCGAGTTACATCCTTCCTACCTTGCTCTACAATATCCAATTCTTTTTCCGTATGGTGATGATGGCTATAGGATTAACATTCCTCATAGGGATTTTGGTCCAAAAAGAAGACACGGCCAAATTGTACGATGAGAGAGTTTTTTGCCTATAGGATACAGGATAGGGACAACAAGTTCTCTTTATCCTTAATGCCAGGAGGTTGTATCAGTAGTTTTTAGTCGAAGCATACACAATGATTGAAAGTGAGAGGCTAAACTACATATGGTTTCAGTAAACAAAATTAAGATGCGAGTCGTTTAACAGTCTTAAAAATGTTTAGGAAGGTGGTCAGAGTGATTTGTCTCATACCGGAAAACCTAAGATATTACCTTTTTCGTTTACTGGTGGAGCTCGCTATATGATGCAAAACTACTTGGATGTTATGGCTTTATGTAGGACGTATGGGTATCCTGATTTCTTTATAACAATTACATGTAATCCAAAATGGCCCAAAATGGTAAGGTTTATTGGTGACTCATCAATTAAGCCTGAAGACAGAACCGATATACTTTGTCGATTGTTTAAGATGAAACTTGATGCATTAATAAAAGACCCAGGAAAAAAAGATTTCTTGGCAATATTAATACAGGTATGTTATTCCTTTTTATTTACACCCAATTTCTCTATATGTGCTAATCTTTTTTTATTTCTATAGTTGTTTACACTGTCGAGTTTCAAAAGCGTGGTCTGCCACATGCGCATTTATGCATATTTATGAAAGCTGATCATAAGTTTCCTACTGTTGAACACATCGATGCCTTTATCTTAGCTGAAATTCCTGATAAGAATGAAGATCCTGAATTATATTCTCTTGTGAGTAGCTTTATGATTCATGGTCCTTGTGGACAGACTAACTTGAAATGTCAATGCATGGTAGGCAACTGCTGTTCTAAGAATTTTCCAAAGAAGTTTTTGGAAGCTACTTTCGTTGATTCAGATGGATTTCCCCTTTATAAGCGAAGAGATTCTGGTTAGACAGTTGTGAAGAAGGGTGTTACATTGGACAACAGGAGTATCATTCCATACAACAAAATGCTTCTTAAAAGTTATCAGGCGCACATCAATGTGGAGTGGTGCAATCAGGTTGGTTCAATTAAGTATTTGTTTAAATACATTAATAAAGGACCAGACAGAGCCAATGTTGTTGTTATAGATTCAGATAAAGGACTTGAGGATGAGATTCCAAAAGATGAAATAAAAGAATATTACGAGGCTAGGTATGTTTCCGCATGTGAAGCCATATTTGCCTGTGAGGTTCACTATAGGTATCCGTCTGTTATGAGATTACCATTTCATCTTCCAGACCAACAAAATGTTGTATTCAGTGGTGAAGATGATATCGAAGATGTACTAAACAAACCTCAAGTAAATTCTTCATTTTTTTCTAGAATGGATGAACATGAATAATTCTAAACCTGGAGCAAGGGAACTTACTTATGTTGAGTTTCCTTCAAAGTATGTTTGGAAGTTAAAGGATCAGTGCTGGCAGTCGCATAAAATTATGTTGTGGTTGGGAGAATTTATTCTGTGTCTCCTTCTCTTGGTGAGGCTTATTACCTAAAAATTCTTCTAACTAAGGTTAAAGGACCACGATCCTTTGAAGAAATCAGAACCTATAACGGTGTGGTTTATCCTACTTTTAGGGATGCGTGTTATGCACGTGGCCTGTTAGACGATGACAATGAATATATAGACTGTATTAAAGAAGCCAGTTTTACAGGAAATGGTCATTATCTGCGTTGTTTGTTCGGTACACTACTATTGTCTAATACGCTTTCAAGACCCGAAGTTGTTTGGGAGAAGATGTGGGAGCTTTTGTCCGAGGACATTTTATAAAATATGCGGAAAGATACTGGTTTTAGTGGTATTTTTTTTATTTTCTAATAGTTTTTGTGACATAAATGCATATTATCATTAATGATTTATAGTTATATCAACAAAGTGTTTCGTTATACTAAATATATTTCCTTTTCATTGTAGGATTGGTTGTTTTAGACAAACGTTTAAAGAATATAACGTTGTCTAAAATCGAAAAATATCTTCTTCGTAATGGTTCCAGCTTGCACAAATTCTCACCACTGCCTGTTCCTGACGATGAGTCTCTAATATACGAGAGCAAGCGTCTGATAAACGAGGAGTTTCTTGGCACACGAACAAAGTTAGGCTGAGTTCAATAATCTTCACAGGTCTTTAAACGATGATCAAAAAGCAGTGTATAACGAGATTACGGAGGCTGTTCGACGTGGGAAAGGTGGTGTTTTTTATGTACGATTACGGTGGTACAAGTAAGACCTTTCTATGGAAAACGTTAGCGGCTTCCATTAGATGTAATGGATATATTGTTATTAATGTGGCTTCAAGTGGGGTTGCATCATTGTTGCTATCATGAGGTCATACTGTCCATTCACGATTTCATATTCCGATTAATCTTAATGAAGATTCGGTTTGCCATATTAAGCCTAATACTGAAATCGCTAATCTTCTAAACGAAGCCAAGTTGATTATTTGGGATGAAGCACCGATGGTACACAAACATGCTTTTGAGGCTCTTGACCGTACATTGAAGGATGTTTTGAGTGTTGGTGATTCACGAAATTCAGAACTTCCATTTGGTGAAAAGGCAAGATATCGTACACGCCTCTTTATGTTCATCCTACATTTGGTCGACTTGCAAGGTTTTAAAATTGACAAGGAACATGCGTTTATCTGTTGGAGCCAGTAGTGTAATCATCGAGGAGATAAACGATTTTGCTAAATGGCTTCTTGAAATTGGCGAAGACAATGTTGGTGATGGTAACGATGGCGAGTCAACTACAGAGATACCAAACGATCTTTTAATAACTGATTTAACTGATCCAATTCAAAGTTTGATTGACTTTGTATATCCTTCAGTTCTTGACCGTTTTAAATATCGTGACTACTTTTCTGAGAGAGCCATATTCGCGCCTAAGAATGAAGTTGTTCATGGTATCAATGATCGTTTGCTTACATTGTTTCCTGGTGAAGAAGTAGAGTATCTTAGCTCCGATAGTATATGCCCAACTGAGGAAATTAATGATCCATTACACCAAGATTTATATAATCATGAGGTGTTAAATAGTGTCAGGGTTTCAGGATTACCAAATCATAGATTGGTATTAAAGTTGGGTGTTCCAGTGATGCTTTTGAGGAATATTGATCAGCAAAACAGTTTATGTAGTGGTACACGTCTTCAAATTACACGTCTTGGTAAACGTGTTATCCAGGCTGAAATATTATCGGGAGGTAATGTTGGTTCAAGAACTTACATTCTAAGAATTAGCATGATACCGTCGGACAAGAAAATACCCTTCAAGTTTCAACGAAGGCAGTTTCCAATAACCGTATGTTTTGCGATGACTATTCATAAAAGTCAAGGACAATCTCTTTCAAGAGTCGGTCTTTACCTGAGAGACCCTGTATTTTCACATGGCCAGCTGTATGTTGCATTGTCGAGAGTAAAGACTAAAGATAGCGTCAAGCTTTTAATATTTGACAAGAACGGGAGGCCGACAAATCAAACGACGAATGTTGTTTACATAGAGATATTTGGGAATTTGTAGGTTCACATTTTCAATTATTTTAGAACTTCAAAGATTTGTAGTGTTTTTATATAAATACTTTATTGAATTTGCTATTTTCTTTTCTTATTGTATTACACTTTTAAATTCACTTTTTTATGTATACTTATGATTATTTTTATTATTTTAAACATATTTTAATATATTTATATAGTATAGATATTAAAATTTTAAACTTTATCCCTTAGTTACAAAAGTGTTGCATATATACATAAAAGGTAATAACAATACTACTTATACATTAGTTATTGAGTGAATTTCAAATTTTGTCCTTTATATTTATAGTGAATATCAAACGGTGTCCTTTATCTTTCAAATTGACAAGTCTTGTACTTAATGTATTAAAATCTTGCATGTTGTGTCCTTTAACCCTAACCCAGTTAGATTTTTCTGTTAAATTGGGTCATGTGACTTGCACATGAGGGTATTATTGTCATTTCACTTTCCAGGGACTAGTTGTGTAAATAAATTAAATACCTAAGCATTAAAAAATTAAAAATTAAAAATTTTAATTTAAATGGGTCCCACCCAAACTCTCACCCCTACCCCCTTTCTTCTTCTTTGAATTTCATAGCCGGCGACCAAGGAGCATCGACACTTGCCACCATCGCTTCCGATCACTAAGGTGTTGTTGCCCTCCACCTCTGTTTCGCCTTCATTAAATGAGAAGATGTTTCTGTTGTACAACAATATGGGGATATATGCGCGTTTGAAATTGGATACGATTGGAGTGTTATTACCTGTAACAGACCATCAAGAGAAGATAGAGGAACATCAATGAGATACGGATGCTCAATGTGGCCATTTTGTGTGAGAAAATACAGAGGAAATTTTCTTGGTGCAATAACAATAACAGCTGCCGGAGGCTTTTTTGGTATGATGAAGTTAGGGCTTGTATCAGGAGCATTGAGCATGATCGGATCTCTGTTTTATCTTCGTTAAATGGTGGGACCTTTGTTTTTGTGGCAATAAAACCCATTAATTTAATTGATTTGGAATGGCATAAAGAACAAGATTACATGAGATTTGAACTTAAAAAAGATAGATTGATCATTGATACCTCTGTTTTGTTCATAGTGCATTTTTGATAATATTTCTTGCACAGGTCATTGTTTTGAGCTACAGGAGTAAAAAATATTCTCATTGTACCAAAAATATTCAAGAGCTTGGCAATACCTGCAATTTTTTAATTGAGGTAATACTATAACTTCTTTCCACCTTTTTCAGTTAAGTCAATCTATTGATGGTGAGGATGATGGTAAGGATAAGGTTATTTTATTAATTATTGTTTGAAGAAGTGAGAGTTTCATAGAGCATAAGGTGGGCTGTTTTGGTGTTTTACGATGGCATTGATTCGTGAATCATCGAAAAAGAGCAGTAGTTCATCGGAGAAGTGGGGGTGGGGGAACAAAGGTGTTGAAGATGATTGTTGGTGGTGGTGGGTCCCACAAAGATGGTTGGGGTCTGATTGGGTGAGAGGTTTGGGTGGGACCCATTTAAATTTTAACTTTTTAATGCTTATCTATTTAATTTATTTACATAACTAGTCCCTTAAAAGTGAAATGACAATAATACCCTCAATTCCAAGTCAAATAATCAGATTTAACAGAAAAATCTAACTGGGTTTGAGCTAAAGGATATAACGTGCAAGATTTTAATACATTAGGTACAAAACTCGTCAATTTGAAAGATAAAGGACACCGCCTGAAATTCACTATAAAGATAAAGGACAAAATTTGAAATTCACTCTTAGTTATTTATTACCTACACACTTTGTTTCTCTTATGTAAACATCACAAAACTATAAGGGCTGTTTGTGTAAATATTCCTAAAATCAGTTGAAATTTGGGGGATCGAATCTTTATGTAAATACAGAAACCATTACACATCAACAACTATCATCTTTCAAATCTTCACCCATAGATTTCTTCATCGCCGACTTCAACTAGGGTTCCACATTCATCACCGTCTTCTTCTACGGCAGAATTCAATCAACTGACTTCGTTTTTGATTTATTAAGAACAGGTATGTACATTCAACTTGTGATGAACTTTGTAGTCTTTTATGGATGTTAAATGAATCGAATCATTGTCTACAGACCATTATTCACAGTTTCGAATAGAAATTGAAAGAGGATTTAGATATCTGTAGTTGTATGATTTATTGAGCACATGTTAAACAATCATTATTTGGAAAAAAAAATATGCTCTGTTTCAGCGATAGATATTAGCGAATGTATTAACATCTTTATTGATTCAGGTTTTATCATGTATTCTAAATTTGTGAAGTTTCATGATATCATTGAAAGTGGTACGCGCTGTTTTCAGATACTTAATTTCTTTTTATTCAAATCTATATTTAACAGTTGTTAAGGTTTATATTTTCTTATAATACATAAAAATCTATATTGGATGTGCCTTTATCCTTTGTTAATCAAAAGTGGAGAGAATGTTGGGAAAATAAGAAGCTGCAAATCTATTACGAGAGTGGTAAAAAATGGTTTGTGAGGCTGAGAACAGTAAATTCAATGCCGGTGATAACTAATGGTTGGGAAAGAGTTGTTAAAGATCTTAATCTGCCAAAGAAGACTTTGTTGGTTTTCACACCATTAGGAGATTTTGTGCTAGAACTTTCCTATTTTGTTCATGGCATTTGTGGCGAATCTTATTACACGTTTCATCATTATGGAAAATTGGGTCTTACGGTACGACAACTGATTTTAACTTCAATGCATTTTCACATTCAAAATTTCTACACTTATTCACATAAGTTACATATTTCATCTATAATATTGATTATATCTTATTTTATGCAGATAATCGAAGATTGTTTCATTAAACACTGTTATGTAAACAGCCCCCCAAATGGCACATATCAAATATGTTATAAGGGTTCTTATTGGAGTGTCGAGGCATCTAAGTTTCATACCATCTATGTATTCACTAAAGGATGGCCGGAAGTGTGCAATGATCTTGGGATACTGGATGATGATTTACTTATTTTCAGGAGAGTTGATAATGTTATTTTTGAGTTATTAGTTTATCGAAACGAAACTGAGATTGCTTTGACGAAGAAAGCTGAATCCGACGATGATATTGTACTTGAGATATCCAAGGCTGATTTCATTGAGAATGTATTCAAGGTACGTATGTATTTAGTATTACCAGTGAAAGATTTATTGATTTCAGCCATTTATTAATTATCCCAGTAATGTTGACCAGTACATCTATGAAGATTATAAAATTGCATCTTTGGAAGAAGGAAAATCCTTTAGTCAGGTACTTACTTAAGTATTAAAATCATTATTGTAATTTAAACACATTTAAATTTAATGTTTTTACAATTATTTGTAATGTTGTGTATTCATGTCATATTTATCCATCAATGTAATACTCAGAAAAAGTTAGGAACTAATGTACTAGCAAAGGCTGTTATATCACGTAAAGCGGTTAAGTTCGATGTTGAATGCACGCCAAGGAAATGTATGGCTTCACAATTAAAGACAACATAAAATGTAAGTTCACCACCTTAAACATTGTTACATTATTTTGGATATTAACGTTATTCTATCACAATAGGTTGAGAAGAAAGTTAAAGTTGTTCCTGAAAGCAAGGACACAGTCAAGAATACCACAAATGGTTTCCATGGCACCTTACGTATCAACACATCCGATGATATTGCATGTTCTCGATCTGTTGATAAGGTCAAGGTATGCGTTACAATTCCTTGTGGAAAAAAAGTGATTTCCTGAGACGGAAATAAAGATATCAAATTTCTACCAAGATAACGCGAGGTTCCAACCAACAAGAATCCTAATGAACCTAAAAGAAGGATAATCGCCCAATAGAAATTACTTGTTTTTCGAGCTCCCTTTATAGGTTCTATCCATATATGTTCTGATCGACAACTCATACTTGATCTCATTGCTTTTTTGGAATTAAGAGATTACCCCAAATGAATTTAACTTTAGTCCATTTGTTTCCGAAGTAACTCGCATCAACTAGCACTAGTTTGATGTGAACCTTTAGGAGTAATTCATTAAATTGGTTAGATCTAAACTAATAACATACCCTTCGTATTATTTCACTAAAGATAGCCACATACATATAGATAGACCAACGTTACAGTTCAGCCATCCACCGATTTGGGTCTATTTGAGCCCATGAATTAGTATATATTATATAAACTGCATTTTTGCCGCATATATTCCACATGCTTTTAAGTCAAATCTATATGTTGACTTCTTCAACAAGGGGAAGAAAGTCGGCAATGTTCACAAAAATGGTAAACATACAAAGAAGATTACAAAGAGTGCAAGAAAACATTCTGCTGATCTTGACGATGCTGAGTTCTTTCAGTTTGTTCGGAAAGGAGACTATAGGCTGGTATAACTTTTTTATAACAAACTAATGATTTATGTTTATTTGTCCTTGACTATTATTTTGTTTCACACAATACATGTAGCGTCTGCCTGTCAAAGTTGTTAAGAGAGTAGGTCTTTCTATTAATCTGCATTCCTTGAGTGTTCAAAATATTGCTGGAGTTGTAGAGGTTTATAACGTGAAGACGGAGTTAAACGATGGGAAGCCACGTTACGCCATGGTTGGTTGGCGGAAGTTCATGTCTGATAATAACTTGAAGTTTGGTGATATTTTGCACTTCACATACGTGGCTTCACAGCAGAAGATCGTCCTAAATGACATTATGCCAGTGTAAGAAAGACGTCTAAGTATGTTTTGATAACAGAAATTATGTATATGAACATTTTGATGGTTATTTTGCAAGGTATTATTTTGGAACTTATTTACTTCATGGTTTGTTGATGTAGATGGTTAATATGGTAACAACAATGTTATTAGCAGTTTATATTTTATATATATGATACCATGCTATTTTTTGGCAATACTCATGTTAACAATATTACATTTTATTTTTAAAAGATTAATGATAAATAACATAATTAAAATTTACTAAAATATAAGACGTAATCTAATTATGGATACTCTAAAATCATATTAAAAACCAACTTTTATTATTTCTTTTATTTGTAAATAAAACGAAATTTTTGTTAAGTTTAAATTTGTACTTAATCTAATTATGGATGTCGTTCTCTTCATAAATAACACGATTTATGTTTGATTATAAATTTGTATGAGTATTTTTGGAAACTATTTTTTATTAACACTGTTATGGAAAGTATTAAATAGATAGTCAATTTATATTTATGTAGTTAATAAAACTGTTTCTAAATATACAATATAATCAATTTATAGAAAGAATTAAATACATTTAATAACAAATTTGTAAATTATTTTTCTGTTAATAAACAATCCAAAAAAATCCGAAAAAGAATTTATAAATATATGTAATATATAATTTCATGAATAACTGTATTTATATATTTAAATTTGTAATTACAAATTTGTAAGTATGATAATTTAGTAATATATCTTCTTTTATAGAATCATGATAAATTTATGCAAATAATAGAAAATTACTTGGACCATAATTGAGCCTTTAATAAGTTTGTCTTATAAATATACATAATACCTAATCATCTTCATCCAATTCAAAGTCCATATATCATTGAAGATGCTTAATTGTTTTTTTACGTTATCTATCAAACAACAAGATGAATTCTTGGGTATGTCGATGTTATTATCAAATTTATTTCTCTATTATATGTTTGTATTAATTTTTACTTTGTATACAGATTTTACCGAGGAGTTACCACAATTGGGTAGCTGATTACAAGTTAGCTCCTGATGGTATGGTTTGAATCCTTAGGATGGCTGGAAGAATTTTTACTCTCAAAATTAGGAAAGCAGGTTCTTCATATTTTTTCCACGACAGATGATCCAATATGATTCACCCTCACTAACATTACCAAAGAATTCATTGCTTTTGTTTCCAGTACGAAGGCAGTCTAACTTTTAGATTGATATACTTTTATCAAGATTTGGGACTTGCTCAAGGTGATTTCTTATATTGCTAAACATCCCAATTATCTGAATTTGGTAATTATTTTATTTGTTTTTTTTAAGTTTGTACTATAGTAGTATTTGACAAATTTTATAAAACTTTCTTTAATATAAAATAATTATTTTTGTACTTGCAGCTTATCGATAGATTTTTTATTCATCATAAGTTGAAGAACATACTACCTACGTAACATCTTACTATAACCGCTTTTCCTAACCATACATGGTTGGTTGTTATGGAAAAATATGGTCAAAATTTTTATATGACTACCGAATGGAATCGCATTAAAGAAGACATGAAAATTCAAGATGAACACATTATTATCTTCGACATGATTTCCAAGTCAAAATTTGATATTTAGAGGCACAGAAACTTTGGTCCGTATACCTGAACGACGTCTTGCTCGTGTTAAAGAAGGAGTTAAAAAAGAAGTTAATGAAGAAGTTGCCGCTTAAATTATTTAGTATTCTTTAAGCTACGATATAGAACGAATATAAAACAACTTTGTTTTTGTTAGTATTACATTTTATAACTGTTTAATTTTACAAACGTTGTTATCATTGATTAATGTACGTTATTCATCATGCAATTTTCATTTATTAATATATATGTATATTTATTTTTTTAGAAAAATAGATTCACGGGTGATAACATAGTGTATTTATAAATATAAAAATATTGAAATGTAATAGATGTATGTTTGTATTAAAGAACATGGTTCTCTTACAATAAATTCTGGTTTGTACTAATAAATAGTGCCCATATTTTACTGTATTAGGACAATTCTTTCGAGAAATATAAATAATTGTGCTTGTGAAAAATAAGAATGAAAACAGAGAGAAACCAGAGCGTAATTCTATTCGTTCGTCACTTAATCAAGCCACTACAACAATAAGGGGTAATAACGGCGCATATCAGTCTCTTTAGTGGCGCATATTAGTCTCTTTTCGCCGCTATTGCCATGTTTTCTTGTAGTGACTATTACATATATGTTATATATGCACAACACTAACTGTAACCGAAACTCTCAATCATAAGTAGGAGTAATAGGGGTAATTATGTCTGCACTGATTATTATTATTATTATTATTTATAACACTTCACTCATACATATTACCGCTCAATATATACTATTAACATTATATGAATGGATAATGTTGGCTTGATTCTTCAAGACCGATATTAAATGATATTGCAGGATCAGTATAAGTTATACTGCATCATTAAAACCCTACTAAGAAAACCCAGTACGAAAAAACTTAGTTAAGGAAAAAAAGTACATGTATATTACATAAATCTCTAGGCATGTGAAATCCAATATTCTATGACAACTGCTTAACTTGATATTTAGCGTAGTCCTCTATAATTTGAATGGTGAAGTCTGCATTGTCATCATACGGTATAATTGGGTTTCTCTTGATCACCTCTGGTCTACATTCTTCTTGAATATGTTGAAATCTTCGATCTTCTTAAGTACAATCATATGTGGATTGAGACTGAATGTTGTGGGGATTTGATAAATTCCCGCATAATGGGACTTCGTATTTTTGTTGATGAACAATTAATGCCTCGGTTCATGTAGAAATATCAACTTATCATTTAATGTGCTTTAAAATTATGCCTCGCTAAAAACCATGCTAGGAACACCCAGTGAGACAAAACCACAACTAAGGGAAAAGGAGTGCACTACGCATTATAGATAATTAACATGTTACAGAATGATATTAAATCAGTACTTCGGGACCTATTAGATAAAATTGATTCTACTGGATCAGTAACTTTATCTCATTAAAACGCTTACTAAGAAAACCCAATCGGAAAAACTTAGTGAAGTGAAAAGGAGTGCAACATTTTAGATTAGAACTTTTATCTTGTCAACACATCTCTCAAGAACACAATATCAAATGTCGTCTTGTTTGCAAGATACATCAATATTCCTATCGCAATTAAGTATCATACTTCTGGACCAAGTATCTCTCCATCCTCTTCTTAGGTACAGTAAAATATTTTACATATGTCAAAAAAATCAAACAACCATTAGTGTACTCAACAAATGATTTTTATCCATATAACATCTTTTGATATAGTCTGATTGATGAGTGAAATAGTTGTCATGGGCTAATAAAAAACAAGTATTTTGTACTTAAATACCTCTAATAGCATAGGTAAGTAAGGTCATATCCATGGAAAATTTGTGGTCAATATTTAACTTGTAGTATTTAATTATCTACTGAGTTAAATTTAGGGGTTTGATTGGTTGAAAGAACTTGGAAATGTAACTAAGAAAGTTTTATCAGATTAAAAGGAAGTAACCCCCACCCGGGATCCCGATTGTAAGTTTAATACAAAACTCTATTTCAATGACTTAAATACCATATAGACATGGCCTCATAATTTATGAATTTAAGTAATGATTAAGGACAATTTTCAACGATAACCGTGCGACCTAATGATCCATTCAAATATACCAATTACTACCACCTAATTACCAACCCTCTAACTATGCAAGAAACTACCAATACATTTGATAGCATACAAGCATTCCAAATATAAATAACGTTTATCAAATCCGAACACGAGTGATCAAGACATATCAGTTATAACAATCAGAAATACAAAGTATTCATCCAAAAACCTAACAATCGTTCATCCAGTGGAAGTCACAAAGAGTTTAGCCTCACATGTTTGTCATCATAGCATCAGATCTTGGTCTAGAATGATTCGACATAAAGAACTTGATGAAAGAAGATGCAAGAACATCGAAAATCGCCTCTCTTCTTCTCTGGATTCATAAAAAGAAGTCTAATCTCAATCTCGTAGTCGACAAACCTTTATTAGGTCAACGGTAGATTTTTCCCGATTCGGCTCTCCCCGCGCGTCGCAGGGGAGTCTTGAGCTTACTCTACGTGGCGCGAGACCACATCAAGAAGCGGCCCCACTTGACTTCCTTCTATGTGGCGTAAAACACACCTCTCCCTCCCCCATGTGGCGCGAGGGAGTAAGATCGTCTCATCAAATGTATTTATGCTCGGTAATGGAGGTGTTGTAGCCTGGAGCTCAAAAAAGCAGAACACTGATGCACTATCCAGCACAGAAGCTGAGTACATATCACCGACTGCAGCCACATGTCAAGCCATCTGGATATGCAGGGTGCTTGAAGATCTAGGAGTCAAACAAAAGAAGTCAACTGTCATTTATTGTGGCAGCAAATCAGCCATCAGTTTATCAAAAAATCCAGTAATGCATAACATTTCAAAGCATATCGAACTCAAATACCACTTTATTTAGAGAGATGGTAGGTCAGGAGCTGGTACATCTAGAGTAGGCTGGTAGCGTTTGGAGTCTATTGCCTATTTAATGTTAGTTCTTTATCATTTTATGTACCCTTTCTTTCTTTGCTGCAAGCACCTGCAAGTAATAAGAGCATCAAAACGCTTTGGCCTTCGATCATTCTCTGTTCTCTTTTATTTTGTATTCTTCTGATGTCAACATAATAATCATACTCCTTATTCTATATCGATGTCCACCACGGGACTCAGACCCTAAACATCATAGGGAGGGACACCACTTTAGACACTTTTGACACCACAACCCTTTTGATAATAGATTTTATAAGGGTCTACATATTTACACACCTTAATGCCTATTTCCACACCCTTCTAGACGCCTCGTATAGGGCTATACGAGGCGTATAGGGTTGCTTCTCCGACCAGCTTCTGCAACTCGTACAACGTCACATCAGTCACATCAGACGGGGAGTCTAGGCCTGTACGAGGGACTGATACGAGGGACATAAGACGCCTCGTATAGGCCTATACGAGGCGTCTTAGAGACTGATTTGACTACGAGTCTGACATGTGACTTAAAGCTATACGGGGTGTCTAGAGCTATACGAGGCGTCTATATCTCACATAAAGTGCAACATACAGTGCATTCTTGGTCCACCCGAGCATTCAACATTTCTTTCATTCATTCTGTTTCTTCTTGTATTTCTTCGAAAGTGTTGTTTGCATTTGTGTTCTTATCATCCCGAAGTGTTGAAATGTCATCATACTGGGTCGACAACTATGTCTTTGAGCAGTATTCTAGTGACAACTGGGTGCCCGAAAGCGTTCCGGTAACAGTTATTAGCTTAAATGTTTTAATTAGTTGTTGTTTTAGTTTATTATTTACTAATGATGATACGGTTGTTTATTTTGGAGGAGTCTGGTGTTCCCGATTCTAATGAGCAAGAGGAGGTTGTGTCTAGTATACAAGGAAAACAAAACAGACCGTTTCTAGATTTGAACAAGCATCCCCCTGTTGATGAAACAGCCCATGTAGATGACTCATACCGTGCTGGTTAACCAAGTTATCCGATGCAACAAGGGTATCCGGATTATAGATATGGGTGTGAATATTCTTACGGTGGATACGGAGGAAACGGTGGATACGGAGGAGACGGTGGATACGGAGGAGACGGTGGATACGGAGGAGACGGTGGATACGGGAGAGACGGTGGATACGGAGGAGAGGGTGGATACGGAGGAGACGGTGGATACGGAGGAGACGGTGGATATGGTGGATACGGTGGACACGGTGGATACGGAGGAGACGGTGGTAATCAGCAATTCATTTCCCGGGCACTCCTTACGTTCATCAAAACAATCCGGACGTTGGAGGATATGGTGGATATGGTGGTTATGGTGGATATGGTGGATATGGTAGATATGGTGGTGAGGCACCTCCCATCCCGGACAGTCCGTACTTAAAAAAGCAGGTATCAATTACTATTTTATTATTATTATTATTATTATTATTATTATTATTATTATTATTGTCGATGTTACAGGTTTTCAACTCTTTAGATGAACTAAAGAAACAGATACAAGAAATAGCAAACGCGGATGGTTTCGTTATTGTCACCCGTCGATCAAAGAAAATCGGGGGAAGAACCGGGAGGGTATGGCTTGAATGTGATCGTGGTGGTGAGCACCAGACTACAGCAACACTTAGAAAAGCCGGAAGCAAAAAAACCGGTTGCCCGCTTTACCTGCTGGCTGTGCGAAACCACCTGTATGAAACCTGGGAGATAAAAGACGGAAAAATTGAACATAACCATGAACTTTGTGAGGATCTGTCAGCCCACGCGTTTGTGCGAAGGTTTACTCCAAGCGAAATGATACTGATCGAGCAGCTGACAGCTCAAAACATGGATCCGCGCAAAATATTTCAAACGATAAGGAAGCATGACCCCGACAGGTTTCATGTTCAGAAAGACGTTCAAAACGTTGTGGCGAAGATTAGAGCCGAACAAAGACAAGGATTGACTCCCATGCAGTCACTAGAAAACATGCTGATAAATAACAACTTTATTTACGAGACACGGGAGGAACCCGGAACAGAGATCGTAACAGAGATCTTCTTTCTTCATCGGTACTCGAGAGACATGTGGCGTGCATTCCCCCACGTCATGCTGATCGATGCGACGTACAAGACAAACATATACAATATGCCATTTATCCAGATTGTTGGTATGACGCCTACCAACAAATCGTTTATTATCGCGCATGCCGTTGTTAGTAAAGAACGAGGTGATAACTTTGTGTGGGTTCTTGAGAGGGTCAAGTCAATGTTGGATGAATGTATGGAGCCACGTGTGATTTTAACGGATATAGACCTAGCCCTTATGGGCGCGTGTGCTAAAGTATTTCCAGACGCTTCCAGGCTTCTTTGCAGGTGGCACATACAACAGAATGTTATGAAGCACTTCAAGACTGCCTTCACAGACGAAGACTGGGATAAATTTTTGTCATTCTGGGGGACATTGAGTGAGTCTCCATCCATACCCATCTACGAGTACCACTTGCGCAACATGCGAAAGCGACTTGTGGAGTGCAAACGTTCTAGTAAGTTTTTCTAATAAGATACGACTCACCTATGCAAATTTTATTAAATTATTTTTACTTTTTAGGAGTCTTCAATTACGTGTACGATAACTGGCTAAAAGACTATAAGGAGATGTTCGTCTTTGCGTGGACTGATAAAAGGCGCAACTTTGGTAATCGTACCACAAACAGAGTTGAGAGCCAACACGCCAACTTAAAGAGATACGTCCTAGATAGGAGCTCGCTGGATCGTGTAGTTGGTTGTGTCCGGGATATAGTTGAGACACAGTTCGGTGAAATAAGGAAGACTTTTCGAGAAAGCATCGAAAAAAGAATGAACCACCACAAACACCCGCTATTTCAACACCTACTTGGGAAAGTATCCCATACAGCCCTTGACTTATTGAGTGGAGAGGCAATTAGGAAGCTAGATTTCTTAGAGCGCTTTCATTCATCATGTGGTTGCCAAATGTGGTACAGTTGTGGGTTACCCTGTGCTTGTAGGATAGAAAAGTACATGCGTGAAGGTAATAATTTTTAACGTACAACACTTGTGTGATATATTTTCGTTAATCATGTGACTTAAACAATGTTGTTTTTAACCGTGCAGAGCGTCCGATTCAACTCGAAGACATAGACGTCTTCTGGCGGAAACTTAACTTCCAAAGTTGTAAATTGATAGACGATGACGTTGACGTGGTCGAAGAGCTAAATATTGTTAGACAACAATTAGAGTCGCACCCCCCAGCTCAGCAAAAAAGCCTGATGTCAAAGATTAAAGCGGTGTTGACTCCAAAGAAATCTACCAAGAAACCACCGGTTGTCCAACAAAATACTCGTGGCCGACCAACAGCAAAGCAGGTACAACAAAGGTTGGACGAGGCCTCTCGTATAGATGAAGAATTGAGGAGAAGCTCCTTCGGTGATGCAAACACGTGCTTTGAAGGTTCCCGACAAAGTAAGTACGATAAACCTCACCACAGCTCGTACGTTCCATCATAGGCCTCTCAACAGTCGGTTATGAGGTCCCAAAAACCCAAAGCAAGCCTAAGCCGTTCAAAGAGTTCTAAGAAGAAAGAGACACAAGATGATCACGGTTTTCCTTTAATCATTGGGGACGAGTACGTGGGAATCATCAAACATTTTAAGTCTGCCATTCCGCTAGTGTTTCAACCGTACGTCTCGTGCATACGAGATGTGATGCCGGACGGTCATTGTGGGTTTCAGTCTATGGCTGTGGGCTTAGGTATGGATCAGAGTTCATGGGGGCTCATTCGAAGGGACCTTGTCCAAGAAATGGATCAGAACGAATCGATCTGGTTCCCAATATTTGAAGCATGGGATAAAGGTTATTTTTACACTCATCGTCAGGGCCTAATTTGGGATTCAGTGTCCGGTTGTGGGGAGGATCACTGGATGGACTTCCCCTTAGCAGGACTTCTTATTGCACAAACGTACGGTATCGGGGTGCACCTGTTAACGACAACCATGGGTGCGAGTTCCACTTTCTTCCCGGTACTAAGTCCTCCGGCTAATCAACAACCATTATTCATAACGCTTACACATATTAACGAGAACCACTTCATACATGTTAAGCTGGAAGGGGATTATCCAATGCCACCAGCACACGGGCTATGGTTGACCCACCGAAGACCCCATACGGAACAATAGGAAGATATGTACTTGCCACGTCTAGAATGGTATACATCGATAATGAATCCTCCGCCAAGATCAAACCCAGTCTTAATTACATTGATAGTGATACGAAAGAATGATTTTTGTAATTAATAGTATTTTTTGTAATTAATAGTATTTTTTGTCATTAATAGTATTTTTTTTTGTATTAATTCCTATAATTTTTTACAATTTCTATAATTTTTTTTATAATTTCTATCATTTTTCTATAATTAGAATTGATTAAAACAGGTTAATAACATTTTTATAAAAATTTATATAATTTTTTATATTTAGAATTGATTAAAACAATTTATTTGTAATTTTTTTTAAAAATTAACAATATACGCCTCGTATAGATCTATACGTGTCGTATACGATTGGTCAAAAGACCATTTTGCCCCTGATATGCCCCCATTCTAGGCTTAAATCAGGGGCTAAAAGGTCATTTTAACATAACCAGACGCCTCGTATAGAGCAGGATGGGTCGTCTATAAGAGCGGGATTTTGAAAATTTGAATTTTGAAATTTTGAATTTCAAATTTTGAATTTATCAAAAAAAGGACGCCTCGTATAGGCCTGGACGTGTCGTCTATGTAGGCGGCAACATTTTTTTTTAAATTTGAATTTTGAAAATCTTTTGTTTAATTACCAATATACCCCTTTAAAGACCCTAGTATAGGCCTTAAACAGGGGCATAAAGGTAATTTGAAAACCTAGACGACGCGTATAGGTCTATACGACCAATACATGGTGGGCGGCAATTGTTTCACTTTTTCTTTTTTAATTATTAAAAATATCTTTATTAAATTACCATTTTACCCCTGTAAAGCCCTCAGTATAGGCCTTAGTCAGGGGTAAAATGGTAATTAACCATTTCAGAAATATCTTTTAGGATTGGTTAATTACCATTTTACCCCTGATTAAAGCCTATACTGAGGGCTTTACAGGGGCAAAATGATCATTTACTAAAAAGGCTAGATGGGTCGCCTAGCTCTATACGAGGCGTCTTTGCCTCGTATAAGGGGGAAGACCTAGACGACCCACATTATCATCCAAAACAAAAAACACACACAGATGCTCCAACTCCGATACCGCTTCCACCAGCTCGAGCACCACATCAGCAGCCGCAGCAGCTAGATCCAGATTCGGATTTGGATTTGGATGCATAGACCTGTTATTGTTTTTATTTTTGTTATGGATGTACAAACTTATCTTATATATTTTTGTTATGAATGTACAAAGTTATCTTATATATGTCATATTTATGTTTGTTTTCAGTTATTCGGTTACTTAATGATTGTTGTCTTAAATTGATATAATACGGAAACAATATATGTTTTGAATATAATACGGAAACAATATATCCCCTGAATATAATACGGAAACAATATTTGAACGAGATAAAATTTTAATCGGAAGAATAATATTTAAAAAAGTAAAATGTTAAAAACATTATAATATTTAATCGATATAATATATTTAAAGAGCCGATTTTTAAAATAGTTGATTTAAAAAAAAAACAAAACAAAACTTTTTTTACAACCAAAAAAGTTTTCACTAAAAAAACACATCTTCAAAAACTATAAAAAAAAAAAAAACAATACCAATACCCACCAAAACACCCCTTATTTCAACCAAAAATCACCCAAGCCCTATACGCCTCGTATAGGGCTGTACTCTTCGTATATGTTTTCTTAAACTTTTTGCCTGACACCCTCTGGAGACCCTTTGAATTCAGTGCGTAGACGCCTCGTATAGCCCTATACGAGGCGTCTATGACACAAAAAGTGTGAAAATAGGCGCAGAGGATGTCCGGATAGTCCAAGCCTTTTATAAATATGTTGGGTAACCTCCCCTTTATTTCTTAACTTCTTGGTTTTCGTTGTTAAAAGAAAGAGTCTAGAAGGTGACCCTAGCAATCGCTAATGATTATTTTCTGGTGTAATCTTTTTTTTTTTTTTCTCTTCTTCCTTTTCTCTGTATGAATTTAAATTTTTATACAAGTTATCATGTAACTGAATAAAATAAAAGAATTTGTTTCATATTTGCATAAACTAGAAGAACTTATTTAGTATCCATGTAACACAAATACGTAAATCTATCTACTATAATAAAAGAAACCAAGTTTTGAACACGTGTCATTCATTGAAAATATACTCAAATCTATACTTACCTTATATTAACTAAATAAATAAATAATAAATTAATATTAAATCTTATCATACTTTAATAAAATATTATCTTCAAATCGAAATTGTTAATTTAATATGTTTTTAAATCAAATACCTCTTTTTCCTACTTATCTTATATTAAATATATAAATAATAAATTATTATTAAATGTTATCCTAATTTATTCAAAAAACAACTTTTTTATTATTTGATACACAAAATTATATTTATTCAACAAGTCTAAAATGCAGGGTTTTGAAAAATATAACTTTTTTATTATTTACTATACACAAATTTACATTTATATAACTCGTGTAATACACGAAGTTTTTAAAGATATAACTTTTTATCATTTGCTATGTAAAATTAGATTTATTCAACACGTATAATAAAGAGGTTTTTAAGGGTATAATGTTTTTATCATTTGGTAGATTTTTCGACCCAACTATACACGGGTTTTTTTAAAGATACGATCTTTTTAGTACTTAATATACAAAATTACATTTATTTAATATGTGTAATACCCATAGTTTTTAAAGATATAACTTTTCTTAGATCTATTCAACACGTGTAACATACGGGGTTTTTAAGGATGTAATTTTTTTATTATTTGATAGATTTATTCAACCAGATTATATACCGCTTTTTTTTAAGATACGACATTTTTAGTATTTAGTATACAAAATTACATTTATTTAATCTGTGTAATACACATGGTTTTTAAAGATATAACTTTTTTTATTATTTGATATATATAATTATATTTATTTAACCCGTACAATATACGGGGATCATAAAAATATAATTTTTTTATTATTTAATATATAAAATTAAATTTATTCAACCCGTGTAATACACGGGGTTCTAACCTAGTATGAATGTAACTAAAAATCATAAGATATCAACTAAAAATCAATCTTAGGTTTATTTATAGGTCCTTTTAATAATATAGTTATTTTAGAAATATACATTATATTTAATAATCAAAATATTAAAACATCATAAATATGAATATAACAAATACGTAACCAAACTGCAAACGTCCAATGTCTAAAGTATAAACCTATTACATCAATCTAGTAGCTAAAGGCTATCGTACTTATTTTATTTTAGCCAAACACTAGGGATTTTGAAATCTTAGTTTGGGTTCAGCTCCTGTAAATCTGGCAAAGAGAGATCAATCGTCTTGGAGAGTATTGGCATTGTTTGTGGAAGTATAGTTGGATCATTGATTGGCTTTCCTTGATTAGTATTTGGCGATCTGAGTTTTCGGACAATTTTCTCCTTGTGGAGTATAGCCGCAAACCTATAGGAATTAAATACATTAATGCTTCTAATTTTTTAGAAAAAACGTATGCTGATAATAATCTGAACAAAAAGTAAATATACTTTTTTAGAGCCATCTCATTGGTAGTGTGATGATAAGGTTCGCATATGCCCGTCCCTAAATTCACCCGGGTCACTGGTTTTTTTAACAACTTCTCGCCCATGTTCACTAGATTCTGCAAGTTTTCTTGGGTAGCCAAATCCATGGAAGCTAAGTCGCCACTCAAAGTGTCATCCTGCAAGTATAAGGTTAGTATGTTATATTAATTATAGTCTTGTTTGGTTCGCATCAATTTTGATACGACGTAATTCAAGAGTTAGTAGTGTCACATCGTTACATGTAACAATTATAGTTATGGTGACTTGGGTTCAACTTAAAGAAAATAATAAAAAGAAGGCATACCAAACTGTTCAATGTTAAGTAAATAACATATGGTAGAAAGCAGATCCTATATTACCCGAGGAGTCGCCATAATTAGCATAGTTTGAACAAGTTTGAAAAAAAAAAGCTACAACCCTTTAACGTAATTGTAGATAGAATGTTTCAGAAACAGAAACAGTCGGTTTTTGTAGAATTTGTCGTGATTTAGGCTCTTATAATTAGCATAGTTTGAACAAGTTTGAATAAATCATTAGAAACAAAATCTACAAATACCTGAATTCGAAGATAATTTTCGTGTGAATGAAGGGCTTGGAAGACGGTAGATATATGGTAGTCAACCATGTCACTGCTAGCGTGACTAAAAACATCCACCAACGGAGTCGAGCCACCACCAGCCAACCAGCCCAAAACGCCCCAACTAGACGACTTTGCAGCGTCGTACTTCTCTTGAAATTCTGGAGATCCTGTCCCCAATGATAGAACAAGAAACCGGCCATAGTCCATTGGTTTTATTGGGAAAAAGTTGGGGCTTCCGGTGGTTATTTCTTTAGTAACTTCACTTATTGCAACCAAAGTCTACAAAAGATATATACAGTTAGTTCAATATAAACCATGTAGATGAGTAATTCAATAATTTGGTACGAGGGGTCGGATGTTACATCCAATGTCAAATGTACATTTTACGTTTTAAAAAGTGCATTACATAAGTTTCATGTAATAATCATTTAACGTCATGTATCCATTTAGTTTCGCTAAGATGCGTGATACATTCAAGAAGTAAAACTTCCACAAGTGCGATCAAGATTATTTTGAAGTTATATGCTCTATCACGATGTTAGAATACAAGGCTTACCGGATTGTTGGCGGCCACTCCACCATCGATAAGATTAAATTCTTTAAGTAAATTTCCATCAGAATCTTCGGTTTGGAACGAATGAGAGGGAAGATAAGTTGGTGCTGCCGATGTTCCAATGCATATATCTGATAGCTTGGCATCAAGACTTGGGTGCTTCTTTAACTGATCAAACAAACACAAATATTAGTACTTACAACAATGATATGTTTATCAAGAAATAACTATTAAGTAACTTTCCTTTATGTTTATCTATATTCTTTTCTTTTAATAACAAAAAAAAAAAAAAGTAAGCTGCGTGGAGGTCCAAAGCATCCCCTCTATCTACTGGAATTAGAAGTAAGGTTTGCCTAATCATCTCATTCTCAACCTCCCGAGACCTTATGTTCTCTACGAGTGAAATATAATTGGGTACGTTTGTTTTTGTTTGCTTGTGATTCGTAAACTACCACAATTTGACAGGTTGAGCTGCAATAGATACCTGGTAACTTGAGAAGATCGTTGACTGCAGACGTTTGATGTCAAATGTTGGAATCACAATATTTGTTAATGCTTCGTGGAGTCGTTTTTCTTGTAGTTTTTCTTGAATAATCATGTGTAGGTGTTCACCATCATATTGTGGTCCTGATAAAGCTTTGATCACTTTTGTGGCAGGAGCCAATGGATTGCTACATATTGTGCAAAAGTTTGAGATTTAAGACGTTAGTAAATAGACACAAATTAAGCTGTCAAAAATTGACTAATCTTGCATACCCATCGTGTGGAAAGATTTTAGGACAATGTTCAAGATAAAAACTTTTAACATCCTTAGCCGCAAAAATTGGACGACCCTCTTCATTCGGAGCAGTTAACATAGCCGTCACAAGACCACCTGTGCTTGTCCCAGCAATTACATCAAAATAGTCTGCAAGTCTTGCGTCCTCGCCATCTAGTTGCTGTCATGTTGCAAAAAGTCTTTAAATAAATACTTGAAGAATGAAAAAAAAAACCTTTGTATCTAACCATACTCGTAAGTTGTACCTGTAGTTCATGCTCGAGAAAGTCAAGGATCACGCTCGGAATGATTCCACGTACCCCACCACCGTCGATGCTGAGGACCGTGACTAAATTTCCATATGTTGGTGGCTGCAAAGGTGATCTTGGTTCTTCCTTAAGAGGCATGTTGGACCAAATGGATTTTGTGGTTTTTGTGTGGATGAGATGGTTCATACTATGTGAGGGTATATATAGAGTGGAGATATTAACAGAAGTGAAGTGGTCAAATGTGTTAACAGAAGAAGTTGCATGGAAAGTAAATTTCAAAAGATAGTTTCTAATTATTGTAGGTTTATTGTCACACTTTAAATCAAAATTTTACTGTACACAAATTTTACTACTTAAAAAACCCTAAAAATGAATCTTTTCGTAGACTAAGGGCCATAATTGCAATTTAGTTTAACAAAATAGCTAAATATGCAAGTATAAATAGTTAGCTCACTTTCTACATTTTTTTTACCTTCTTTTATAAGGGAGATATTCCCTTAGTTTTTTGTCTTCTGAGCGATGTGAGACAAAAAAATGAAGGATGTAAACCTTATCGAGCCGACTCATGAACTCACGACCCGAGCCAGGCCAAGCTCGAGCTCGGCTCGTTTACAAACCGAGCCGAACCGAGCTGGCTCGTTTACAACCGAGCCAATTTTGAGCCGAGCTTTTTTCGAACTTTTTTCGAGCGAGCTGCGAGCCACGAGTTTTCGAACACTGGTTAGGACACACGTTAGACTAGGGATGAGCGTGGTACCGGTACCGAAAGTATAAAAACTGATTTAATCGTCAAAAAGGGTACCAGTACCTAAAATGTTTGGTACGGTACCAGTATTTAAAGGTAAAAGTCGGTATTTTATTGGTACCGTATTGAACCGGTACCGAATCGAAAGTATCTGTAACGAAAACGTCAAAAGATGGGTACCGAATCGGTTGAAAATATTTTGGTACGGAAAATCGGTACCGATACCTGTTCCAAATACAAAAATGCTCATCCCTACTTAACCAACCTCATATTTAAAAAGAAAATAGAAATATATAATATGTTTTGTTGATATAATAACGTGTGATAACTAAATTAATTAGTGGAAGTATACACACTCTCTGATCAATTTAGTGATAACAAAAAAGTTGATTAAAAACTTGACTACGAGAGGACAGATATGAAGAGTTTAACACGACAATTAACTAGGTACAAGTTGATGATAAATTTTAACCAATGCTAGTGAAATTAGATAACTGTTACCATTTTTTATCATATAACATTTCTGTGGTGTCTTTTCTTCTATAATCAACGCAAGAAAAGTTTACAAGTATACACATCGTTTGGTAAATATTTGAGGGTGTGTAACTGGAACAAGAAATGTATAAGGGGTAATGAGATGACTTCGGGAGGTGTTTGTTTTTTCTTCAAACATCTTTAAAGGAGCTGATGTAGCGCAGATGTTACCCTTTAAAACTGTCTGTTTTATTTTAATAGATCTGAACTCAACTTTTTTCATCTTAAAAAAAACTATGGACCCCCTTCTTAAAACATCTTCACAAAAACCCTAATATACTCCTCCCCATATACGCTTAAAACATCAGCCCCTCCAACATCGCCTCTCCCTGACGACGCCGCTCCTCCTCCAACTAATTTTCTTGCGACCCCCCTCTTCTCCTTGCCGTCCGACGACCTCCGTCTTCTCCTCCGACCAGGTACTTCTTTCACTACTAGAAAACTACATATTTTCCTACAAAAGTTTCCCACAAATTTCCCACAACTCAAATTTTGTTACAAATTTTCTACAGTTTTCTAACAAAAAAGAAAACCAAAAAAAACCCAAAACATTTTTACAATTTTCCAACAAAATTTCCACACAACAAACATTTGTAGCAATTTCGTCACAACATTTATTAGTTTTTCGACAAAATTCAGACAAAATAAATTAAAAGTTTTTATAATTTGTAACTACAACAGAAAAAATAATAAAAATAATTAAATTTGAAAATTTGTCGGAAAGTTGTAACAAATTGATACCGTTTGCTACATATTTTCGACAAAAAAAAGTTAATCTATTTTTCATTTCTTAATTTTTGAAAAGTAAATAATTTAATAAAAAAAATTTAATTTGTAGGAAACTCGTAGCAAATTGACATTAGTTGCTACGGATTTCCTACAAAAAAAAGAAGTTAATTTATTGGTAATTATTCATTTTTAGAAAAATAAATAATTTTAAAATAAAATGTCAAGTTTGTCGAAAATTTGTAGCAAACCTACACCATTTACTACAGATTTCCTACAAAACAAAGTTATTTTATTGGTAATTATTCATTTTTAGAAAAATAAATAATTTTAAAATAAAATGTCAAGTTTGTCGAAAATTTGTAGCAAACCTACACCATTTACTACAGATTTCCTACAAAACAAAGTTATTTTATTTGTTATTTATCAATTTTAGAAAAATAAATAATTTTTAAAAATAAAATGTCAAATCTGTCGAAAATTTGTAGCAAACTAATACCATTTACTACAGATTTCCTACAAACAAAGTTAATTTATTTTTTATTTATCAATTTTAGAAAAAATAAAAAATTTAAAAAAATAAAATGTCAAATTTGTCGAAAATTTGTAGCAAACTAACACCATTTACTACAGATTTCCTACAAAAAAAGTTAATTTATTTGTTACTTATCAATTTAGAAAAAAATTAATTTAAAAAAAATAAAATGTTAAAGTTGTCAAAAATTTGTAGCAAATTGATCCCACTTGCTACAAATTTCCTACAAAAACCGTTATTTATTTTTTATTTATAAATTTTAACAAAATAAATAATTTTAAAAATAAAGATGTTAAATTTGTAGCAAACTAACACCATTTACTACAGATTTTCTACAAAAAATAAGTTAATTTATTTGTTACTTATCAATTTAGAAAAAAAATAATTTAAAAAAATAAAATGTTAAAGTTGTCAAAAATTTGTAGCAAACTGATCCCACTTGCTACAAGTTTCCTACAAAAACCGTTATTTATTTTTTATTTATAAATTTTAACAAAATAAATAATTTTAAAAATAAAAATGTTAAATTTGTCGTAAATTTGTAGCAAACTAACAACATTTACTACAGATTTCCTACAAAAAAAAAGTTAATTTATTTGTTACTTATCAAATTTAGAAAAAAATAATTTAAAAAAATAAAATGTTACATTTGTCAAAAATTTGTAGCAAACTGTTCCCACTTGCTACAAATTTCCTACAAACTAAAACCATTTACTACATATATATAATATAATTCAGATCTATTTTTAAAGTGTATATATATATATATATAATATAATCTAATACATAACACATCTCAACTATTAGACCAGTTGCTTTGTGCGCGTGCTGTGTTGCGGGAAGGCGCGGGTTCGAGTCCCGTCCTTGTCCGGTTCGATTGGGTTTAAATCCCTTTTTGTTTTTTGAATTTAATTAATAATTATATTAATCCTAACTAGTGTATATAAGGAATTAAATTCCATATCCTAGCAGCTCCTAGTAGGAGGATAAACTGGTTAAGGCGTTGCGGTTCTAAACGAGAGGTCACGAGTTCGAATCCCATAAGGGCCGGTTCTTTAAAGAAGACCCCCTTTTCATCCGATTTTTGAGATATTTACACTTTGGTCCCTGTAGTTTCAGTTTTTACAAGAATAGTCCCTGTAGTTTGGAAAAGTTGCAAAAACAGTCCCTATACTTTCATAAAAAGTGCAAAAACCGTACCGTACCATACTATATCATGTCGTACCATGCTATACAATATAGTATACTATGCTATGTTATGTTATGCTGATGTTGTACGATACGATACATTACAATACTATATTATAGAAAATAATAATAATATCAAAATGAATATGGTTACATAATAGAAAATGGTTGTGTGTATATCTATTATTATCAAGGTTGGAGAACTCGTTAGCCGCTAGTCGACCGGTGAGGTGGGGACTAGCAATTAATGGATTGATTAAGGAAAAATTACTCAGTTATTGGCCGACTAGTGCTTAATCATTGACTAGTCGCCGCCTAATCGCGATTTTTACAACACTGATTATTATATGTCTATATATACTAATACCTATACTATACGATACGCTATGATATTATACTATACTACATTATACTATATTAGACTATACTATCGTATACCATACCATAGTATATAACATATTAGACTTTGTTATACTAGACTATATCATACTATCATATACTATACAACACGATGCGATATTATATGATACCATACCATAAGATGTTTAACATCCAAAACTATAATTCTTCGAAGAGGTTCGCGTATAACCTGATTTCGGGTTCGGGTTGAAACCATCAACCCGCAAACACGATATGTTTAGCACCCTTACTATACCATACGATACCAATATATACATGAAACTATACCATGTTGTATTAGATAACACAATGGGATATGATACCTATACTATACATATACTGTACGACTTGATACTATATGATAAAATGCTATACTATACCATACATGCAACATGATAGGATGCTAACAATAATAATAACGTACAAAAAAAATAATAGAACATGAATGTGTTAGATATTTTAGTGTAATCGGGAGTGACTTGAGATCAAAGTGAATAATAATACACATCAAGCAAGTTAGGAGGTGTGGGAGTGCACACTTGTTTGAGTTATTATAATTCGAAGTGTACGGGGGTCCGGGGGCAGCGCCCCTGGAAGCAGGGTCCAAGGGGCGGCAGCCCCTGGCGGGGTCCAAGGGGCGGCTTGGGCAGAGCCCCTGGCTGGGATCGAGCTGATCCGTGAAAATTGCCTTAGAAAATAATTTTTTTGTAAAATTCGTCCTAATTTTCAGATAAAAAATTAAGACAGTTTTAGTGGCGACAGAGCCCTTTACCGTGATCCGTGTGTACATCGAGTTATTAAATCTGGCCGTCAAACTGAAATAGATCCAATGGCTTAGAATCATCCACACACCCTCCCAAAATTTCCCCCCAATTCCGTTTCCCATTTCCCCCAAATATTTCCCAAAATTTCCAAACACTTAAATTTTCCCTCTAAAAGATTTCCCTCTTGTCATTCTCCACCTTCTCAATACACTCTGATTATTTCGGTGATTTTGCTGCGACGCCACCATCTGAGACTGCCATTGCCGATCACCGGACGACCAGACGCAGCGGGAATCGTCACCGCCATGCACCGTTTGACACGGCTTCCATTTCTTCTTTTCGTCTCCCGGGTATCAATAATCAACGTATCTTATTTTGAATCATGATTCTGTGAAGAAAATGAACATCACTGACTCGACCCGCATCTTTTTTGACTTCTCAGTTAGGGTTTCCTAATTTTTTGGTAAAGCTTCATAATTGTTTGTTTAAAGACTTTGGTGGTTTCTTTGGGTTTTTAAAACCCCCTGTAATATTCATCATCCACTGTAATTTTAGTTTTATTTTCGTTTCTATAATTTTGTATTTAATCTATTGAAATCTGATTGAATAATTATATTCAAGCTTTTTGATGTGCAGGTGTGTTAATCTTTCAAAACCAAGGGAGCACGAAGAAGAATGACAATTTGTGCAGTGGTAGGATTTCAATTGTTTTAGAAAATTAGTTTGTGCTTAAAACCCAAATTTTTGGTATTAGGGTTCTTGTTAAGGTATAAAATTCTTTGTTGAAATAGTAGGCATAGATCTTGCAAATATTCTTCATAATGTTGTCCATTAGTGTTTGATATGATGTGATGTTGTTATTGAATACCCTTTTAATTATGTTTCTCTTTGATAATATGTAGATTTCTCATCATGTTGGGAGGTATATGTGACCATGATGAGCACTTGAGTGATCTTCTTGATTGGATTCAGTTTGTCAGGTTAGTCATTGATCAAAACGTTTAGTTGCCAAAGATTCTATTTTTTAAGGAAGGTTACCCCTACATCAGGTGAGTTGGTTTGGTGGCATTATCATTGGTAGAGGTGTAAACGAGTCTAGTTGGAGCTTAGTTTCTAATGCTCGAGCTTGGCTTGTTAGTAGTTTTTTCAAGCTTGAGTTCGACTCGGGCTTGGCTACTTCTATATATAAAGTTCAGTTAATTCTATATTTCTATTATAATCAGTTAATTTTATACTTTATATTACAATTTGCACGTCTGATGAGAGGTTGTTGGGTGATAGTATCATTCTCCCAGCATATGCATGTGGAGGAGACGTCGTTCTTTCATTTGCGAGTAAAAATCTATGGTAATATTTTTTTTCATTTCTTGATTTTGATGAGATATGTTGCCATGCATTAGTTTAAGTCCCTGGGGATGGGAAAAGTCACACATATAGCCATGAGATACACGAATCTTTGGTCGCGTTTCTGCTTTTACTTTCCTAAGCCCTAAACGTTTTCATTTTATATGTTTTAAGCCCTTGATACTTGTGCAAATGTGGTCTCTGATTGGTCAGTCAAGCTTCAAATATATCAAGGTGAACACATTTGTAGTTTTAGGAAAGAATATATTATTAGGCTAGATTTTAGCATAGGTTAGAATGTTGACTGTTGTCATGACTAGTTTTTTTTAGGATGTATTTTAAATGGTGTTTGCGTGAAATGGTGCTCTGGGTGGTTCTATTTTGTGATATCTCAGGTATGTAGCTTCATATGCAATATCTTAGAATGTTTTATATATGATGAACATGAAAAATAATATTTAGTTAATATTTTTGAGATTCTAGATGTCAACATGTCCTCCCTATAAGCTGAAAAAATGTCATCGCTATAAGGTATTTTTCATGTAGTGTTTGTCACATTGTTGTGATATCGGTTCAATGTTTTAATTTGTGTATGACTTTTAATAAACCACTTGGATTTGATTTGCAGCAGGCGATGTCGAAGTGATAGTGCATCGTCAAGGTTGGGTTGAGCAAAAGTGAAGAGCTTTATCCAGGTACACTTTGTGCAAAGCACTTGTATAACATAGTATTTCTGCGTGTCTTTTCAATGGTACAATGACGATATTGTGATTTTTCCTTTCAAGGTTTAGCATCGGATCCTTTAAATAAGTATGTTTTTACTTAGTTCACACATACCATGTCATGTATATTCTTGAGTTATTTTACATTGGTTTTGATTTAATTTTGTTTTTTTTTGTATATTTTATTTTTATTTTTGGATAATTTGTTAATAATGAAAATTTGTTGGGAATTTTTAATATAATTTTCTAAAAATTAAACCAAAAATATTTTTTATTAGCTTAAACGCTAAAAGATGCGGCTTTAGAACTGCATCCTTTGACTATATTGAAAAAAGTGGTTTTATTGCTTAACATATCAAAAGATGCGGGTCTAGAACCGCATCTTTTGGCTATAGCATAAGATGCTACGCCATAAGATGCGGGTCTAGAACCGCATCTAATAGCCAATTTAACCGCATCATTTGATCATTTTTGTACTAGTGTGTGTTGATATATCTGAATCTGTTGTGCTAACTGAAAAGAACCGGAAACTATTCTGTTGGTCTAATGCTATGCATTTGTTTTTGAAAAAATAGATGAGTTTTTTAAGTAGTGTGTATGAAAGACCAACAGCTAATTAAACTTTGGCTATGCAATTGAACAGGTGTAACTAGATAATTTTATCTTGAATTCTCAACTCTTTCATGGTGAATTATTTTTGGGTCGTGTTTTAGGTTTGCTTCTAGTGTTTGGCAAGTTGCTTGAAATAAACCTATGATAAAACTGGTGGGTCAATATTTTTTAGTTTTCATTCTCTAACTCTCAAATGTCAGTTTCTTGGCAAAAGGTGTTTTGGCCGATTTTAACATATATGTACTTCATATTCGTGTGTACTTAATGGTCTAGTTGACTAGATGGTTACCATGACTCGAATATCATATTATTGTTAAATGATATGTGAGTTTTGACTATATGTTTTTGTTAATACGTATTAATTATATCTTTTTGTACAACTTTTAGCTTCAAAAGGTTCAAGAGGAATTAGAAAAAGAACGGGAGGCCCGACAAAACATAGAATCCCGGTTCGAAAAATTTCAACAAGAGCGCGAGAAAGAGCGGGCCGACCAAGCGGCATGGCAAAAACTTATGGAAGAAAAGCTGAAAAGCATCGGAAATAAGTAAAAACTCTCGTCTAGTTAAGTATTGTAATGTTAAACAACGGATTAGTTTTGATTGCTTTTAGTTAGGATTTTTTGTGCGTTTTGGAATGTTTTAAATTTTTTGGAATGTTTGGAATGTCTCGGAATGTTGCTTTAATATTTTTGGAATGTTTTAGAATATTGCTGCAATTAATTTTGGAATTATAATAGTAATTTTGCTGCATTTTTTTCATAAAAAATGGTTTTATTTAATTTTTTTAATTTGTTACAGTTTGTCACAAATTCGTAGCAAACAGATGCAGGCTGAGTTGTAGGAAATTTGTGGCAACCTTCAAAATTTTTTTTTTTTGGTTTGTAGGAATTTTGTCATAACTTTTAAATTTTGTTTTTCATGGTTCGTAGAAATTTTGTCATAACCTTTAAATTTTGTTTTTTTTTTGTTTATAGGAATTTTGTCGTAACCTTTAAATTTTGTTTTTTTAGTTTGTAGGAATTTTGTCACAAAACTTAAAAAACTATTTTTTAAGTTGTAGGAAATTTGTCACAACATTAAAAAATATATTTTTTATTTGTAGGAAATTTGTAGCAAAATGTTAAGAGAAAGTTTCATAATTTTGTAGAAATTTTGTCGCAAAATAAAATAATTATTCATAATTATGGATAATTTTTGTCATTAGTGTTATTAATTTTAAAAGTAAAATATCATAAAATAAAATACAAAAATAGGCATAATTGTGGAAGAATTGTAGGAAAAACATAAAAAACGGTTTGTAGGTATTTTGTGGCAACATTTCTGACGATATATATTTGTCAAAAAATTTGTGGGAAATTTTGTCATAGTTTTGTAGATAACAAGATTTTCGACGATTCTATTTTGCACGAATTTTTTTGTAGCAAATATGTGAGTAAGACCAATTACCTACAAATTTGCTACAAATTTGTCTGTCACAAAGGAGACAGTTTTCTAGTAGTGTTTTTTGCTTCTTGATTTAGCTTCTTAGACCTAATTTTTGCTTCTTGATTTAGCTTCTTTTTTGGTTCTCGTTTGTTAGCCCTTTTAGACCTAATTTTGCTTCTTGATACATACAAATATTGGTGTTAAAGTTCTTGAATGTTTATATATTGATTTAGCTTCTAAAAAGGTTATGTTTTTACAAATTTGCAACCGATAGCGTCGTGATAAAAAGAACCAAATAAGAAAATTATAAAAAGGCATGACAAATCTTTTAAAATTTGATTATATATACTTGTTCACACTATAAACCCATTCCCACAATAAGTGAGTTTTGAGCCTTTATTGAGCATACATGCATACACCTTTAAACTAAATTCTCATTTTCGTTTCTTGTGTGAATAGCCGCTTAGTTCTTACAACTCTAGAACTTGCCAAGACGATAGATTCCCACCCAAGTCAGTAAATGATGGAGGCATTAGGACTAACTTTTTCAAAAGCATTGTTTTCCTTCTTTTTACTTCACCACCTAAAATTCCCCTAGTTAACCCCTTTGAGTCTAAACCTTTTCATTTCAAAAACCCATAAAACAAACACCCATTACCTACCAAAACTTTTTTTCTTTTAAACCCATTTGTTTTAGTAAAAAGATAGGTTATCTTGTGACAAAAAAATAGAATTTTGCAATAACCAAACAAGTTCCTCAAAAATCTTGTTTGAATATGTTTAGTTTGAATAAATGTCACAAAAACAAAAAAGTTTTACGACAACCGACGCTTTTTACGCTTTTCGCCATTTCGCTAACTACTAACCCAAAAACCACCTATACTTAGCCCAAGCCTAAGCCTTTCCAAAGTCCTCTTGATATTTACAAAGGTTTATAGTTAAAAAGGAGGAGGTTTGATCGCTTGGCAAACATATGGTAGAAGTAAGTCCCATGCCGGAATCGAGTGTTATCACAAAAATACATCTCCGGCCGAGTGTTGAGTGATCTCCCGTGAGTTATGTGAACTTGTATATAAATAAATAGAATTTTAAAAAGCCATGTTATGCCTAAATAAATATTTTTTTCTTAACAAGTCGCTTTTAAATAAATCATGACGAATATGATTGTAAATAAAATAAAAACAAAATTAAATAAAGATCTTGGATTCCTGACACTCAAGATAAGCCACAAAACTTCTTCTCTACCTATTCCATTTGGGTGTGTAAGCCACATTTAAAAAGTTTTGCTTGAGGACAAGCAAAGATTCAAGTGTGGGGGTATTTGATGTGTACAAAATGTAACATATAAATTACATCAATAGAGGCATAAAACCAACTATTATTAGTACTAATGTTGGAAAAAACGTGTTTCTTTCTTCCTTTTGAATTTACAGGACCAAATGAGCTTAAAAGAACAAAAGTGTAGGTCCACCCGGAGGATTGAGTCAAACCTTATCCTTGTTTCTGACAAACCCGAGAGTGTGGAATCCAAACGAGTTGTTAAACCAAGCGTAGAACACGTATATACGAACACGATTCAACGATTAACACTTAATGTATTAATACATATATCAGTTACAATACAATGTTTACAAGAACTCTATGTAAACTCTCAGTGTGTGTGTGTGTTCATACAATGTGTTTTCTCTAGTCTCACACTCATGCTCTCACACTTTTCTCTAGTCTCACTGTGTGTGTTCTGTCTGTTTATATACGCACATGATCTGCAAGTTGACGAAAGACTATTGCCCACCAAGAAGACCCTACGAAGAACCTTAAACCCGACGAAAAACATATGTTTACGAAAAACCCCTTGGTTTTTTGTCACTTCCCAAAACCCACGAAGTATGTTCTTCGCAAACATGGGTTCTTTGTCAAAACCCCTTAACCAGCGAATAAACAAATAAACGAACAATAGTTCTTTGTGGAGGCTATGTTCTTCACCTGAATACATGTCTGCAGGTCCTCCTCCCTGACGACGCCGCTCCTCATCCAACTAGTTTTCTTGCGACCCCCCTCTTCTCCTTGCCGTCCGACGACCTCCGTCTTCTCCTCCGACCAGGTACTTCTTTCACTACTAGAAAACTACATATTTTCCTACAAAAGTTTCCCACAAATTTCCCACAACTCAAATTTTGTTACAAATTTTCTACAGTTTTCTAACAAAAAAGAAAACCAAAAAAAACCCAAAACATTTTTACAATTTTCCAACAAAAAATTTCCACACAACAAACATTTGTAGCAATTTCGTCACAACATTTATTAGTTTTTCGACAAAATTCAGACAAAATAAATTAAAAGTTTTTATAATTTGTAACTACAACAGAAAAAATAATAAAAATAATTAAATTTGAAAATTTGTCGGAAAGTTGTAACAAATTGATACCGTTTGCTACATATTTTCGACAAAAAAAAGTTAATCTATTTTTCATTTCTTAATTTTTGAAAAGTAAATAATTTAATAAAAAAAATTTAATTTGTAGGAAACTCGTAGCAAATTGACATTAGTTGCTACGGATTTCCTACAAAAAAGAAGTTAATTTATTGGTAATTATTCATTTTTAGAAAAATAAATAATTTTAAAATAAAATGTCAAGTTTGTCGAAAATTTGTAGCAAACCTACACCATTTACTACAGATTTCCTACAAAACAAAGTTATTTTATTGGTAATTATTCATTTTTAGAAAAATAAATAATTTTAAAATAAAATGTCAAGTTTGTCGAAAATTTGTACCAAACCTACACCATTTACTACAGATTTCCTACAAAACAAAGTTATTTTATTTGTTATTTATCAATTTTAGAAAAATAAATAATTTTTAAAAATAAAATGTCAAATCTGTCGAAAATTTGTAGCAAACTAATACCATTTACTACAGATTTCCTACAAACAAAGTTAATTTATTTTTTATTTATCAATTTTAGAAAAAATAAAAAATTTTAAAAAATAAAATGTCAAATTTGTCGAAAATTTGTAGCAAACTAACACCATTTACTACAGATTTCCTACAAAAAAAGTTAATTTATTTGTTACTTATCAATTTAGAAAAAAATTAATTTAAAAAAAATAAAATGTTAAAGTTGTCAAAAATTTGTAGCAAATTGATCCCACTTGCTACAAATTTCCTACAAAAACCGTTATTTATTTTTTATTTATAAATTTTAACAAAATAAATAATTTTAAAAATAAAGATGTTAAATTTGTAGCAAACTAACACCATTTACTACAGATTTTCTACAAAAAATAAGTTAATTTATTTGTTACTTATCAATTTAGAAAAAAAATAAAATGTTAAAGTTGTCAAAAATTTGTAGCAAACTGATCCCACTTGCTACAAGTTTCCTACAAAAACCGTTATTTATTTTTTATTTATAAATTTTAACAAAATAAATAATTTTAAAAATAAAAATGTTAAATTTGTCGTAAATTTGTAGCAAACTAACAACATTTACTATAGATTTCCTACAAAAAAAAGTTAATTTATTTGTTACTTATCAAATTTAGAAAAAAATAATTTAAAAAAATAAAATGTTACATTTGTCAAAAATTTGTAGCAAACTGTTCCCACTTGCTACAAATTTCCTACAAACTAAAACCATTTACTACATATATATAATATAATTCAGATCTATTTTTAAAGTGTATATATATATATATATATAATATAATCTAATACATAACACATCTCAACTATTAGACCAGTTGCTTTGTGCGCGTGCTGTGTTGCGGGAAGGCGCGGGTTCGAGTCCCGTCCTTGTCCGGTTCGATTGGGTTTAAATCCCTTTTTGTTTTTTGAATTTAATTAATAATTATATTAATCCTAACTAGTGTATATAAGGAATTAAATTCCATATCCTAGCAGCTCCTAGTAGGAGGATAAACTGGTTAAGGCGTTGCGGTTCTAAACGAGAGGTCACGAGTTCGAATCCCATAAGGGCCGGTTCTTTAAAGAAGACCCCCTTTTCATCCGATTTTTGAGATATTTACACTTTGGTCCCTGTAGTTTCAGTTTTTACAAGAATAGTCCCTGTAGTTTGGAAAAGTTGCAAAAACAGTCCCTATACTTTCATAAAAAGTGCAAAAACCGTACCGTACCATACTATATCATGTCGTACCATGCTATACAATATAGTATACTATGCTATGTTATGTTATGCTGATGTTGTACGATACGATACATTACAATACTGTATTATAGAAAATAATAATAATATCAAAATGAATATGGTTACATAATAGAAAATGGTTGTGTGTATATCTATTATTATCAAGGTTGGAGAACTCGTTAGCCGCTAGTCGACCGGTGAGGTGGGGACTAGCAATTAATGGATTGATTAAGGAAAAATTACTCAGTTATTGGCCGACTAGTGCTTAATCATTGACTAGTCGCCGCCTAATCGCGATTTTTACAACACTGATTATTATATGTCTATATATACTAATACCTATACTATACGATACGCTATGATATTATACTATACTACATTATACTATATTAGACTATACTATCGTATACCATACCATAGTATATAACATATTAGACTTTGTTATACTAGACTATATCATACTATCATATACTATACAACACGATGCGATATTATATGATACCATACCATAAGATGTTTAACATCCAAAACTATAATTCTTCGAAGAGGTTCGCGTATAACCCGATTTCGGGTTGAAACCATCAACCCGCAAACACGATATGTTTAGCACCCTTACTATACCATACGATACCAATATATACATGAAACTATACCATGTTGTATTAGATAACACAATGGGATATGATACCTATACTATACATATACTGTACGACTTGATACTATATGATAAAATGCTATACTATACCATACATGCAACATGATAGGATGCTAACAATAATAATAACGTACAAAAAAAATAATAGAACATGAATGTGTTAGATATTTTAGTGTAATCGGGAGTGACTTGAGATCAAAGTGAATAATAATACACATCAAGCAAGTTAGGAGGTGTGGGAGTGCACACTTGTTTGAGTTATTATAATTCGAAGTGTACGGGGGTCCGGGGGCAGCGCCCCTGGAAGCAGGGTCCAAGGGGCGGCAGCCCCTGGCGGGGTCCAAGGGGCAGAGCCCCTGGCTGGGATCGAGCTGATCCGTGAAAATTGCCTTAGAAAATAATTTTTTTGTAAAATTCGTCCTAATTTTCAGATAAAAAATTAAGACAGTTTTAGTGGCGACAGAGCCCTTTACCGTGATCCGTGTGTACATCGAGTTATTAAATCTGGCCGTCAAACTGAAATAGATCCAATGGCTTAGAATCATCCACACACCCTCCCAAAATTTCCCCCCAATTCCGTTTCCCATTTCCCCCAAATATTTCCCAAAATTTCCAAACACTTAAATTTTCCCTCTAAAAGATTTCCCTCTTGTCATTCTCCACCTTCTCAATACACTCTGATTATTTCGGTGATTTTGCTGCGACGCCACCATCTGAGACTGCCATTGCCGATCACCGGACGACCAGACGCAGCGGGAATCGTCACCGCCATGCACCGTTTGACACGGCTTCCATTTCTTCTTTTCGTCTCCCGGGTATCAATAATCAACGTATCTTATTTTGAATCATGATTCTGTGAAGAAAATGAACATCACTGACTCGACCCGCATCTTTTTTGACTTCTCAGTTAGGGTTTCCTAATTTTTTGGTAAAGCTTCATAATTGTTTGTTTAAAGACTTTGGTGGTTTCTTTGGGTTTTTAAAACCCCCTGTAATATTCATCATCCACTGTAATTTTAGTTTTATTTTCGTTTCTATAATTTTGTATTTAATCTATTGAAATCTGATTGAATAATTATATTCAAGCTTTTTGATGTGCAGGTGTGTTAATCTTTCAAAACCAAGGGAGCACGAAGAAGAATGACAATTTGTGCAGTGGTAGGATTTCAATTGTTTTAGAAAATTAGTTTGTGCTTAAAACCCAAATTTTTGGTATTAGGGTTCTTGTTAAGGTATAAAATTCTTTGTTGAAATAGTAGGCATAGATCTTGCAAATATTCTTCATAATGTTGTCCATTAGTGTTTGATATGATGTGATGTTGTTATTGAATACCCTTTTAATTATGTTTCTCTTTGATAATATGTAGATTTCTCATCATGTTGGGAGGTATATGTGACCATGATGAGCACTTGAGTGATCTTCTTGATTGGATTCAGTTTGTCAGGTTAGTCATTGATCAAAACGTTTAGTTGCCAAAGATTCTATTTTTTAAGGAAGGTTACCCCTACATCAGGTGAGTTGGTTTGGTGGCATTATCATTGGTAGAGGTGTAAACGAGTCTAGTTGGAGCTTAGTTTCTAATGCTCGAGCTTGGCTTGTTAGTAGTTTTTTCAAGCTTGAGTTCGACTCGGGCTTGGCTACTTCTATATATAAAGTTCAGTTAATTCTATATTTCTATTATAATCAGTTAATTTTATACTTTATATTACAATTTGCACGTCTGATGAGAGGTTGTTGGGTGATAGTATCATTCTCCCAGCATATGCATGTGGAGGAGACGTCGTTCTTTCATTTGCGAGTAAAAATCTATGGTAATATTTTTTTTCATTTCTTGATTTTGATGAGATATGTTGCCATGCATTAGTTTAAGTCCCTGGGGATGGGAAAAGTCACACATATAGCCATGAGATACACGAATCTTTGGTCGCGTTTCTGCTTTTACTTTCCTAAGCCCTAAACGTTTTCATTTTATATGTTTTAAGCCCTTGATACTTGTGCAAATGTGGTCTCTGATTGGTCAGTCAAGCTTCAAATATATCAAGGTGAACACATTTGTAGTTTTAGGAAAGAATATATTATTAGGCTAGATTTTAGCATAGGTTAGAATGTTGACTGTTGTCATGACTAGTTTTTTTTAGGATGTATTTTAAATGGTGTTTGCGTGAAATGGTGCTCTGGGTGGTTCTATTTTGTGATATCTCAGGTATGTAGCTTCATATGCAATATCTTAGAATGTTTTATATATGATGAACATGAAAAATAATATTTAGTTAATATTTTTGAGATTCTAGATGTCAACATGTCCTCCCTATAAGCTGAAAAAATGTCATCGCTATAAGGTATTTTTCATGTAGTGTTTGTCACATTGTTGTGATATCGGTTCAATGTTTTAATTTGTGTATGACTTTTAATAAACCACTTGGATTTGATTTGCAGCAGGCGATGTCGAAGTGATAGTGCATCGTCAAGGTTGGGTTGAGCAAAAGTGAAGAGCTTTATCCAGGTACACTTTGTGCAAAGCACTTGTATAACATAGTATTTCTGCGTGTCTTTTCAATGGTACAATGACGATATTGGGATTTTTCCTTTCAAGGTTTAGCATCGGATCCTTTAAATAAGTATGTTTTTACTTAGTTCACACATACCATGTCATGTATATTCTTGAGTTATTTTACATTGGTTTTGATTTAATTTTGTTTTTTTTTTGTATATTTTATTTTTATTTTTGGATAATTTGTTAATAATGAAAATTTGTTGGGAATTTTTAATATAATTTTCTAAAAATTAAACCAAAAATATTTTTTATTAGCTTAAACGCTAAAAGATGCGGCTTTAGAACTGCATCCTTTGACTATATTGAAAAAAGTGGTTTTATTGCTTAACATATCAAAAGATGCGGGTCTAGAACCGCATCTTTTGGCTATAGCATAAGATGCTACGCCATAAGATGCGGGTCTAGAACCGCATCTAATAGCCAATTTAACCGCATCATTTGATCATTTTTGTACTAGTGTGTGTTGATATATCTGAATCTGTTGTGCTAACTGAAAAGAACCGGAAACTATTCTGTTGGTCTAATGCTATGCATTTGTTTTTGAAAAAATAGATGAGTTTTTTAAGTAGTGTGTATGAAAGACCAACAGCTAATTAAACTTTGGCTATGCAATTGAACAGGTGTAACTAGATAATTTTATCTTGAATTCTCAACTCTTTCATGGTGAATTATTTTTGGGTCGTGTTTTAGGTTTGCTTCTAGTGTTTGGCAAGTTGCTTGAAATAAACCTATGATAAAACTGGTGGGTCAATATTTTTTAGTTTTCATTCTCTAACTCTCAAATGTCAGTTTCTTGGCAAAAGGTGTTTTGGCCGATTTTAACATATATGTACTTCATATTCGTGTGTACTTAATGGTCTAGTTGACTAGATGGTTACCATGACTCGAATATCGTATTATTGTTAAATGATATGTGAGTTTTGACTATATGTTTTTGTTAATACATATTAATTATATCTTTTTGTACAACTTTTAGCTTCAAAAGGTTCAAGAGGAATTAGAAAAAGAACGGGAGGCCCGACAAAACATAGAATCCCGGTTCGAAAAATTTCAACAAGAGCGCGAGAAAGAGCGGGCCGACCAAGCGGCATGGCAAAAACTTATGGAAGAAAAGCTGAAAAGCATCGGAAATAAGTAAAAACTCTCGTCTAGTTAAGTATTGTAATGTTAAACAACGGATTAGTTTTGATTGCTTTTAGTTAGGATTTTTTTGTGCGTTTTGGAATGTTTTAAATTTTTTGGAATGTTTGGAATGTCTCGGAATGTTGCTTTAATATTTTTGGAATGTTTTAGAATATTGCTGCAATTAATTTTGGAATTATAATAGTAATTTTGCTGCATTTTTTTCATAAAAAATGGTTTTATTTAATTTCTTTAATTTGTTACAGTTTGTCACAAATTCGTAGCAAACAGATGCAGGCTGAGTTGTAGGAAATTTGTGGCAACCTTCAAAAATTGTTTTTTTTTGGTTTGTAGGAATTTTGTCATAACTTTTAAATTTTGTTTTTCATGGTTTGTAGAAATTTTGTCATAACCTTTAAATTTTGTTTTTTTTTTGTTTGTAGGAATTTTGTCGTAACCTTTAAATTTTGTTTTTTTAGTTTGTAGGAATTTTGTCACAAAACTTAAAAAAACTATTTTTTAAGTTGTAGGAAATTTGTCACAACATTAAAAAAATATATTTTTTATTTGTAGGAAATTTGTAGCAAAATGTTAAGAGAAAGTTTCATAATTTTGTAGAAATTTTGTCGCAAAATAAAATAATTATTCATAATTATGGATAATTTTTGTCATTAGTGTTATTAATTTTAAAAGTAAAATATCATAAAATAAAATACAAAAATAAGCATAATTGTGGAAGAATTGTAGGAAAAACATAAAAAACGGTTTGTAGGTATTTTGTGGCAACATTTCTGACGATATATATTTGTCAAAAAATTTGTGGGAAATTTTGTCATAGTTTTGTAGATAACAAGATTTTCGACGATTCTATTTTGCACGAATTTTTTTGTAGCAAATATGTGAGTAAGACCAATTACCTACAAATTTGCTACAAATTTGTCTGTCACAAAGGAGACAGTTTTCTAGTAGTGTTTTTTGCTTCTTGATTTAGCTTCTTAGACCTAATTTTTGCTTCTTGATTTAGCTTCTTTTTTGGTTCTCGTTTGTTAGCCCTTTTAGACCTAATTTTGCTTCTTGATACATACATGTATTGGTGTTAAAGTTCTTGAATGTTTATATATTGATTTAGCTTCTAAAAAGGTTATGTTTTTACAAATTTGCAACCGATAGCGTCGTGATAAAAAGAATCAAATAAGAAAATTATAAAAAGGCATGACAAATCTTTTAAAATTTGATTATATATACTTGTTCACACTATAAACCCATTCCCACAATAAGTGAGTTTTGAGCCTTTATTGAGCATACATGCATACACCTTTAAACTAAATTCTCATTTTCGTTTCTTGTGTGAATAGCCGCTTAGTTCTTACAACTCTAGAACTTGCCAAGACGATAGATTCCCACCCAAGTCAGTAAATGATGGAGGCATTAGGACTAACTTTTTCAAAAGCATTGTTTTCCTTCTTTTTACTTCACCACCTAAAATTCCCCTAGTTAACCCCTTTGAGTCTAAACCTTTTCATTTCAAAAACCCGTAAAACAAACACCCATTACCTACCAAAACTTTTTTTCTTTTAAACCCATTTGTTTTAGTAAAAAGATAGGTTATCTTGTGACAAAAAAATAGAATTTTGCAATAACCAAACAAGTTCCTCAAAAATCTTGTTTGAATATGTTTAGTTTGAATAAATGTCACAAAAACAAAAAAGTTTTACGACAACCGACGCTTTTTACGCTTTTCGCCATTTCGCTAACTACTAACCCAAAAACCACCTATACTTAGCCCAAGCCTAAGCCTTTCCAAAGTCCTCTTGATATTTACAAAGGTTTATAGTTAAAAAGGAGGAGGTTTGATCGCTTGGCAAACATATGGTAGAAGTAAGTCCCATGCCGGAATCGAGTGTTATCACAAAAATACATCTCCGGCCGAGTGTTGAGTGATCTCACGTGAAGTGTATCAAGTGTATCAACAAACTCCCCCTTGGACGCTACTCGTTTCCATATCTTTCCTTGGCGAAGACATTCACGCTACTCGTTTCGTTCTTCACACTTGGCGAATAATGTTCTTCACATTGTAGGATCTTCAAAGTCTTCACGTGTCACAAATAGGAAGTGTATCAACAAACTCCCCCTTACAAATAGGAAGTGTATCAACAAACTCCCCCTTTGATTATGCTCGTAAAACTTTTATCTTCGATACTTTAGATCCTTGTGGCATTGATGAGTGGTCAGCGACAACTCGATCATCTTGATCATTTGAGTGCATCCATGTCGTGTCTCCATTCCGAAGCTTGTCATCTAACACGTTATCTTCGCCTTTAGCTTATTTGAATGTCGCATTTGCACATACAAGAAAGCTAAACGCGTAATGAGAACAACCGCTTGGAATATGGTTAGAACAAACAAACGACACACATGTGACCAATTCTCAGTCAACTATCATCCGAAAATTAGTTTGAAAGTTTAACACATTTATCAATTTTAGTTTTTAACTTTCAAGACTTGCAAATTTTGACCGTTTATTAAGATTTAGTTGTTTTGGTTTTCGTTCAGATTTCTGGTAACGAAGACTCGAGTTCCAACATCAGGCTATCAAAGATAATGTAGAAATAAAATCTTTTTGGCTTTTATAAAGTTTATATTAAAACTCACTTAAACTCTTTTTGGAATTTTGAATATTTCAAATTATAAAGACTGAAATCAGTAAATAAATATAAACAGAGATGTAGAAACTAAGAAATGAAAGAAAATATACACAGACATTCTTTTTGTGAGTTTCAAGGGTAAGAGAATCATATCAGTATACGGTCATGCCAAAAACAACTCTTGTTGTTCATTTTATTAACATTTAGATAAACATCCTATAACGATTATCGGTATTGTTGTCCACATAAGCTAAACTTATCATATGTAATCGTGGTGAGGGGATACGATTAGTGTATGATTTATACTTACCAACCGGTGTTCATCCACACATGACACATTCCCGTATCAAGGTATGCACGAGAGTTCATTTTACTGGTGAGTATACCATTTATCATATGTTTTGACGTATATGAAAATGTTAGATACTCACTTATTTTGAATTGAAAACAAGCCCTATGTGATAGAATCACTTATTGATGAGGAACTTGATTTTCAGATGCATGAGGGCACAGGAGCAAGTCCGTGAACAGGTTAGTACCATCGTACAGACAAAGAGACGAACTTGACTCCCGCATAAAATCTGTGATATATTATCACTTATTTTGTTTAGACATGTGATTGTTGATCACTTATTGAGGTCGTATGCAATATGTACATGTATGTATAGTATCATGGGAGATCTAGATTTCGTCTCCGTTATTTTTCGGTAAAAGAAAACAACCATGATACCCAGATGATAAACAACATAAAGACCACATATCTCAGAACCTCGGCAATCTCTCAAACGAAATTTCGGTACTAAGACCATATGCCAATGAGCGGTTTCACCTGGTCTTCAGTCGATTTAAGTTTATATCACCCTGCACACTTTAAGGTGATTGTGAGCCTATCGATACATCATATATAGAGCTACTTATCATTTATCATTTTAAGTTCAGTTTAAAGAGGTTTCAACAGACCACTGATGTACTATCATTTTCTCTTTTGCTCACCAGGAAACTCATTTTTGTTTTTCTATTGTTTTTGCATTTTTTACATTTTTCGATGTTTTTGAATTTTTCAAATTTGGATTTACTCCCCCTAAAATGTAAAAATTATGATAAAATAAAAACACAAAGATATTTACAAAAATGATTTTCCGATGTCGGTTTTACTCTTGCTTGACCTTAATGTCGTTTTCCAATAATAAAAAGTCAAATCGTGATTTGTCAAATGCTTTGGTAAAAAGGTCGGCACGTTGGTCATCGTTGTGGACCTTAACAACATCGATAAGCCTTTTATCAAAGCAATCACGTATAAAGTGATACTTAATTTCGATGTGTTTGGTCTTTGAATGCTGCACAGGATTTCTAGTGATCTGTAAGGCAGCAAAATTATCAACTAAAATAGGAGTAGATAGGAATTCAAAACCGTAATCACGCATTTATTGTTGAATCCACAGGACTTGGGAGCAACAACTTGAGGCAGCAATATATTCAGCTTCACAAGTTGATGTAGCGACACAAGTCTGCTTCTTGCACTGCCATGTGACTAGGAGATTTCCTAAAAACTGGATTTGCCATCGATTTTGCATCCGCCAAAATCAGAATCACTGAAAGCGATCAGGTCAAAACTATCATCCCTAGGGTACCAGAGACCGGTGACCGGGCATCCCTTCAAATAGAGAAAAATCCTTTTTACAGCTGCAAGATGTGAGGCCTTCGGGTTAACTTGATATCGGGCAAGCAGGCACGTTGGATACATAATGTCTGGTCTTGAGGCTGTGAGGTAAATAAGAGATCCGATCATTGCGCGGTAAAATGAAGAGTTTACAACTTCACCCTTCAAGTCCGGATTAATTCCGTGATTTTGCTGAAGTGGGGTACCAATGGGCAGTGATTCGGACATCTGGAATCGATTCAAGATGTCACTGACATACTTAGTCTGATGGATGAATATCCCAGACTTCGTTTGTTGCACTTGTAGGCCCAAAAAGAAAGTCATTTCCCCCATGGCGCTCATTTCGAATTTCTCCTGCATAACACGCTCAAAGTTCCTACACAAAACATCGTTAGTAGAACCAAATATAATATCATCTACGTATACCTATACCAATAGACGAACTCCATCATGTTCTTTAATGAAAAGAGTGCAATCAATAAGACCTCGGCGAAATCCATTCTCCGGCAGATAATTAGATAAGGTTGCGTACCAAGCTCTCGGTGCTTGATGTAAGCCGTAGAGAGCTTTGTTGAGCAACCAAACACGATCAGGGTGAATAGGATCTTCAAAACCTGGAGGCTGTTCGACGTACACCTCTTCTTCAACTATACCATTTAAGAATGCACTTTTCACGTCCATCTGATAAACCTTGAAGCAATTCGAATCCTTTGTAGGAAGCATAGGCTAGAAAGATTCGAATTGCTTCAAGACGTGCAACAGGTGCATAAACTTCATTGTAGTCTATCCCTTCAATCTGATGAAATCCTTGAACAACTAATCTCGCCTTGTTTCGAATGACAATTCCACGGTCATCCTTTTTGCACTTATAAACCCAACGGGTACCAATCTTCTTGTAATCATCAGGTTTTTCAACTAGTTTCCAAACACCTAGCTTCTAGAATTGTTACAGTTTTTCCTTAATAGCTTCGACCCAAGAATTATCTTCCAAAGCTTCTTTCCAAGATTTTGGTTCTTCTTGTGATACATAGCACGCGAAGGACCAATCATTCTGCAAACCCGATTCATTATTGCTGCATACAAGCCTGCATTGTTGTTGTTTCGCAACTGGTTTCTCGTTTGAACGCCACTTTGTACATTACCGATGATGTTTTGTTGAGGATGGGTATTATGAATTCTTGTTTCTGGATTATCTGGAACTTGAATATTTGTACCCAGATTGTTGAGATTGAGATCAACAACCAAATCAATACCCTGAACTGGCGAAGAGGATGATGCAGTAGCTTCAGCTGTTTTACAGCAATCCACTGGGGGTGTAGCCTCAGAAGTACCATGTACAGCTTCTTGGTCTGCATCGAGAAATTCATCGTCCTCTGAAGAGTCATTCAGTTCTGTAGCATCATGAAAATCCTCATTGTCGAGATCATTATTGTTAACTGAAGATGGCTCTTGATTGTTGACAATAATTGGACAAACCAACGGTGAATCTGTTGCATTGTCACTCTCAAAAAACATCTGTGTCACAGCATCTACTGCAACTTCTTCAATATTGATCGAATTGAAGAAGTCATCGTACTCAAACATCCAAGGCTGACCATGACATTTGACTGGCAATGTGTGCCTTTGTACTCTGACTTCAGACCATTCTTCGGCCCGTTTTGTTTCTAGATTCCAGACTCTTAAGTTCGGGGTGGCATAACCAAGAAAGTATCCTTCAATTGCTTTTGCCCCAAACTTTCCATTCGGATCGATCATTGTACAAGGAGCTCCAAACGGTTCAAGAAATTGTAAATCTGGTTTCCGTTTGTTGAGAAGTGTAGGATCGATTTTTACTCCCGAACGATTGCGTATGACACGTGTGACGTGCGGAATCCATACACGTGCGTGGACCGAACACGAGAACTGTACTATAATTTGTGATTCGATTGATAGATCTAAAAAGTTACAAGTAACGTGAATCACCTTTTGCCTTTCTCTCTCTAGCTCCTAAGCTCCTTATCTCTAAATGTGGCAAAAGTTCTAAAACTAAGACATTACCCTCCTATTTATAGGCCAAGGCTTATAAGAGATTTCCTCTTATTTACAATATTGCCACCTTGCATTTTTCCTAAATATGACATTATAATGTCTTGTTTTCTACTAAATCTTGCTACGAACTGGATTCACGGAGGCGATAGACATTACTGCACTAACAGACTCCCCCTTGGATATTGCCGCAGTCAATCTCGTAGCGTCTTGTCTTTTTCACTCTATCTGAGTCTTCTTGAAGCTTTATCATTTTCAGTATTCAACGACTCCCTCTTTCTCGAACAGAATCCCCGTGGATCTGTCTTCAGCTTCAGCTCCTCCTTTCGGTAGACTCTTCCTTCAGGCTCCTGTAACACCCCGAAAACTGGTTTGGTAATCAAACCACGTTAATACTAAAAGACTGGTAAAGTACCGTTAGTGGTAAAATTAACTCGGTGAATATTAGGATTTTAAATAAATAAACCTAATATTGAATAAAAGTTAAATGAAAGCTTTTGAAGAAATAAAGTTTATAAAAAGCCCGAGTTAACGGGACTTAAAATAAACTGAGTTATAAATTCCCGAAACCCACTAAGTTAACTAGGAATGTTTAACCTAGTTAATAAGTGAGAATATTGTTAGAAATAAGTAGGTTGTGCCCTACTTAATAACTAACCAAACAAGAGGGGCCAGATTCGGATAAATGGAAACTTAAGTTATAAAAAGAAAACTTAAAACAAAAACACACATTCAGTGTGTATGTTCTGGACGTAGGGTTCGACCAGAAGAATCCCCATGAAGCCAAAACCCTAAACTCTAGCAAAATCATCAAATTGAAGGCTCAAACGAAGTCAAAATTCACAATTGAAAGTGAATTAATGATCACACAAGCTAGGGGATCATAAGGTATGTCAAATTTTGATGATTTGTGAAGTTGTGAAATTTGAGTAATCATCATAATCATGAATTATTGATGCTATGATTGAATTAGTGATGTATATTTGCTTAGGAACCAAACCCTAAGTGAAAATTTTGCATATAATGCTACAAATTGAATAATTATATGATTTACCACACTAGGACAAGTGAGTTTTAATCATATGATGAATTTGATGAAATAATTATGATTAGAATCATCATACAAGATAGTAATCAGGAAATACTTGAATAAATTTTATGTTGGAGTATATAATCATACTTACTATGGAATGAGTTTAGTATGATATAATAAAAATTGATGATATGTTTATGTTAAATGATGTTTAAGATCATCAATTATTAATTCGGTAACTATTGGTTACAAGAACTTGTTAAATAAGTGATTAACACGGTAGCATAATAAGGATGCTTACCGTATAGTGGAAAAGTAATATAACGAGTAGTTAAGCTACATCGTGCAATTACTTTTGTCAATAGGCAGTTTGACTTTTTAAAGTCAAAATGGCCTTTTATATGATCGAATGATATTTTCGACATAAAGATCGTAGGATGGAATAGTCGTTAATGATTATGACTAGTTTAACCATCTTACAAATTACAATGATAGTTTGACGCTTGACGAGCTAGGTGAAAGCTTGGGAAGGAAGCGGGTCAAACGAATCAGGAATGAAGGAAAAACATAATTTGGATGCTAGGTAAGTAAAGCTTACACCTTTTTATTTAATACATATTGGTTTTATAGGTTATGAGTAATATAAAGTCTTATTTAAACTGTGATGTTCCAGCACGACGTGTGTGGTTCGGAACAAAAGACAATGCTAATAAACCATGTTTAATGGTTAAAAAGAACTATTTTGATTATTTAGTCATGAAATGATTAATAGATAATGAGTTTTGAATGGTTACCTTATAGGGTAAACTAACATAAATAAAAAGGACAAAGCGGTAATTCGATCACTCGTTGACGATTACCGTTAGTTTATGAAAGACACTTTATAGCGTAAGTTATAATGGGTCAAAAGAGTCAATAAATGATTTATAAAAAAATGACTATACGGTGTAAACCGGAGCGAGTCATTTAGATAAGATGGTAATAAATATCATCTCGTGAAGATTCACGGTCATTTAGACCAAACGGGTCAAGAGGTGAAAATATCACCCTTTGACGATATTGACTAATGACTTTGTCGAGTGTATGATTACAGGAATAAATATTGGATGGATATTTGCTTCGCTATTACTTAGCGATTATTAAGCAAAGCATTAAAACGGGTCAATATATTGATCCGAATCAGGTATGCATAATGGTTCAACTCATCATTTAGAACTTGAGGTTCTATAAGAGTTAAACAAGGTCAAAATGAACATTTGGTTATCTTTTAGGTAAACCGAATAATTTAAATTATAATCATAGTGTTTTAGAAACGTAATAGTTTCTAAACAGGATTATAGTGAAAAGGTCGGATTTTTGGTCAAACAAGTACTTAAAAGTCCTTTGTCGTAAAAGAAGGACTAAAATTGACCAAAACGCCCTTATAAGCAAAGTCGAGCAAACGACCCTTAAAGGTTGTTTGGAAACGAGTTTTATGATTAAATAAATACTTAGAATAAGTATAAAAAGCGAAAGGTGTAAATTTATGGTCAAATGACTCTATATGAGTCCTTGCCGTAAAATGACAATCCGAGGTGTAAAAACTCGGAATATATAAAGCACCACATTAAATCCGCCACAAATATAGTGGTGGAGGAAGATTAATTGATAAGAAATGTGGGAATAAAATGCTAGAAACAAATAAAAACAATTTGGGTCAAAAATATGCTTAAAATCCCTTAATGGGTCAAAATAAGCATATGAGCGAAAACAGGTTTATAACACGTAAGAAACCGTGGTTTGGACCTTGAATAATAGAAACTGATATAAAATGAGGTTCATGATAGTTTGTATGCAACAAACTAGTTTTAGTTTGATAAAATCATGAACGGGTCAAAATTTGGTAATTATATTTTAAGCCGAGGCTTAAAAGTTTAAATTTTTGTTAATCCGTATGTCGGATGTTAACTCCATGTGATGGAGGATAATTTTACGATCACGTAGAAAGAAACATGAGTCAAATCGGATTAAAAATAAGCAAGTTATGCTCGTTTGCGTAAATTATAGTTTGGCTGAGAATATGCAGCTGCAAACAAGGACCTTTCTGTCGAAACCATAGCCTCGCGCCACTAGACAGCATAAGGTCTTCGTGGTCGCGGCACGCGACACTTGTCGCGCTACACGATAGTGACATCTAACCTCGTTGCGGCACGCGACGGATGTAAATCGCTGCATTTTGTTGCCGTTTCATTGTTTGACATTACGAACTCGTCTAAACTAGTTTCAAATGTCAATATAACTAAACATTTCGTGTTTTATGAAATGTAGGTTTATTGTGCGGTACAGGAGGATGATCAAGCTCGATAAAGAACCGAACACAAACAAGATTCAAGCTTCTGCGTTACGTTTTCGTCGTCATTTTTAAACGGCGAATGAAATTACAAAATGTTGAAATGTTTTATTTATTAAAATCTTTTAACAAACTCTAAATTTTAAGTGTATGTTAACCGTAAATACGCTAATATAGTCCGAATCTATATGATATCGTATAATTGTACTAGGGTCTTACAGCTCCCCCTTTCGTCAAGCTTCCGTGCTTTTGGGATCGACACCTGGCTTTCCGGTTACAAGCTTCCCCTTGCGTCGAGCTCGTCTTCAGACTCCCCCTTAGACTCGGCTATCGGGATCGTAATCTGGAACTTTCATATGCAAATCTCAAACACTTGTAAGTGAAAATAATTTGAACATCCAAAATTGAAAACCTGGCTCTCTTAGCATAATCTAAAACATTTCAACACTGAAAGCGTTTTTAATTCTCCAGGAATGATGACCTGGCTCTCAAACACTTTTAATCAAGAACATGGCTCTAAAATATAATAATAATATGAATATATCCAAGATTAACTTGACTTCACTCCCCCTATCAAAATGCTTTATAGATTCGACAGTTTAAGCAACCAAGATCGAAACCTAGCTCTTTACAGCAGATTTTCACAATTTAAGAATCCAAATCCCTCACGGTTAATCATCCAAGTCCAAATTAATGACCTTAGAGATATAACAAACTGTTTTTTTTATTAAAAACTTTAAGTTTCAAATTAATGAACTTGTTTTATTTTTAGAAACATGTTCAGCATACTCAGATTTTGAAACTCAACTCTCTGACATCGGTTGTCGAAGATAAAGTAGAAAGTAATTTTTGTGAAACATAAAGCAGTAAAGAAATATTTACAAACATATTTACAGACAATATTTTTGTTTGAGTTCGCGTTAGAGGATCATATCAGTTTATGACAAATCACTAGCACCGTTGAGCATTCAAACACTTTAAGTTCTAAACGATTCACTTAGATTGTCAGTATACTGATCCACTTAAATTTTCACACAAAGTTCAACTGATTCAAGATACAAATTTAGTGTTTTAAGGACTTAAACTTATTCGCGTGTCCCACCTCAGAATATACTCCCGTATCAAAATTCCCTAGATTCATTCTTACAGGTGAGTTTACCAATTTGATATCTGTACTCTGGGTTAGTGCGAGACCTTGAGATCTCAGGTATGAACTTCCATTCAGTCAAAGAGATGAAGGCTCGACTTTAGGTGTATTCCCTTTAGAGAATCTTTTCTTCAACTACAATTGATTCATATCTTTCGATATTTCTCAATTTTTATGCAGAGGGTAAGCTTTAAAAGCGCGTAAAGTATTATACGAGGTCTAGGCCATTGCTTCCGCAATATCAGAAGATCAGGTATGTTGGGATTGAACCCTACCAGAGGAACATATAATTAAAGCCAAAACTGGATCAGCACAGTGGATCCAGAATAAGCAGATGTTGCATACAAGTCTCTCCCCTTGAAAGTGGTTTCAACATCTGCTTTCCTCCTATCTACTGATCGTGCAAACTGCTGACCTCCAAACTACTGATCAAGTAAAGGCCTGGTGAAAGACTAAAGCTCTGCTGTTCAATCTACTACCTTGAGTCAAGCACTGCTGATCCGGACAAGTACTGTTGGGTTCACAGCAGTGGAAGGATGCAACAGTTATTTAAGATGTCTTTTATGTAATGTAATGAAATGTAATAGCAGTAGTTAGCATAGCAGTGTTTGTGTTGATCATAGGTTAGAGTTTGTTAGGAGGTTAGATGTCACTTTCATGGTGACGTCAGCTTTGATGCTCAGTGGTTTGCTAGTGCCTATAAATAGAACAGTGCTCTGTACTGTTCTATTAGCTCGTTGCAAAATCATCTTCTCTGCACGAACAAACACTGAGCTCTGGCTGAGGGGGAGTTTGCATTCAACATTGCATTGTAATCGTAATTGAAATAAATTCAATCTTTCGGTTCTTTGTGAAAAGTGTTTGATCAAAGCAATACTCTCGTTTGATTGTATGCAAAGTTTGTTTCCATCTTAATTCCGCTGCACAACTCATCAATCTTCATTCTAATTCAAACGTAAAATACAATCAAAACCAAACTCAGATCCAACAATTGGTATCAGAGCCTGGACAGTCAAATTTGATTTAACAATCATTTTGACATAAATAGTTCAGCTCAAAATCGTTGATATCGATAGTTTGTTCGGTTTATTGAAAAACAGAGTAAGGTTTAATCACCATTAAAGTTGATTAATCAGTGCCTGTAAAACAACCAGGATGACGTCACAATCACAAGATGATAAGAATAACATTGGCTCGCTTTTTAAACCACCCATGCTTAAACGTAATGAATACAACATCTGGGAGAGAAGGATGGGTCACATCCTTGCTCAACAGAACACTGGATGTTAGAGGTCTGTTGTTTTTGGTCCCCATGTTCCTATGGTGCCAAGTGCTGAGGATGCAAAGAAGTTCGTTCCTAAACCATCTGAAAACTATACTGAAACTGATTTTCAAAAGTTCGAACTCGATGCTAAAGCATTTAGCATCATAGCATCTGCATTACCTAATGAGATCTATGCTGGACTGTTACATTGTAACAGTGCCAAAGTGCTATGGGATGCACTGAAGGAACAGTTTGGGGGGACAGGAGAAGTCATTGAAAACAATAGGGAAATTCTGAATCAGCAGTATGAAACATTTTGTCACATCAAGGGTGAATCATTGACTCAGCAGTTTGAGCGATTCAGTTGTCTCATAAGTGAACTAAGGCTTGTTAAAGTAACATTTCCAAATTCAACTCAAAATAGCAGGTTCCTTAGGTCACTACCAGAAAAATGGGACACCATAGCTTTTGTTACTAGAAACTCTGCTGAGTTCAAAGATCTGCCCCTGGCCAAACTTCATGGTAGACTCCTAACCTATGAAAGGGAGTTGAACCAGAAAAAGAAGTTGCAAGAGTCTGGCAAAGTTACTGATGATTATTCATTCGGTAGCACAGCTCTTTTTGGTCAGGAAGAATCTGGTAGCAGTGGTAAGGATCAGGGTTATGATCACTTCATTGATATAACTGCTGGTGGAAATTTTAACAACCCCGATCCTCACTCTGCAAATTATGCTTTTACTGCAAATTGTGAAAACCAGATGTCAGATAATTTGTGCTTCGAACTAAATGATTTGCAACACTTTGATCCCACTAACTTAGAAGAGATGGACATTTTGCATCAATTGGCTTTGCTTAGTGTAAGAACAAGCAAATTCTACAAAAGAACAGGGAGAAAATTCCCAGGGTTACATGGGAATTTAAGGGTTGGGTTGGATAAATCTAAAATCAAGTGTTACAAGTGAAATAGGCTAGGTCATTTTGCTAGGGAATGCTGGAGTCAAACTACTGGTCCTATAATTACTCACCCCAGCTCAAACCCTAGACCATAAAATCAAAGCAATGTTCACTATACCCAATATACCCCTGCAGCCCATGTTAACAGTGCTCATTATGCTGCAACCCCTGTGCCTGTGCATTATGTCCAAACCACTGTTCCACAAATTCAGTATGTTCAAACCCCTGTCCCCCAGGCACAAGTGCAACCTGCTGCACCTCAAACAGCTGCTCCAGCAGTGGTACAAGCAAATCAGCAAAGCTTTTTCACTCAAGGCTTTGTTGACTGGAGCAGCATGCCTGATGAGCTTGGTGATGAAAATTTTGCACTCTATGCTTTTAATGAACCTTCTAATGATGAATTTTGTTTGATGGCATTAGAGTCAATACCAGAGGGGATAGAAACTGAAGGTGAACAGCTAAGTACCGAAACAGTGGAAGAGGTGACTGAAGCAGTTGTTAATGCAGTTGCTGGTGAACTGCTGCTGGGAGAAAATTCAGAAACCCTGATTGAACCACTGACAGACCCCTGGTCCAAAGAGGACAAAGAAGAAGAGGAAGAGAAGAAAGAAGGTGAGAAAGAAGTAAGAGCTGATGATGAAGAAAATCATCAATGTGATTGTGCCATGATGGCTGCTGCCAAGGTATCACCTCAAGTTCTTGAAAAACTGTGTTTAGACAATTGCATTATTGCTTTTGCTAACATCAAAGAGGTAAATGAAAACCTTAGGGATAAAATCTTAACTGATGAAGTCAAATTTGAAAGGTCTTTAAAAGAACTTAAAAACAAATTGACTGAAAAAGAGAAAGAGATCAGCAGTCTTAAAGAAGAGCAGAGCATAAACAAAACTCAACTCCAAACTATGGTAGAAAAATACCAAGTTTGCAAAAAGGAGTTGGAGTCCACCCGGATCACCTGTGAAAAATGGGTGGAATCATGCAAAGGGTATGAGGTTATGCTTGAAAAACAGATTAAAAGTAATGTGAAATTTGGTGTTGGTTATAGAAAACATGATGATGAAAAATTGCTTTTGAAAAATCTGCTCAAACCACTGATGCAACCACTGAGTTCATCCCCACAAACAAGAATGGCCAAGAAGTGAAAATCACTGATAAACTTGGTAACAAAATCACAGTTGACAGGCCGACGGGATCCTCTACTTTTGAGGAGATTGAGAAATACCAGTTTAAACCCACATGGTCTGATGAGTGTGATATTCTTGAAAATTTCAAGCCCATGGACTTTACAACCACTGACGGTGTTAAAGCCCCAAAAGCAAAAGTCATTCCACTTAAGGACATCCCAACAGAGGTTAAAAACTCTGTTGCAAAAGAGTCTGAGAAGAAAAAGAAGAGAGAAAGGGTCAATAACTTGTTTTGTGAATTTTGTGAGAAAAGAAATCATCTAACAAAATGTGACAACCCGCACTAAACCAGGTATCCGTACGACTTAACTAATGATTAATTACAGCTTAATTACTGTGCTTGTTTGAACTAGCTGTTGAACTGCTACTTGATATCTGATACATGCACTTACTTGCATCATACTTTACTTATCGTCACTACATTATTTACATACGGCACCTTAGTGACAAACATGATGCACAAAGAGCACAGTAGCACAATACACGGATAACCTATTGAACATGCTGATAAAGCCAGCATCAGGCAAACACTGCCTCCAAGGCCTATAAGAGCCTGAGATATTTTGCTACACTAATGGTGAGTGTAGGGATATAAGGGTTGTGGAACTGCGTCTCTAGGGATAAGTCACAGTGACTGGATGTGCCTAAAACGTACTTAAAGTACAAAATTCTGCACTTTAAATAAAAATTCAGCATTTACCTAAACTAGTAAAGTGCAAAAAGTTGGAAAAATATTACTAGACACTTTCCAAAATGTCGGGAATAAACTGTGTCACTAAAAATAATATTAACGACACTTTAAATAATTATTTGGCACTTTAACGGACTAGTATCCAACCGAATAACCGGACTTAACCCGGGACATAAAATATTGTCCAACGCATTGTTTTTCTTTTTCTGAGCCAGTTAGGGTCCCCGAATACCCTAACACCCGTTATAATTACTACACACTAGTAACTTAATTATTTTTTTTTTCTAATAAAACAACTATACACTAACTTATTAGTTGCAATCAAACCATAGCCAACCCCCTTTGAACGATCAGATTTCTCCTAAGGACACACCCACCAAAATTTTTGAATATTCTAATTGCTTATGTCTTGGATCTAGGGAACATTATACCTAGAGGATAATACACTAAAGATGGCTTATAAAGATGACCACAAGGTCACATTACCATTCACTTCACCAACTAAAAAATCTTGCTATCTCTTTTCCCTTCTTTGACTCTCGGCCGAGACCAAGGAGCCCACCCACCATCAATTTTTTTATTCCATCTTGCCATTTAATATACATACAAAGGTGGAGGATCGCGTGTAAGGAAGCCCGGTGTTCACGGAATCGCAAAGACCTCACCTCAACGCTTTTATCCACCCGATTTTCGTCTAGAATTCTTCCCTAGCCTTGAGCTAGAGGTATAACACTTAAAACTCGTATTTGAACTATTCTAAAGTGGTTAAAAGGATTTTTATCGGATAAAACTCGTTAACATGCAAGATGATGCACAAAAGTCTACTTAAAACACTTAAAATGGTGGTTAATAGCTCATGTGTTGTGTAAATATTGTAGTAATCGAAAGTTGTGTTTATTTAGACCCGATCTATGATGTGGTAGCTCGGATCATCGTTTAACCCGGTTTGGTAAGATCATGGGTCTTAACATAAGCTTGTTTTGATTGATACAAGGGTTAAAAGGTGAAACTCTACCACACATGAAATATGAACTTGTGTAAAAGTATTTTTACTTGCAAAATAGTGTTTAAAACTAGCAGATCTACGTATCTGCAAGTGGTATTTTCGAAGAACCACGTGTCAAAGAAATCATGTTTTCTAAAAGACGGATCTTACACTAACAAGTATGATTTTTATTAACCACAAGTGTGTAAACACTTGTGAAATGAAAAGTTTCGACAAAATAACAAACTTGGTAAAAGATGACGAGAAGTTGTAAAGACAGATTTCTCTAAAAACGAGGTTTTTACGAGATCAAAATTACTTTATATAAAGATCCACAAAAATAATGGGATTTACACTATAGTTTCGGAAAAACTACAAGTTCATGCGATTATGCGATTTACATACTTGTCGACTAGTTTGATGTGTCGGAAATTGTTTGATTGAATAAAGAAAATTGTTGAGTGATTTGTTAAAATGATACGCTTGAAAGCGTGGCCACCTCCAGTTACAGAGGAAACTCTGGCGAAATTTTTCTAAAAACCTAACACTTAGAACCATTTACACTACAAGTGTTAGAATTATTTTGACATGTTTTCGGAACATAAATTTCGCCATGACTTTATTTACTAAATATTCGGAGGTGGGATTTTCACAAAATTTAACGTGATAAATATATATATTTTTCACACACTGTTTATGATTATTTTGTGGAAATACCTAAATATTATTTTTAGAGTAAAAATAATATTTACGAGCGTTAACGAATCCAAAATAATACGAACGCTTTCACCATAAATATGTATAAGTTACACCGGTAATTATATTACCACTCGATTGTTAAAATGTAACTTACGCACTTACAGAAATATTTATGAACGCGTATTTTAACAACGTATTATTGGAGAAAAATTATGAGAAATGAAAATATAATATTTTTGAGAAAAATACTTATATTTTGTAATTGGAAAGGTATATATATTAAGTGAGACTTAATGATATAATTTCAACGCACATGTATTGAATCCCCCATCCTTGGGAAGGAGATTAACTACCAAGTATATACAGAACGTAAACACGAAATAGTTGTCTAACTATTTCCCAAAGACTTAAACTATAAAGCTAAGGCACGGCCGTCCGTCTAATAAAATTAGCACTTGTAGGTCGTCGCACAGCTTTCTGATTTGGAGTACTTGGTAGAGACGCACCGACTGTGAGTTCATGTCCCCCTTTTCTCTAACTATTTTCAGTTTTCTTAACTGCGGGGGTGAAATACATGTTACTTTGTTTACAAGTACTATTATACACGGTATGTTAACGTAAGGAGGTTTACTACTTAGATCATGTGAATGGGTAGGCAGAACACCGAGGGACCTAAGCGGTAGATCTATCTGGGTGTAGCGAGCCCGACTCTAGGCCCAACAGAACGGACCTCTGAGAGGACCAACAGAACGGACCTTGAGTGACTTGGTTGCCCGACGCATAAATCGGCTAGGTTTGAGTCTTCCTACTTGCACTTCACATACATCAATGGCTTTGCAACCCATTGACAATCTCTCTTTCCTTACACTGCTACATACCAGGGAACTTTTATACTTACAAGTGTTTTACATACTCACTTGCACATGAACTCGCTCAACATTATTGTTGATTTTTCAACTCACATGTATTTCAGGAAATTAACAGGATCTGGCACGGTATGTTATGTTTTCCCGCTGCATAAGGGTTCCAAGGTCATCCCAGTTTAGGAAATGTGACTCTTTCCTGGACAAGTCACAACTCTTAAACTGCGTTTATCTCATGTTGATGTTTATGTTTATGTTGTTCAAGACAATGTTTTATGTTATGATGTTGTAAGTCTGTAAGACAATGGTATGTTACTCTGGTTTTTAAAACTTAATTCAAACGGATGATCTTGCATGATTTTATTTCATATAGCTTTGTTATGGTTAAGCTATGGTATTAAGAAGTCACACCAAAATTGACCACGCTTCCGCAAAGCCAGGGTGTGACACAAAAGACTATTTTCATTTAAAAGCGTACGATCTAAACAAAACAAGTGTCATTGTTCCTGCTGAAAGCTGCATTGTCTGTGGTAAATGAAATCATAAAACTCAAGCATGTGTGTATCTCAAAAACTTTGATGTGAAAAAGAATGAATACACTGCTAAAACATCCTTGAGTCCATCAACATCATCTGTCAAATTTACCAAAACCAACCACTGTTTGTGCCAGTTAAAACAGCTGTCACAAAACAGCTGAACCAAACATCTGTTAAAAGAGATGTTCAGGTTACTGATGCACCCCCTGCCAACCAGTTCAGAAGAGGTAAGGGACAACCATCTTACCAAAGGATTCCACACGTTTATGAGACCTACAAAAGGCCATCTAAACCTAAAGTGAATAGGCATCCTTTTGGTTATCAACAGGTGACTGGTCAAGACCCCCAATAGTGGTTAGCAAGAAACGATCCTAAAACTGTCCAAACCCCTGACTTAACCACTGTCCATCAATCTGCATCCATCTCAGACACTGTTGAGACCCCATCCAAAGCCTTATTGGCTTTGGAAACCCTAATGAACTAATCCTTTTACTTCATGTGCAGGGAGCTTCTGCCTGCTTAGATAGCCTCTGGTATGTTGATAGTGGAGGCTCCAGGCACATGACTGGATGTAAAGCCCTACTCAAAGATTTCAAAATTCATGGAGGGGGTGATATATCCTTTGGGAATAACAGTACAGGGAAAGTTCTGGGGTCTGGTACAGTACAGTCTGTCAATGTAAAATTTGAAAATGTCAATCTGATAGACAGTCTGAAATTCAACCTCCTGAGTGTTTCACAAATGAGTGACAAGGGGTATGGGTCATTCTTCACAAAGGAGTGTTGTAGGATTGTTGGACCAGAAATGGTTAAAAAGATTGAAGCAATAATAAAAACTGGTCAAACAAAACTTGTTGCTCAAAGAAGTGGCAATGTTTATGTTGCTGATATGTCAAAAGAGTGTCCCAGAGCTGATGCATGTCTGTTCTCAGCTGCCTCTAACAAAGAGACAGAACTTTGGCACAGAAGACTGGGGCACACAAATTTTAAGACAATCACTGAAATTTCGAAAAATGGTTTGGTAAAAGGGCTACCACAAAAATTGTTTTCATGTCCTGAGCATTGTATTTCCTGTTTAGAAGGAAAGCAACATAAAAGCTCTTTCAAGTCCATTGAAGAGTCCAAAACAACCCAGTGTTTGCAAATGCTGCACATGGATTTGTTTGGCCCAGTACAAGTCATGAGTCTCAAAAAGAAGAAATATTGTTTGGTTATTATTGATGACTTTTCTAGGTTTACATGGACTTTCTTTTTACACTCAAAAGATGAGACTGCGGGCATTTTGCAAGACTTTGTGACACAGGTTGAAAAGCAATTTGACCTTCCAGTAAAAGTCTTCAGGAGTGACAATGGCACAGAATTCAAAAATAAGGAGTTGGATGCCTTCTGTGTGAAGAAAGGGATTGTAAGGCAGTACAGCATCCCTAGAACACCAAAGCAAAATGGGGTAGTTGAAAGAAAGAACAGAACTTTGATTGAGGCTGCCAGAACCATGCTTGCTGATTCAGGTTTGCCATTAACTTTTTGGGCAGAGGCAGTAAACACTGCTTGCTATGTCCAAAACAGAGTTTTAATAAACCCCAGGCACAAAAAGACTGCCTATGAAATTCTGTATAAAATCAAACCACTGATCTCATACTTCAAGGTATTTGGCTGCCCATGCTTTATTCTGAACTTAAAAGATTCCATTTCAAAATTTGCAGCCATAATTGACTGTGGTTATCATCTGGGATACTCAACCACTGCCAAGGCCTACAAAGTGTTTAATACACGGACCAAGGCAGTGGAGGAGACCTTGAATGTAAAGTTCAATGAACTTTCATCAATGAAAATCCCAGCAAATCCTGCAGATCTGTTTGATCTTGATAAATTCACTTTTGAAAATACTGCTGTCAAGACTAACAGTGCAGGTCCATCAGAGGATTCATCACCAGACTATGGGTATGAGATCATCATTCCTCAACAAAAGTCTGCCAAAATGGGAAGAGCAGCAGATGTTCAAAATAGCTGTCAAAGCTCAACCACTGCTACCGATGCGTGTGAAGTGTCGTATATATTAGGTGTATATTTTAAGCCCTTTTTAACACTTATTTTAGCCAAGTTTTAAATTTATAAAACACGATATTTCACTAACACTAAACACACATATGGGCAAGTGCACCCATCGTTGAGTGTAGTATAGCGTTGGTAAGATACCGAGGTCGTCCAAGGACACAAGAGCTTTTAGTACCGGTTTATCCTCAACGTCTAATCAAAATAAAAGTTTAGAAAAATGTTTTAAGCTAAGAAAAATAAAAACTAACTAAAATGCTGAAAATAAAAATAAAATAAAAACAGATAGACAAGATGAATCACTTGGTTCCGACTCGTATCTAGTATAACCTTTGATTATTTCCGCACTTTTGCACATAGTTAAGAGATTATCTTAGTTATTGTAGTAGGCCCCTCTTTTGAAGGTGACGTTACCCTCACCCCAGTAGTTTGAGTCAGCAGGGATACAATCCTAAAATGGTGGATTATTGGAAGATAATGAATTAAGTTATTAATGCAGTATTGTGGTAGGCCCCGCTTTTGGCGGTGACGTTACCCTCGGCTAAGTAGTCTGAGTCAGCAGGGATACAGTCCTAAATAGCCGGGTTATAGTATTAATAGTAGTTAACTTATGAGGGGATCAAAGAGTTTGGACCCCCGCCATCCAATACCGTGAAGTATTGAAGGAGGTCCTACTAAATTTGACCCAGGTCCATTGCAGGACCTCTAAACGCTGAACAATGGCAAGACCTTTACCAAACCGTTCCCTTAACCCCCGACCAGGTAGCCAACATACCTCCATATAGACCGTGGAGATATGAATGGTGAAAATCCTTTATTTTATATAGACAGTAAAATAATGCCAAGACACCAGTGACTTGGTTGCCCGACGCATAAATCGGCTAGGTTTGAGTCTTCCTACTTGCACTTCACATACATCAATGGCTTTGCAACCCATTGACGATCTCTCTTTCCTTACACTGCTACATACCAGGGAACTTTTATACTTACAAGTGTTTTACATACTCACTTGCACATGAACTCGCTCAACATTATTGTTGATTTTTCAACTCACATGTATTTCAGGAAATTAACAGGATCTGGCACGGTATGTTATGTTTTCCCGCTGCATAAGGGTTCCAAGGTCATCCCAGTTTAGGAAATGTGACTCTTTCCTGGACAAGTCACAACTCTTAAACTGCGTTTATCTCATGTTGATGTTTATGTTGTTCAAGACAATGTTTTATGTTATGATGTTGTAAGTCTGTAAGACAATGGTATGTTACTCTGGTTTTTAAAACTTAATTCAAACGGATGATCTTGCATGATTTTATTTCATATAGCTTTGTTATGGTTAAGCTATGGTATTAAGAAGTCACACCAAAATTGACCACGCTTCCGCAAAGCCAGGGTGTGACAGCTTGGTATCAGAGCTCTGATCATAGCGAACTAGGATTCCTTCTCGAGTCTAGACTATGATCACTAGGGCTCTCACGAAAACATTTTTCTGCATACCACTTAAGTCCAGATCCAAAACTTTTTACAAACAAATGTTGAGCACATTTTATTATTTATAGGCTCCGCCTGGAGGGCTGAGGCTCGGTCTGGAGGATCGAGGCTCGGTCTAGGTGACCGAGGTAGTTGAGAACGTTGATTTATTATAGGCTCAGCTTGGAGGGCTGAGGCTCGGTCTGGAGGATCGAGGCTCGGTCTAGGTGACCGAGGTAGTTGAGTACGTTGATTTATTATAGGCTCAGCCTGGAGGGCTGAGGCTCGGTCTGGAGGATCGAGGCTTGGTCTAGGTGACCAAGGTAGTTGGCTAGGAAGAGTAGGCTCAGTCATGAAGGCTGAGGCTCGGTCAAGCGGACCGAGGCTCGATCTAAGAGGTCGAGGTGGAGGATAGAGCAGTCTTAAAGACTGGGAGAAATTGGCTAGTGAGACTAGGAGAATGATTTGAATGCTTACTTGGTGACTATGTGATTAACTGATTATATGATTGATTATTATACGTATATGTGTTTGTGTTACAAACGTCATGCTTTCATCAAGTACTAGAAAGATGGACACTACGAACCCCATGGCCATAGTATCAGACGACATAGTTTCGTCGAAGCACGAGGTGTACATTTCCGATACTACCGGCACAGACAATGACGACTTTCAGCCCTTTTGCGCTGCTTGAAGTCGTAGCAGAGCCTACTGATGGCCATCTTGTTGGGAATTTGCCCTCTTGCCGCTTATCCTGTTGATGATATGCCCCCCGACGTGGCCTCTGATGACGATAACGACCTACTAGAGGAGGACCCATTCAAGGGCAGGACCCTATTGCTGCTGGTATTAGACTACTGCATGCGGACGCTTCTGCAGGGGAAACTCATGCCAATTCCCCTATCCCAGACTCATTTGAGTTTCTGACATCCGCATCTTTGCACATACAGGGAGTGCAGCATCACGGACGCGACGCCGACCCTGATATGGCGTCATCAGCTGCCCCAGTTCTCGCACACAGATTTGAGTTTGATCGCGATATTGAGAACGATTCTGTTTTTCCACCTGGTTTTGATCCAGACCATGACATTGAGTTCATGCACTTAGACCAGCCCTTGGGGGATCCTGTAGCCCCTGTCGACCCCTGTGTTTGTTGATCCAGCTGATTTTGAGATGGAGTTTTTGATTCGGAGCTAGCCGTGGCCCCTGAGCCAGGCGTTGCTCCTGACCCCGCATTGGAGCATGACCCTGTTCATGCACCTGCTGTTGCTCCTTGATTGATCATCTGCTTGGATGAGAGAAAATTTGGGGTAACTGTGCAAGACAATTTATTATTACGGGGGCCCATGTAATAACGATTTGTAGTGCACAGGAATCCTGGTGGACTCTGCAGGTCAAGCTAATGATAACCAATGCAGCAGGAAATAACTTAAACACGAATGACCTAGGCGATGTAGCCTCGAGTTCATTCTATTACAAGCAACAAGCCAAATTGGCAAGCCTATGTGAAGGCTCAGAAATTTACTTCCCCACTCATACATTGAGTATATGTGCGTGTGAAATTGGGTGATTACATGATGGCTTATGTTGCTATATACACCTCATAGACAATTGAAACGTTGTCTAACCCGCTTCACACCACTTCGACAAAAGGGAATGTCACCCAGACGTGACACAAACACCAGTACGTTGCCAAGGACAGAAGCCGAGCTGCAAGAACGCATCTCACAGATAAATGCACGACATGAAGCCCTCCGCTCTAAGTACAACGATGGTATTACTGGAAATAACCCTCCAACTGGCTGCACCTATAAACAGTTCCTGAACTGCAAGCCTTTGAACTTTGACGGAACAGGAGGCACCGTTGCATTTGTTCGTTGGTCCGAAAAGACCGACTCCATTCTAAGAACGAGTAACTGTTCGCCCCAACAGAGTGTTACCTATATCTCGGGGATATTTCTAGATGGCACACTCTCTTAATGGAACCTCCAGGTTCAGACCCTTGGCACAGACGCTGCTTAGGCACTGAGCTGGGACGAGCTCAAGGAAACGATTGAGAAGAAATGTTGTTTTAGGACTGGAATTTAGAAGCTTGAGGTGGAGTTCAGAAAGTTGAAAATGGACGAACCAGAAATTCCTGAACTTGTCCAGCGATCGCACGACTTATCTAGGGTCGCCCCCCTACTTAGTCAAACCGGAGTTCAAAAGGATTGAACGATTCATTTGGACACTTGCACCCCAGATCAGGGGTATGGTTACTACCTCAAAGCCCCCAACCATTGCAGAAGCTATCAATATGGGTGATCTATTTATAACATGAGATGTTATGTGATTGATAACATGAGATGTCATGTGTTGACATTGTTATATACTTACACTCTACTTATTATGACCTGACCAACGTAAATACATCTTTTAGAAGATGCCGCCAAGACGTCAAACGCCGTTGCCTACCAATGAGGCAGAACTCCAGCAAATTATCGCTGCTGCCATTGCACAATACGCCGCCTCTCAAGGAGGGACTAGTGGAAGCAACTCTGGCAACACGGGCAACAACAATAATCCACCTCATGGATGCACCTACAAGCAGTTTCTAGACTGCAAACCGGTCAACTTCGATGGCACAGGAGGTGCTGTCGCCTTTCTTCGTTGGGCCGAGAAAACTGAATCTGTTCTTCGCATGAATAAATGCACACTAGATCAGCAAGCCACCTATATCTCAGGGCTGTTTCTAGATGGAGCCCTATCCTGGTGGAATCTACAAGTACAGACACTAGGCGAAGCTGCTGCCTACGCGCTGACCTGGACCGAACTGAAAGAACTTATGCGCAAAAAGTACTGTTCCCGCGCAGAAATCCAGAGATTGGAGACCGAGTTTTGGCACTTGAAAATGGACGGTCCAAAGATAGCAGAATACGTTCAAAGGTTCCATGACTTATCGCATGTGGTACCCTACATGGTCACTCCTGAGTTCAAGAGAATTGAACGCTTCATTTGGGGATTAGCTCCTCAAATCATAAGCATGGTAACCTCATCCAAGCTTGCAACTATCACTGAGGCGATTGATTTGAGCGTGGCTCTCACAGAGGAGGCCATTCGCCTAAACAAGTTTGATGATGCTGAGCATAAGAAGAAAGAGACTCACGTCGAGCCGTCAGGAGGTAACAAACAGAAGTTTTCAAACTTCAAGCAAGGCGCCAGTGTGGCGGTTAAGAAAGGAGGATCAGCTGGCAATGGAAAGAAAGGAAAAGGATACCAGGGCACCCAGCCCAAGTGTAATACCTGTCAACGCCACCATACTGGCCATTGTAGTGTGAAAGTATGCGAAGCATGTGGAAAGCTGGGCCACTCGAAAGATTCTTGTTGGGCTAGTGCTGGCCGGGTAGGCCAGGGAGGATTTGGGAATAGGAATAATAACCGTGGTGGAAATGGAAATCGCCCACAAGGAAACTATGGAGGTAACGAGAATCGAGGCAACAATGCTAACCAAGCGGGCGGTGTGAATCGTAATCCGAGGAATGATCAAGCTGGTGGAAACGGGCAAAGACTTGGATGTTATAACTGCGGTGATATCGGGCATTTTAAGAAGAATTGCCCGGAATTGAACCAAGCCCGCGGAAGGGTTTTCAACATCGAAGCAAGGGAAGCGCGCCAGGACCCCAACGTTGTTACTGGTACGTTCCCTGTAAATCAACGCTATGCATCCGTTTTATTTGATACTGGTGCCGATTATAGCTTCGTGTCATTAGAATTTAAGAAAATGCTTGGGTTAGCCGCTAATAAGTTAGATATTCCCTACTCGATCGAATTAGCTAATGGAAAGTTAGTTGAAGCCAATGAAGTTATCAGAGGTTGTGTGATCGAATTAGGAGAACGTGAGTTTACTCTGGACCTACTACCAGTCCAGTTGGGAAGTTTCGACGTGGTGGTAGGAATGGATTGGTTATCAGGCAACAAGGCTGAGATAGTATGTCACGAGAAAGTTGTTCGTATCCCAACCAATGATGGTGAGACAATTGTGGTTCACGGAGAGAAGCGTGACACACCGCTAAGGATTATCAGCTGCTTGAAAGCAAGAAAGTGTTTGCAGAAAGGATGTGCTGCTTTTCTGGCACACATTGTGGATAAGAAGGCTGCTGAGCCAAGAATCGAAGACATCCCTGTCGTAAGGGAGTATCCAGAAGTCTTCCCAGAAGACTTACCTGGACTGCCGCCTCTGAGGCAAGTAGAGTTCCACGTTGATTTAGTCCCAGGCGCCGCGCCTGTGGCTAAGGCACCTTATAGACTTGCTCCGTCTGAGATGCAGGAACTGTCGACACAACTTCAAGAGTTGTTAGACAAGGGTTTTATCCGACCAAGCTTCTTGCCTTGGGGAGCTCTGGTCCTGTTTGTCAAGAAGAAGGACGGTAGTTTTCGAATGTGCATTGACTACCGGGAGTTAATCAAGCTGACGATCAAGAATAGGTATCCTCTGCCAAGAATCGATGATCTGTTTGATCAACTGCAAGGCTCGAACTATTATTCAAAGATCGATCTTCGATCTGGATACCATCAGTTAAAGATACAAGAGGAAAGCATTCCGAAAACAGCCTTCAGAACTCGTTATGGACACTACGAGTTCCTCGTTATGCCATTTGGTTTGACAAACGCACCTGCGGTATTCATGGATCTAATGAATAGAGTTTGCAAACCGTACTTGGATAAGTTCGTGATTGTATTCATCGATGACATTTTAATTTATTCAAAGACGAAGGCTGAACACGAGCAGCATCTTAGAGCCATTCTAGAGCTACTGAAGAAGGAACAGCTGTACGCCAAATTCTCCAAGTGCGAATTTTGGCTACGTGAAGTCCAGTTTCTTGGACATGTGGTTAGTGGAAATGGAATCCATGTTGATCCCACAAAGATCGAGGCGATCAAGGGTTGGGAAACGCCAAAAAACACCAACCGAGATTCGGCAATTCTTGGGTTTGGCTGGCTACTGTCGAAGGTTCATCGAGGATTTTTCAAAAATCGCTCAACCATTGACGCTCCTCACCCAGAAAGATAAGAAGTTTGATTGGGGAATCAAACAGGAAGAAGCGTTCCAAATACTGAAGGATAAGCTCTGCAATGCGCCAATCTTAGCACTACCGGAAGGTACTGACGATTTTGTGGTATACTGCGACGCATCGCGTCAAGGATTAGGTTGTGTGTTGATGCAACGCCAAAAGGTTATTGCTTATGCATCGCGTCAACTGAAAGTGCACGAAAAGAACTATACCACACATGATTTGGAACTTGGCGCAGTGGTATTTGCACTAAAGATCTGGAGACACTACCTTTATGGTACGAAGTGTACAATCTTCACAGATCACAAGAGCCTACAGCACATATTCAACCAGAAGGAGTTGAATATGAGGCAAAGACGATGGATTGAATTGTTGAGCGACTACGACTGCGAGATAAAGTATCATCCAGGGAAGGCGAATGTGGTCGCCGATGCCCTAAGTCGTAAAGAGAGAATCAAGCCATAAGGGTTAGAGCTTTAGAAATGGGTATACGAACCGATCTTTCCTTGCGCATTCGTGCCGCACAAAAGGAAGCTCTCAAGGAAAGGAATCTTGAAGAAGAATATCTCCGTGGGATGGAGAAGCTTTTGGTACCAAACGAGGAAGGAACGTTATGTTTTGAGAAAAGGATTTGGGTTCCTCTGTTTGGTGATTTAAGGAAAGTTATTTTCGATGAAGCTCACAAATCACGGTACTCTATCCATCCTGGAGCGGATAAGATGTACCAAGATCTCAAAGATTATTATTGGTGGCCTAGGATGAAAGGCGATGTTGCTGTTTACGTGAGCAAATGTTTCACATGCGCTAAGGTTAAAGCGGAATACCAGAAGCCTTCAGGACTTCTGCAACAACCTGAGATTCCCAAGTGGAAATGGGAACAAATCTCCATGGACTTTATTACGAAATTGCCAAGAACGCCAAGAGGCCATGACACTATCTGGGTGATAGTGGATCGTTTAACAAAGTCAGCACACTTCTTACCCATCAGGGAAAAGGATAACACTAGCAAATTGGCTGAAATTTACATGAGAGAGATCGTTGCGCGCCATGGAGTACCTCTCTCGATCATCTCTGATAGAGACGGAAGGTTTGTGTCAAGGATATGGCAATCCTTCCAAGAAGCCTTTGGCTCACAATTGAATCTGAGCACTGCGTTTCATCCGCAAACTGACGGCCAGAGCGAGCGATACAGACTTTGGAAGACATGCTGAGGGCATGTGTTATGGATTTGGGCGGTAGCTGGGATAAACATTTACCTGTGGTCGAATTCTCATATAACAACAGCTACCACACCAGTATTGGTGTCGCGCCATTTGAAGCCCTTTACGGACGCAAGTGCCGATCACCCCTATGTTGGGCTGACGCAGGTGATAGGCAGCTTGCTGGTCCCGAGATCGTCCAAGAGACGACAGACAAGATTGCGCAAATTCTTAAACGCATCGAAGCAGCTCGCCACAGACAAAAGGGCCTATGCGGATCCAAACCGGAGACATGTGGATTTCCAAGTTGGAGAAATGGTGTTATTGAAAGTTTCACCCTGGAAGGGGGTGGCATGCTTTGGAAAGCGTGGGAAGTTAAATCCGCGCTACATTGGTCCTTTCAGAATTCTGGAAATAATAGGACTAGTAGCATACAAGTTGGACCTACCTGCTGAACTGAATGGTGTTCACGATACATTTCATGTATCCAACCTGAAGAAAAGTCCAACTCAAGTTGACGTTGCCATTCCCATTGACGAGATTCATGTTGACGACACGCTCCACTTCGTTGAAGAACTTGTCGAGGTCACGGATTGGAAAGTTAACAAGACCCGCCGGAGCAGTGTCAAACTCGTCAAAGTTCGTTGGAATGCCAGACATGGTCCTGAATACACCTGGGAACGTGAGGACCGGATGAATGAGAAATACCCCCACCTTTTTCCTAAGAACCCTGCTTCTACAAGCAGAACTTAAATTTCGGGACGAAATTTATTTAACGGGGGGAGAATGTGACAACCCGCACTAAACCAGGTATCCGTACGACTTAACTAATGATTAATTACTGCTTAATTACTGTGCTTGTTTGAACTAGCTGTTGAACTGCTACTTGATATCTGATACATGCACTTACTTGCATCATACTTTACTTATCGTCACTACATTATTTACATACGGCACCTTAGTGACAAACATGATGCACAAAGAGCACAGTAGCACAATACACGGATAACCTATTGAACATGCTGATAAAGCCAGCATCAGGCAAACACTGCCTCCAAGGCCTATAAGAGCCTGAGATATTTTGCTACACTAATGGTGAGTGTAGGGATATAAGGGTTGTGGAACTGCGTCTCTAGGGATAAGTCACAGTGACTGGATGTGCCTAAAACGTACTTAAAGTACAAAATTCTGCACTTTAAATAAAAATTCAGCATTTACCTAAACTAGTAAAGTGCAAAAAGTTGGAAAAATATTACTAGACACTTTCCAAAATGTCGGGAATAAACTGTGTCACTAAAAATAATATTAACGACACTTTAAATAATTATTTGGCACTTTAACGGACTAGTATCCAACCGAATAACCGGACTTAACCCGGGACATAAAATATTGTCCAACGCATTGTTTTTCTTTTTCTGAGCCAGTTAGGGTCCCCGAATACCCTAACACCCGTTATAATTACTACACACTAGTAACTTAATTATTTTTTTTTTCTAATAAAACAACTATACACTAACTTATTAGTTGCAATCAAACCATAGCCAACCCCCTTTGAACGATCAGATTTCTCCTAAGGACACACCCACCAAAATTTTTGAATATTCTAATTGCTTATGTCTTGGATCTAGGGAACATTATACCTAGAGGATAATACACTAAAGATGGCTTATAAAGATGACCACAAGGTCACATTACCATTCACTTCACCAACTAAAAAATCTTGCTATCTCTTTTCCCTTCTTTGACTCTCGGCCGAGACCAAGGAACCCACCCACCATCAATTTTTTTATTCCATCTTGCCATTTAATATACATACAAAGGTGGAGGATCGCGTGTAAGGAAGCCCGGTGTTCACGGAATCGCAAGGACCTCACCTCAACGCTTTTATCCACCCGATTTTCGTCTAGAATTCTTCCCTACCCTTGAGCTAGAGGTATAACACTTAAAACTCGTATTTGAACTATTCTAAAGTGGTTAAAAGGATTTTTATCGGATAAAACTCGTTAACATGCAAGATGATGCACAAAAGTCTACTTAAAACACTTAAAATGGTGGTTAATAGCTCATGTGTTGTGTAAATATTGTAGTAATCGAAAGTTGTGTTTATTTAGACCCGATCTATGATGTGGTAGCTCGGATCATCGTTTAACCCGGTTTGGTAAGATCATGGGTCTTAACATAAGCTTGTTTTGATTGATACAAGGGTTAAAAGGTGAAACTCTACCACACATGAAACATGAACTTGTGTAAAAGTATTTTTACTTGCAAAATAGTGTTTAAAACTAGCAGATCTACGTATCTGCAAGTGGTATTTTCGAAGAACCACGTGTCAAAGAAATCATGTTTTCTAAAAGACGGATCTTACACTAACAAGTATGATTTTTATTAACCACAAGTGTGTAAACACTTGTGAAATGAAAAGTTTCGACAAAATAACAAACTTGGTAAAAGATGACGAGAAGTTGTAAAGACAGATTTCTCTAAAAACGAGGTTTTTACGAGATCAAAATTACTTTATATAAAGATCCACAAAAATAATGGGATTTACACTATAGTTTCGGAAAAACTACAAGTTCATGCGATTATGCGATTTACATACTTGTCGACTAGTTTGATGTGTCGGAAATTGTTTGATTGAATAAAGAAAATTGTTGAGTGATTTGTTAAAATGATACGCTTGAAAGCGTGGCCACCTCCAGTTACAGAGGAAACTCTGGCGAAATTTTTCTAAAAACCTAACACTTAGAACCATTTACACTACAAGTGTTAGAATTATTTTGACATGTTTTCGGAACATAAATTTCGCCATGACTTTATTTACTAAATATTCGGAGGTGGGATTTTCACAAAATTTAACGTGATAAATATATATATATTTTTCACACACTGTTTATGATTATTTTGTGGAAATACCTAAATATTATTTTTAGAGTAAAAATAATATTTACGAGCGTTAACGAATCCAAAATAATACGAACGCTTTCACCATAAATATGTATAAGTTACACCGGTAATTATATTACCACTCGATTGTTAAAATGTAACTTACGCACTTACAGAAATATTTATGAACGCGTATTTTAACAACGTATTATTGGAGAAAAATTATGAGAAATGAAAATATAATATTTTTGAGAAAAATACTTATATTTTGTAATTGGAAAGGTATATATATTAAGTGAGACTTAATGATATAATTTCAACGCACATGTATTGAATCCCCCATCCTTGGGAAGGAGATTAACTACCAAGTATATACAGAACGTAAACACGAAATAGTTGTCTAACTATTTCCCAAAGACTTAAACTATAAAGCTAAGGCACGGCCGTCCGTCTAATAAAATTAGCACTTGTAGGTCGTCGCACAGCTTTCTGATTTGGAGTACTTGGTAGAGACGCACCGACTGTGAGTTCATGTCCCCCTTTTCTCTAACTATTTTCAGTTTTCTTAACTGCGGGGGTGAAATACATGTTACTTTGTTTACAAGTACTATTATACACGGTATGTTAACGTAAGGAGGTTTACTACTTAGATCATGTGAATGGGTAGGCAGAACACCGAGGGACTTAAGCGGTAGATCTATCTGGGTGTAGCGAGCCCGACTCTAGGCCCAACAGAACGGACCTCTGAGAGGACCAACAGAACGGACCTTGAGTGACTTGGTTGCCCGACGCATAAATCGGCTAGGTTTGAGTCTTCCTACTTGCACTTCACATACATCAATGGCTTTGCAACCCATTGACGATCTCTCTTTCCTTACACTGCTACATACCAGGGAACTTTTATACTTACAAGTGTTTTACATACTCACTTGCACATGAACTCGCTCAACATTATTGTTGATTTTTCAACTCACATGTATTTCAGGAAATTAACAGGATCTGGCACGGTATGTTATGTTTTCCCGCTGCATAAGGGTTCCAAGGTCATCCCAGTTTAGGAAATGTGACTCTTTCCTGGACAAGTCACAACTCTTAAATTGCGTTTATCTCATGTTGATGTTTATGTTGTTCAAGACAATGTTTTATGTTATGATGTTGTAAGTCTGTAAGACAATGGTATGTTACTCTGGTTTTTAAAACTTAATTCAAACGGATGATCTTGCATGATTTTATTTCATATAGCTTTGTTATGGTTAAGCTATGGTATTAAGAAGTCACACCAAAATTGACCACGCTTCCGCAAAGCCAGGGTGTGACACAAAAGACTATTTTCATTTAAAAGCGTACGATCTAAACAAAACAAGTGTCATTGTTCCTGCTGAAAGCTGCATTGTCTGTGGTAAATGAAATCATAAAACTCAAGCATGTGTGTATCTCAAAAACTTTGATGTGAAAAAGAATGAATACACTGCTAAAACATCCTTGAGTCCATCAACATCATCTGTCAAATTTACCAAAAACCAACCACTGTTTGTGCCAGTTAAAACAGCTGTCACAAAACAGCTGAACCAAACATCTGTTAAAAGAGATGTTCAGGTTACTGATGCACCCCCTGCCAACCAGTTCAGAAGAGGTAAGGGACAACCATCTTACCAAAGGATTCCACACGTTTATGAGACCTACAAAAGGCCATCTAAACCTAAAGTGAATAGGCATCCTTTTGGTTATCAACAGGTGACTGGTCAAGACCCCCAATAGTGGTTAGCAAGAAACGATCCTAAAACTGTCCAAACCCCTGACTTAACCACTGTCCATCAATCTGCATCCATCTCAGACACTGTTGAGACCCCATCCAAAGCCTTATTGGCTTTGGAAACCCTAATGAACTAATCCTTTTACTTCATGTGCAGGGAGCTTCTGCCTGCTTAGATAGCCTCTGGTATGTTGATAGTGGAGGCTCCAGGCACATGACTGGATGTAAAGCCCTACTCAAAGATTTCAAAATTCATGGAGGGGGTGATATATCCTTTGGGAATAACAGTACAGGGAAAGTTCTGGGGTCTGGTACAGTACAGTCTGTCAATGTAAAATTTGAAAATGTCAATCTGATAGACAGTCTGAAATTCAACCTCCTGAGTGTTTCACAAATGAGTGACAAGGGGTATGGGTCATTCTTCACAAAGGAGTGTTGTAGGATTGTTGGACCAGAAATGGTTAAAAAGATTGAAGCAATAATAAAAACTGGTCAAACAAAACTTGTTGCTCAAAGAAGTGGCAATGTTTATGTTGCTGATATGTCAAAAGAGTGTCCCAGAGCTGATGCATGTCTGTTCTCAGCTGCCTCTAACAAAGAGACAGAACTTTGGCACAGAAGACTGGGGCACACAAATTTTAAGACAATCACTGAAATTTCGAAAAATGGTTTGGTAAAAGGGCTACCACAAAAATTGTTTTCATGTCCTGAGCATTGTATTTCCTGTTTAGAAGGAAAGCAACATAAAAGCTCTTTCAAGTCCATTGAAGAGTCCAAAACAACCCAGTGTTTGCAAATGCTGCACATGGATTTGTTTGGCCCAGTACAAGTCATGAGTCTCAAAAAGAAGAAATATTGTTTGGTTATTATTGATGACTTTTCTAGGTTTACATGGACTTTCTTTTTACACTCAAAAGATGAGACTGCGGGCATTTTGCAAGACTTTGTGACACAGGTTGAAAAGCAATTTGACCTTCCAGTAAAAGTCTTCAGGAGTGACAATGGCACAGAATTCAAAAATAAGGAGTTGGATGCCTTCTGTGTGAAGAAAGGGATTGTAAGGCAGTACAGCATCCCTAGAACACCAAAGCAAAATGGGGTAGTTGAAAGAAAGAACAGAACTTTGATTGAGGCTGCCAGAACCATGCTTGCTGATTCAGGTTTGCCATTAACTTTTTGGGCAGAGGCAGTAAACACTGCTTGCTATGTCCAAAACAGAGTTTTAATAAACCCCAGGCACAAAAAGACTGCCTATGAAATTCTGTATAAAATCAAACCACTGATCTCATACTTCAAGGTATTTGGCTGCCCATGCTTTATTCTGAACTTAAAAGATTCCATTTCAAAATTTGCAGCCATAATTGACTGTGGTTATCATCTGGGATACTCAACCACTGCCAAGGCCTACAAAGTGTTTAATACACGGACCAAGGCAGTGGAGGAGACCTTGAATGTAAAGTTCAATGAACTTTCATCAATGAAAATCCCAGCAAATCCTGCAGATCTGTTTGATCTTGATAAATTCACTTTTGAAAATACTGCTGTCAAGACTAACAGTGCAGGTCCATCAGAGGATTCATCACCAGACTATGGGTATGAGATCATCATTCCTCAACAAAAGTCTGCCAAAATGGGAAGAGCAGCAGATGTTCAAAATAGCTGTCAAAGCTCAACCACTGCTACCGATGCGTGTGAAGTGTCGTATATATTAGGTGTATATTTTAAGCCCTTTTTAACACTTATTTTAGCCAAGTTTTAAATTTATAAAACACGATATTTCACTAACACTAAACACACATATGGGCAAGTGCACCCATCGTTGAGTGTAGTATAGCGTTGGTAAGATACCGAGGTCGTCCAAGGACACAAGAGCTTTTAGTACCGGTTTATCCTCAACGTCTAATCAAAATAAAAGTTTAGAAAAATGTTTTAAGCAAAGAAAAATAAAAACTAACTAAAATGCTGAAAATAAAAATAAAATAAAAACAGATAGACAAGATGAATCACTTGGTTTCGACTCGTATCTAGTATAACCTTTGATTATTTCCGCACTTTTGCACATAGTTAAGAGATTATCTTAGTTATTGTAGTAGGCCCCTCTTTTGAAGGTGACGTTACCCTCACCCCAGTAGTTTGAGTCAGCAGGGATACAATCCTAAAAGGGTGGATTATTGGAAGATAATGAATTAAGTTATTAATGCAGTATTGTGGTAGGCCCCGCTTTTGGCGGTGACGTTACCCTCGGCTAAGTAGTCTGAGTCAGCAGGGATACAGTCCTAAATAGCCGGGTTATAGTATTAATAGTAGTTAACTTATGAGGGGATCAAAGAGTTTGGACCCCCGCCATCCAATACCGTGAAGTATTGAAGGAGGTCCTACTAAATTTGACCCAGGTCCATTGCAGGACCTCTAAACGCTGAACAATGGCAAGACCTTTACCAAACCGTTCCCTTAACCCCCGACGAGGTAGCCAACATACCTCCATATAGACCGTGGAGATATGAATGGTGAAAATCCTTTATTTTATATAGACAGTAAAATAATGCCAAGACACCACGGACAAACGATAAGGAAAGATCACCTTCAACATAAGTAACTAGTTATTAAAGTCATTAATACAAAACCAAATAAAAAGTGCAAAAGATTAGAAATAAAAAGTATTATACTAGACACTTTGTCTTCACCAAGTGATGTAAGAGACTTAGGCAAACATGGCCTTGATTGTCAAGAACTCTTATGATCGATCTTGGATCCCGAGACGACTCACACACTCTACGATGGACAATGGATGATGGTGGTGGATGATGGTGTTGTGATGGTGGTGGGTGGTGGATGAAGTGTGAGAGAGGTGGTGTGCCAAGGGATGAGATGAAATGAATCCAAGCACTCCTATTTATAGGCTGAACAGAGAGCTGGGCACGGCCCCGTGTCCGCTGGGCACGGCCCCGTGCCTGTCTGACACTCTCTCTCCTCATTAATTGTAATTCGCAATTACAATAAATGCGCCTGCTGTACTTTCGACACGCCCCCGTGTCCGCTGGGCACGGCCCGTGGTGGGCAATAGAAGCTTCTATAGGTTTGTCTTTTCTGCTGCTTCTTGGGCACGGCCCCGTGCTGGCTGAGCACGGGGCGTGTTCAGTCTTCTGACTTCTCTATTTTGCTTTGGAAGGTGCCGTTGAGGGGTCGGGCAGTCCACTAATGTTCCTTTCCTTGTATTTATGTTGGAATTAGCTGTCTTTTTGCTTCTTTTGCGTTTTTGAGTTCATTTAATCCTGAAAATACAAAAGGAAGACAAAAACACTCTTTTTCCAATATTAGTACTTAAAAAGGGTTAGTTTTATGCCTTATTTGATGTAATTTATATGTTGCATTTTACGCACATCAAATACCCCCACACTTGAACTTTTGCTTGTCCTCAAGCAAAACTCTTTAATATGTGGCTTACACTCCCAAATGGAATAGGTAGAAGAGAAGGTTTTGGGCTTGTCGTAGAGTGTCGGGATATCCAAGATCTTTTTGGGTTTTATTTTTATCTATTTACAATCCTATCCGTAATGATTTATTTAGAACGTTTCATAGGAGAAATTACTTATTTGGGCATAACATGCCTTTTTAAAAATTCTATTTATATACAAGTTCACATACCTCACGGGAGAAATCACTCACACTCGGCCGAAGGTGTATTTTTAGTGAATCACTCGAGAGCGGCATGGAACTTATTCCTACCATAGGCTTGCCAAGCAATCAATCCTCCTCCTTTTTAACTTTTATACCTTTGTAAATATCAAGAGGACTTTGTGGGTTAAGGGTTAGGCTTGGGTTAAAGGTAGGTGGTTGGGATAGTGGTTAGTGGTTAGTAGAAAAAGGGCGAAAAGCGTAACAAGTGTCGGTTTTCGTAAGACTTTCTATTTTTATTTTGATGAAGCTTTTATTCAAACAAAGTTATTTTTGATGAACTTGTTTGTTTATTTTCTTTTTTTGCTTCATCATCAATATATATATATATATATATATTATACGAAAAACCGAACTTGTTACTAAAACAAAGGGTTAAAAATAAAAAAAGGTTTTGGTGGGTAAAAGGGTTTTTGGTTTGGGTGATGAAATGAAAAGGTTTAGGCTCAAAGGGGTTAACTAGGGGGATTTTTGGGTAGGTGGTAAAAGAAAAAGAAAAATAATGGTGTAGAAATAAAAAGGGGTTAGTCCTAATGCCTCCATCATTTACTTACTCGGGTTTAAGTTGATAAGGACCGGGAATGTATCGTCATGGCAAGTTCTAGAGTCGTAAGAACCAAGCGGCTATTCACACAAGAAACGAAAAATGAGCATTTAGTCTAATGATATGTAATTGTATGCTCAATAAAGGCTCAAAACTCACTTTTGTGGGAATGGGTTTTTATGTGATCAAGTATATATAATCAAATTTTTAACTAAGTTTGCCATGCCTTTTCATAATTTTCTTATGTTGGTTCTTTTTATCACTACGCTATCGGTTGTAAATTTGTAAAAATATAACCTTTTTGAGAACTTGAATTTCCCGAGTTAAACCTAGACAAGTAAAAAAAATGAAATTTTTGAAAAAATTTGGGGTGATTAGCGGTTCCAATAGAGTTTTGTGTAAGGCTTGTATTTAGGATTTGCAAAAATTCAAGGTTTTAGCATCCCCCCCCCCACACTTAAATTACACATTGTCCTCAATGTGTCCCAAAAATAAATTTTTAGGTTGATTAGATGTGTAAAATGGTGTAAAAAGCAAAAATTTTCTGTTACTGGGCGCTGAACACGGCCCTGTGTTGTCCGGGCACGGCCCCGTGCTCAAGTGCCAGTAACAAAATTGAAATAAGAAAAGCAGAAGTCTGGACACGGGGGCGTGTTGGTTGAACACGGCCCGTGTCCAGGTACCTGAACTGGGCGTTTTTCTGCAGGTGGTTCAGCACGGGGCCGTGTTGGTTGGGCACGGCCCGTGTTGAACCTTCTGAAATGGAGAGAATTGCCGGTTGCCTTGTTCTTGTGCATGGGGTCATTTTTCTCGTTCCCCTTTTCATCCTTTACCACCATGAGTGTGTTTTATTCCTGAAAATTAAAACTAACTAGAAAATTAATCTAAATTAAACTAAGGATAGTTCCGCGGAATGCCTCCGTGGTGCGCCACGTTTATAAGGGTCCTTGGCTAGACCCAAAGCCGGTCATTTGTCACCCAAGTGGGATGTATTGCATCCCATGTTACACCGTCGGAGAGCATCATCCAAGCTTGAGTCTATGACCTGCATGTAGTTGACCGGGTCTTCGTCCTCAATTCTTTTTCCACATTCAAACTTTACCTCCTTATCCCCAAACTTCAATGTTAACGTTCCGTCATTCATGTCTACCACCGCTTGGGCGGTGGCTAGAAATGGCCTCCCAAGGATGAGAGGGACATCGGTGTCTTCTTCCATGTCTAAGATGACAAAGTCGGTTGGAAAAACAAATTTGTCAACTTTTACCAATAAATTCTCGACGACACCTTGTGGAAATTTGACGGATCTGTCGGCGAGTTGTATGCTCATCTTTGTAGGGCTTGTTGTTCCTAGGCCGAGTCGTTTGAACATTGATGTGGGCATGAGGTTAATGCTAGCCCCAAGATCGGCTAATGCATTACGAACGGGAGATCCCCCAATCGAGCAAGGGATTATGAAACTCCCGGGATCGATTTTCTTTTGTGGAAGTTTGTTGAGCACTAAGGCGGAGCATTCTTCGCCTAAGTTAACTAATTGCAATGATTCAATTTTCCTTTTGTTTGTGAGGAAATCCCTCATAAATTTTGAGTATTTAGGCATTTGGGTTAGGACTTCGATAAAAGGAATATTAACATGCAATTGTTTTAGCAAATTTTCAAATTTAGCGAATTGCTCATCGGTCTTTTGACGGTTTAACCTACCGGGGTATGGAATAGGAGGAGTCTTGGTGGCCTCTTGAGTTGGTATAGAAGCCTTTTCTGGCGTAGGAGGGGTCACAGGCTGGCTAGAATGGCTTCTTTCATTTGGCGGTAATGGAGCATCCTCGGGACCCACGGTTCGATTTCTTAAAGTGATGAGATGTACTTGTGCCTTCGGGTTGGTTTCGGTATTACTAGGTAACGCGCCTTGTGGTCTCTCGGAGAAATTTTGAGCTAGTTGATTTAATTGTTTTTCAACGTTTTGAATGCTAGCTTGTTGATTTCTAAAATTCGATTCCAATTGTTGAAATCGATCCGAGTTTTTCTTTTCAGTGTCAGAGATGAGGCGAGATACAGTATCTTCAAGCCTTTCTCTTCCACCTTGTTGTTGAGAAAAATTTTGTGGTTGTTGAAAATTAGTTCGTTGGTTTTGTTGGTTACTACTATTGCCGGGATCTCTCCAACCAAGATTTGGGTGGTTACGCCATCCTTGGTTATTGGTACCCGTTGGAGGACCCGACGGCCTAGGTCTATTATCCATGTAGTTTACCATTTCTGTTTGTTCATCTAACTCTTTCATACAACTCCAATTTTCATGTGACCCACCACACCCTTCACAAGCCATAACCGAGGCCGCTTTTGTCATTTCTAGCTTTTTGATTTTTGAAGAGAGGGCCTCGATTTGGGCTTGTAAAGAGGTGCTTTCATCAACCTTATGGGCGCCCGGGGCAATGGATTTATTACCTCGGGGAGTGTGCCACTGAAAATTGGTTTGAGCAATTTCCTCAATTTGATTATATATTTCATTTGGGCGACGATTACCTAAAAGTCCCCCGGAGCTTGAATCAAGTGTTTGTCTTGTGTGTGGCAACAACCCATTGTAGAAAGTGGATACTTGTTGCCACACCGCTAGACCGTGATGAGGACACTTTCTTAGAAGCTCCTTGAACCTTTCCCAAGTTTCATATAAGGATTCCCCATCCTCTTGTGAGTATGTATTAATTTCAGTCCTTAATTTAGCCGTTTTAGCAGGAGGGAAATACTTATATAAAAACTTTTGGGCAAGTTCATCCCAAGTGTTTACCGATCCAACTGGGAGGGTGTTAAGCCAAGCCTTAGCTCGGTCTTTTAGTGAAAATGGAAACATTCGAAGGCGGATGGCGTCATTTGATGCTCCATTGATCCGAAAGGTATCACATATTTCTAAGAAGTTAGTAATATGTAGATGGGGATCCTCGTCCGCAAGCCCGTGGAAGGTTGCGGAGTTTTGGAGCATTTGTATCAAATGCGGCCGAAGTTCGAAGTTGTTGGCTTCGACATTCGGTGCGTTGATAGCGGCGCCGAGATTGCCTACGGTGGGCCGTAGGTAATCCATGAGGGTACGTTGGTCCGCCATTGGAAGTGGGTCCCCCGAGACTTTCTCTTGATTTTTGGCTTTAAGTCTTTTTCTGAGAAAGCGTTCGGGTTCTTCTAGAGGTTCTTTTAGGTCTCTACTAGAACTGGAGCTCATGCACTACGTAGAAGGTTCAAATGTGGCGCCTAGGTTCCAAGTCCTGCAATAAAGACAGAAAAGAATGTTGGTCAGAATATTCACCACGGCCCCGTGCTCAGCGAACAAGGCCCGTGGTCAGAGGCACAGTGATTGATTTCTGGATCCCTGTTACTGGGAGTTGGACACGACCCCGTGTTGCACCGACACGGCCCCGTGTTCAGCTCTCTGTAACTCAGAAAATAAAAACTGCCAGTGATGGTGCTGGGCACGGCCCGTGTCTGACCGGGCACGGCCCGTGCTGGGATATGCAGAAGCTGAAAAACTAAGAAAATCCTAAAAAAATAAAAAGAAAAATAAAAGATGATTAGGCCGTTGATTCCTAACTTTCTTAAAATCCTTGTGTCCCCGGCAGCGGCGCCAAAAACTTGATGCGTGTGAAGTGTCGTATATATTAGGTGTATATTTTAAGCCCTTTTTAACACTTATTTTAGCCAAGTTTTAAATTTATAAAACACGATATTTCACTAACACTAAACACACATATGGGCAAGTGCACCCATCGTTGAGTGTAGTATAGCGTTGGTAAGATACCGAGGTCGTCCAAGGACACAAGAGCTTTTAGTACCGGTTTATCCTCAACGTCTAATCAAAATAAAAGTTTAGAAAAATGTTTTAAGCTAAGAAAAATAAAAACTAACTAAAATGCTGAAAATAAAAATAAAATAAAAACAGATAGACAAGATGAATCACTTGGTTCCGACTCGTATCTAGTATAACCTTTGATTATTTCTGCACTTTTGCACATAGTTAAGAGATTATCTTAGTTATTGTAGTAGGCCCCTCTTTTGAAGGTGACGTTACCCTCACCCCAGTAGTTTGAGTCAGCAGGGATACAATCCTAAAAGGGTGGATTATTGGAAGATAATGAATTAAGTTATTAATGCAGTATTGTGGTAGGCCCCGCTTTTGGCGGTGACGTTACCCTCGGCTAAGTAGTCTGAGTCAGCAGGGATACAGTCCTAAATAGCCGGGTTATAGTATTAATAGTAGTTAACTTATGAGGGGATCAAAGAGTTTGGACCCCCGCCATCCAATACCGTGAAGTATTGAAGGAGGTCCTACTAAATTTGACCCAGGTCCATTGCAGGACCTCTAAACGCTGAACAATGGCAAGACCTTTACCAAACCGTTCCCTTAACCCCCGACGAGGTAGCCAACATACCTCCATATAGACCGTGGAGATATGAATGGTGAAAATCCTTTATTTTATATAGACAGTAAAATAATGCCAAGACACCACGGACAAACGATAAGGAAAGATCACCTTCAACATAAGTAACTAGTTATTAAAGTCATTAATACAAAACCAAATAAAAAGTGCAAAAGATTAGAAATAAAAAGTATTATACTAGACACTTTGTCTTCACCAAGTGATGTAAGAGACTTAGGCAAACATGGCCTTGATTGTCAAGAACTCTTACGATCGATCTTGGATCCCGAGACGACTCACACACTCTACGATGGACAATGGATGATGGTGGTGGATGATGGTGTTGTGATGGTGGTGGGTGGTGGATGAAGTGTGAGAGAGGTGGTGTGCCAAGGGATGAGATGAAATGAATCCAAGCACTCCTATTTATAGGCTGAACAGAGAGCTGGGCACGGCCCCGTGTCCGCTGGGCACGGCCCCGTGCCTGTCTGACACTCTCTCTCCTCATTAATTGTAATTCGCAATTACAATAAATGCGCCTGCTGTACTTTCGACACGCCCCCGTGTCCGCTGGGCACGGCCCGTGGTGGGCAATAGAAGCTTCTATAGGTTTGTCTTTTCTGCTGCTTCTTGGGCACGGCCCCGTGCTGGCTGAGCACGGGGCGTGTTCAGTCTTCTGACTTCTCTATTTTGCTTTGGAAGGTGCCGTTGAGGGGTCGGGCAGTCCACTAATGTTCCTTTCCTTGTATTTATGTTGGAATTAGCTGTCTTTTTGCTTCTTTTGCGTTTTTGAGCTCATTTAATCCTGAAAATACAAAAGGAAGACAAAAACACTCTTTTTCCAATATTAGTACTTAAAAAGGGTTAGTTTTATGCCTTATTTGATGTAATTTATATGTTGCATTTTACGCACATCAAATACCCCCACACTTGAACTTTTGCTTGTCCTCAAGCAAAACTCTTTAATATGTGGCTTACACTCCCAAATGGAATAGGTAGAAGAGAAGGTTTTGGGCTTGTCGTAGAGTGTCAGGATATCCAAGATCTTTTTGGGTTTTATTTTTATCTATTTACAATCCTATCCGTAATGATTTATTTAGAACGTTTCATAGGAGAAATTACTTATTTGGGCATAACATGCCTTTTTAAAAATTCTATTTATATACAAGTTCACATACCTCACGGGAGAAATCACTCACACTCGGCCGAAGGTGTATTTTTAGTGAATAACTCGAGAGCGGCATGGAACTTATTCCTACCATAGGCTTGCCAAGCAATCAATCCTCCTCCTTTTTAACTTTTATACCTTTGTAAATATCAAGAGGACTTTGTGGGTTAAGGGTTAGGCTTGGGTTAAAGGTAGGTGGTTGGGATAGTGGTTAGTAGAAAAAGGGCGAAAAGCGTAACAAGTGTCGGTTTTCGTAAGACTTTCTATTTTTATTTTGATGAAGCTTTTATTCAAACAAAGTTATTTTTGATGAACTTGTTTGTTTATTTTCTTTTTTTGCTTCATCATCAATATATATATATATATATATATATATATATATTTTATACGAAAAACCGAACTTGTTACTAAAACAAAGGGTTAAAAATAAAAAAGGTTTTGGTGGGTAAAAGGGTTTTTGGTTTGGGTGATGAAATGAAAAGGTTTAGGCTCAAAGGGGTTAACTAGGGGGATTTTTGGGTAGGTGGTAAAAGAAAAAGAAAAATAATGGTGTAGAAATAAAAAGGGGTTAGTCCTAATGCCTCCATCATTTACTTACTCGGGTTTAAGTTGATAAGGACCGGGAATGTATCGTCATGGCAAGTTTTAGAGTCGTAAGAACCAAGCGGCTATTCACACAAGAAACGAAAAATGAGCATTTAGTCTAATGATATGTAATTGTATGCTCAATAAAGGCTCAAAACTCACTTTTGTGGGAATGGGTTTTTATGTGATCAAGTATATATAATCAAATTTTTAACTAAGTTTGCCATGCCTTTTCATAATTTTCTTATGTTGGTTCTTTTTATCACTACGCTATCGGTTGTAAATTTGTAAAAATATAACCTTTTTGAGAACTTGAATTTCCCGAGTTAAACCTAGACAAGTAAAAAAAATGAAATTTTTGAAAAAATTTGGGGTGATTAGCGGTTCCAATAGAGTTTTGTGTAAGGCTTGTATTTAGGATTTGCAAAAATTCAAGGTTTTAGCATCCCCCCCCCCCCCCCACACTTAAATTACACATTGTCCTCAATGTGTCCCAAAAATAAATTTTTAGGTTGATTAGATGTGTAAAATGGTGTAAAAAGCAAAAATTTTCTGTTACTGGGCGCTGAACACGGCCCTGTGTTGTCCGGGCACGGCCCCGTGCTCAAGTGCCAGTAACAAAATTGAAATAAGAAAAGCAGAAGTCTGGACACGGGGGCGTGTTGGTTGAACACGGCCCGTGTCCAGGTACCTGAACTGGGCGTTTTTCTGCAGGTGGTTCAGCACGGGGCCGTGTTGGTTGGGCACGGCCCGTGTTGAACCTTCTGAAATGGAGAGAATTGTCGGGTTGCCTTGTTCTTGTGCATGGGGTCATTTTTCTCGTTCCCCTTTTCATCCTTTACCACCATGAGTGTGTTTTATTCCTGAAAATTAAAACTAACTAGAAAATTAATCTAAATTAAACTAAGGATAGTTCCGCGGAATGCCTCCGTGGTGCGCCACGTTTATAAGGGTCCTTGGCTAGACCCAAAGCCGGTCATTTGTCACCCAAGTGGGATGTATTGCATCCCATGTTACACCGTCAGAGAGCATCATCCAAGCTTGAGTCTATGACCTGCATGTAGTTGACCGGGTCTTCGTCCTCAATTCTTTTTCCACATTCAAACTTTACCTCCTTATCCCCAAACTTCAATGTTAACGTTCCGTCATTCATGTCTACCACCGCTTGGGCGGTGGCTAGAAATGGCCTCCCAAGGATGAGAGGGACATCGGTGTCTTCTTCCATGTCTAAGATGACAAAGTCGGTTGGAAAAACAAATTTGTCAACTTTTACCAATAAATTCTTGACGACACCTTGTGGAAATTTGACGGATCTGTCGGCGAGTTGTATGCTCATCTTTGTAGGGCTTGTTGTTCCTAGGCCGAGTCGTTTGAACATTGATGTGGGCATGAGGTTAATGCTAGCCCCAAGATCGGCTAATGCATTACGAACGGGAGATCCCCCAATCGAGCAAGGGATTGTGAAACTCCCGGGATCGATTTTCTTTTGTGGAAGTTTGTTGAGCACTAAGGCGGAGCATTCTTCGCCTAAGTTAACTAATTGCAATGATTCAATTTTCCTTTTGTTTGTGAGGAAATCCCTCATAAATTTTGAGTATTTAGGCATTTGGGTTAGGACTTCGATAAAAGGAATATTAACATGCAATTGTTTTAGCAAATTTTCAAATTTAGCGAATTGCTCATCGGTCTTTTGACGGTTTAACCTACCGGGGTATGGAATAGGAGGAGTCTTGGTGGCCTCTTGAGTTGGTATAGAAGCCTTTTCTGGCGTAGGAGGGGTCACAGGCTGGCTAGAATGGCTTCTTTCATTTGGCGGTAATGGAGCATCCTCGGGACCCACGGTTCGATTTCTTAATGTGATGAGATGTACTTGTGCCTTCGGGTTGGTTTCGGTATTACTAGGTAACGCGCCTTGTGGTCTCTCGGAGAAATTTTGAGCTAGTTGATTTAATTGTTTTTCAACGTTTTGAATGCTAGCTTGTTGATTTCTAAAATTCGATTCCAATTGTTGAAATCGATCCGAGTTTTTCTTTTCAGTGTCAGAGATGAGGCGAGATACAGTATCTTCAAGCCTTTCTCTTCCACCTTGTTGTTGAGAAAAATTTTGTGGTTGTTGAAAATTAGTTCGTTGGTTTTGTTGGTTACTACTATTGCCGGGATCTCTCCAACCAAGATTTGGGTGGTTACGCCATCCTTGGTTATTGGTACCCGTTGGAGGACCCGACGGCCTAGGTCTATTATCCATGTAGTTTACCATTTCTGTTTGTTCATCTAACTCTTTCATACAACTCCAATTTTCATGTGACCCACCACACCCTTCACAAGCCATAACCGAGGCCGCTTTTGTCATTTCTAGCTTTTTGATTTTTGAAGAGAGGGCCTCGATTTGGGCTTGTAAAGAGGTGCTTTCATCAACCTTATGGGCGCCCGGGGCAATGGATTTATTACCTCGGGGAGTGTGCCACTGAAAATTGGTTTGAGCAATTTCCTCAATTTGATTATATATTTCATTTGGGCGACGATTACCTAAAAGTCCCCCGGAGCTTGAATCAAGTGTTTGTCTTGTGTGTGGCAACAACCCATTGTAGAAAGTGGATACTTGTTGCCACACCGCTAGACCGTGATGAGGACACTTTCTTAGAAGCTCCTTGAACCTTTCCCAAGTTTCATATAAGGATTCCCCATCCTCTTGTGAGTATGTATTAATTTCAGTCCTTAATTTAGCCGTTTTAGCAGGAGGGAAATACTTATATAAAAACTTTTGGGCAAGTTCATCCCAAGTGTTTACCGATCCAACTGGGAGGGTGTTAAGCCAAGCCTTAGCTCGGTCTTTTAGTGAAAATGGAAACATTCGAAGGCGGATGGCGTCATTTGATGCTCCATTGATCCGAAAGGTATCACATATTTCTAAGAAGTTAGTAATATGTAGATGGGGATCCTCGTCCGCAAGCCCGTGGAAGGTTGCGGAGTTTTGGAGCATTTGTATCAAATGCGGCCGAAGTTCGAAGTTGTTGGCTTCGACATTCGGTGCGTTGATAGCGGCGCCGAGATTGCCTACGGTGGGCCGTAGGTAATCCATGAGGGTACGTTGGTCCGCCATTGGAAGTGGGTCCCCCGAGACTTTCTCTTGATTTTTTGCTTTAAGTCTTTTTCTGAGAAAGCGTTCGGGTTCTTCTAGAGGTTCTTTTAGGTCTCTACTAGAACTGGAGCTCATGCACTACGTAGAAGGTTCAAATGTGGCGCCTAGGTTCCAAGTCCTGCAATAAAGACAGAAAAGAATGTTGGTCAGAATATTCACCACGGCCCCGTGCTCAGCGAACACGGCCCGTGGTCAGAGGCACAGTGATTGATTTCTGGATCCCTGTTACTGGGAGTTGGACACGACCCCGTGTTGCACCGACACGGCCCCGTGTTCAGCTCTCTGTAACTCAGAAAATAAAAACTGCCAGTGATGGTGCTGGGCACGGCCCGTGTCTGACCGGGCACGGCCCGTGCTGAGATCTGCAGAAGCTGAAAAACTAAGAAAATCCTAAAAAAATAAAAAGAAAAATAAAAGATGATTAGGCCGTTGATTCCTAACTTTCTTAAAATCCTTGTGTCCCCGGCAGCGGCGCCAAAAACTTGATGCGTGTGAAGTGTCGTATATATTAGGTGTATATTTTAAGCCCTTTTTAACACTTATTTTAGCCAAGTTTTAAATTTATAAAACACGATATTTCACTAACACTAAACACACATATGGGCAAGTGCACCCATCGTTGAGTGTAGTATAGCGTTGGTAAGATACCGAGGTCGTCCAAGGACACAAGAGCTTTTAGTACCGGTTTATCCTCAACGTCTAATCAAAATAAAAGTTTAGAAAAATGTTTTAAGCTAAGAAAAATAAAAACTAACTAAAATGCTGAAAATAAAAATAAAATAAAAACAGATAGACAAGATGAATCACTTGGTTCCGACTCGTATCTAGTATAACCTTTGATTATTTCCGCACTTTTGCACATAGTTAAGAGATTATCTTAGTTATTGTAGTAGGCCCCTCTTTTGAAGGTGACGTTACCCTCACCCCAGTAGTTTGAGTCAGCAGGGATACAATCCTAAAAGGGTGGATTATTGGAAGATAATGAATTAAGTTATTAATGCAGTATTGTGGTAGGCCCCGCTTTTGGCGGTGACGTTACCCTCGGCTAAGTAGTCTGAGTCAGCAGGGATACAGTCCTAAATAGCCGGGTTATAGTATTAATAGTAGTTGACTTATGAGGGGATCAAAGAGTTTGGACCCCCGCCATCCAATATCGTGAAGTATTGAAGGAGGTCCTACTAAATTTGACCCAGGTCCATTGCAGGACCTCTAAACGCTGAACAATGGCAAGACCTTTACCAAACCGTTCCCTTAACCCCCGACCAGGTAGCCAACATACCTCCATATAGACCGTGGAGATATGAATGGTGAAAATCCTTTATTTTATATAGACAGTGAAATAATGCCAAGACACCACGGACAAACGATAAGGAAAGATCACCTTCAACATAAGTAACTAGTTATTAAAGTCATTAATACAAAACCAAATAAAAAGTGCAAAAGATAAGAAATAAAAAGTATTATACTAGAAACTTTGTCTTCACCAAGTGATGTAAGAGACTTAGGCAAACATGGCCTTGATTGTCAAGAACTCTTACGATCGATCTTGGATCCCGAGACGACTCACACACTCTACGATGGACAATGGATGATGGTGGTGGATGATGGTGTTGTGATGGTGGTGGGTGGTGGATGAAGTGTGAGAGAGGTGGTGTGCCAAGGGATGAGATGAAATGAATCCAAGCACTCCTATTTATAGGCTGAACAGAGAGCTGGGCACGGCCCCGTGTCCGCTGGGCACGGCCCCGTGCCTGTCTGACACTCTCTCTCCTCATTAATTGTAATTCGCAATTACAATAAATGCGCCTGCTGTACTTTCGACACGCCCCCGTGTCCGCTGGGCACGGCCCGTGGTGGGCAATAGAAGCTTCTATAGGTTTGTCTTTTCTGCTGCTTCTTGGGCACGGCCCCGTGCTGGCTGAGCACGGGGCGTGTTCAGTCTTCTGACTTCTCTATTTTGCTTTGGAAGGTGCCGTTGAGGGGTCGGGCAGTCCACTAATGTTCCTTTCCTTGTATTTATGTTGGAATTAGCTGTCTTTTTGCTTCTTTTGCGTTTTTGAGCTCATTTAATCCTGAAAATACAAAAGGAAGACAAAAACACTCTTTTTCCAATATTAGTACTTAAAAATGGTTAGTTTTATGCCTTATTTGATGTAATTTATATGTTGCATTTTACGCACATCAAATACCCCCACACTTGAACTTTTGCTTGTCCTCAAGCAAAACTCTTTAATATGTGGCTTACACTCCCAAATGGAATAGGTAGAAGAGAAGGTTTTGGGCTTGTCGTAGAGTGTCAGGATATCCAAGATCTTTTTGGGTTTTATTTTTATCTATTTACAATCCTATCCGTAATGATTTATTTAGAACGTTTCATAGGAGAAATTACTTATTTGGGCATAACATGCCTTTTTAAAAATTCTATTTATATACAAGTTCACATACCTCACGGGAGAAATCACTCACACTCGGCCGAAGGTGTATTTTTAGTGAATAACTCGAGAGCGGCATGGAACTTATTCCTACCATAGGCTTGCCAAGCAATCAATCCTCCTCCTTTTTAACTTTTATACCTTTGTAAATATCAAGAGGACTTTGTGGGTTAAGGGTTAGGCTTGGGTTAAAGGTAGGTGGTTGGGATAGTGGTTAGTAGAAAAAGGGCGAAAAGCGTAACAAGTGTCGGTTTTCGTAAGACTTTCTATTTTTATTTTGATGAAGCTTTTATTCAAACAAAGTTATTTTTGATGAACTTGTTTGTTTATTTTCTTTTTTTGCTTCATCATCAATATATATATATATATATATATATATATTATACGAAAAACCGAACTTGTTACTAAAACAAAGGGTTAAAAATAAAAAAGGTTTTGGTGGGTAAAAGGGTTTTTGGTTTGGGTGATGAAATGAAAAGGTTTAGGCTCAAAGGGGTTAACTAGGGGGATTTTTGGGTAGGTGGTAAAAGAAAAAGAAAAATAATGGTGTAGAAATAAAAAGGGGTTAGTCCTAATGCCTCCATCATTTACTTACTCGGGTTTAAGTTGATAAGGACCGGGAATGTATCGTCATGGCAAGTTTTAGAGTCGTAAGAACCAAGTGGCTATTCACACAAGAAACGAAAAATGAGCATTTAGTCTAATGATATGTAATTGTATGCTCAATAAAGGCTCAAAACTCACTTTTGTGGGAATGGGTTTTTATGTGATCAAGTATATATAATCAAATTTTTAACTAAGTTTGCCATGCCTTTTCATAATTTTCTTATGTTGGTTCTTTTTATCACTACGCTATCGGTTGTAAATTTGTAAAAATATAACCTTTTTGAGAACTTGAATTTCCCGAGTTAAACCTAGACAAGTAAAAAAAATGAAATTTTTGAAAAAATTTGGGGTGATTAGCGGTTCCAATAGAGTTTTGTGTAAGGCTTGTATTTAGGATTTGCAAAAATTCAAGGTTTTAGCATCCCCCCCCCCCCCCACACTTAAATTACACATTGTCCTCAATGTGTCCCAAAAATAAATTTTTAGGTTGATTAGATGTGTAAAATGGTGTAAAAAGCAAAAATTTTCTGTTACTGGGCGCTGAACACGGCCCCGTGTTGTCCGGGCACGGCCCCGTGCGCAAGTGCCAGTAACAAAATTGAAATAAGAAAAGCAGAAGTCTGGACACGGGGGCGTGTTGGTTGAACACGGCCCGTGTCCAGGTACCTGAACTGGGCGTTTTTCTGCAGGTGGTTCAGCACGGGGCCGTGTTGGTTGGGCACGGCCCGTGTTGAACCTTCTGAAATGGAGAGAATTGCCGGTTGCCTTGTTCTTGTGCATGGGGTCATTTTTCTCGTTCCCCTTTTCATCCTTTACCACCATGAGTGTGTTTTATTCCTGAAAATTAAAACTAACTAGAAAATTAATCTAAATTAAACTAAGGATAGTTCCGCGGAATGCCTCCGTGGTGCGCCACGTTTATAAGGGTCCTTGGCTAGACCCAAAGCCGGTCATTTGTCACCCAAGTGGGATGTATTGCATCCCATGTTACACCGTCGGAGAGCATCATCCAAGCTTGAGTCTATGACCTGCATGTAGTTGACCGGGTCTTCGTCCTCAATTCTTTTTCCACATTCAAACTTTACCTCCTTATCCCCAAACTTCAATGTTAACGTTCCGTCATTCATGTCTACCACCGCTTGGGCGGTGGCTAGAAATGGCCTCCCAAGGATGAGAGGGACATCGGTGTCTTCTTCCATGTCTAAGATGACAAAGTCGGTTGGAAAAACAAATTTGTCAACTTTTACCAATAAATTCTCGACGACACCTTGTGGAAATTTGACGGATCTGTCGGCGAGTTGTATGCTCATCTTTGTAGGGCTTGTTGTTCCTAGGCCGAGTCGTTTGAACATTGATGTGGGCATGAGGTTAATGCTAGCCCCAAGATCGGCTAATGCATTACGAACGGGAGATCCCCCAATCGAGCAAGGGATTGTGAAACTCCCGGGATCGATTTTCTTTTGTGGAAGTTTGTTGAGCACTAAGGCGGAGCATTCTTCGCCTAAGTTAACTAATTGCAATGATTCAATTTTCCTTTTGTTTGTGAGGAAATCCCTCATAAATTTTGAGTATTTAGGCATTTGGGTTAGGACTTCGATAAAAGGAATATTAACATGCAATTGTTTTAGCAAATTTTCAAATTTAGCGAATTGCTCATCGGTCTTTTGACGGTTTAACCTACCGGGGTATGGAATAGGAGGAGTCTTGGTGGCCTCTTGAGTTGGTATAGAAGCCTTTTCTGGCGTAGGAGGGGTCACAGGCTGGCTAGAATGGCTTCTTTCATTTGGCGGTAATGGAGCATCCTCGGGACCCACGGTTCGATTTCTTAAAGTGATGAGATGTACTTGTGCCTTCGGGTTGGTTTCGGTATTACTAGGTAACGCGCCTTGTGGTCTCTCGGAGAAATTTTGAGCTAGTTGATTTAATTGTTTTTCAACGTTTTGAATGCTAGCTTGTTGATTTCTAAAATTCGATTCCAATTGTTGAAATCGATCCGAGTTTTTCTTTTCAGTGTCAGAGATGAGGCGAGATACAGTATCTTCAAGCCTTTCTCTTCCACCTTGTTGTTGAGAAAAATTTTGTGGTTGTTGAAAATTAGTTCGTTGGTTTTGTTGGTTACTACTATTGCCGGGATCTCTCCAACCAAGATTTGGGTGGTTACGCCATCCTTGGTTATTGGTACCCGTTGGAGGACCCGACGGCCTAGGTCTATTATCCATGTAGTTTACCATTTCTGTTTGTTCATCTAACTCTTTCATACAACTCCAATTTTCATGTGACCCACCACACCCTTCACAAGCCATAACCGAGGCCGCTTTTGTCATTTCTAGCTTTTTGATTTTTGAAGAGAGGGCCTCGATTTGGGCTTGTAAAGAGGTGCTTTCATCAACCTTATGGGCGCCCGGGGCAATGGATTTATTACCTCGGGGAGTGTGCCACTGAAAATTGGTTTGAGCAATTTCCTCAATTTGATTATATATTTCATTTGGGCGACGATTACCTAAAAGTCCCCCGGAGCTTGAATCAAGTGTTTGTCTTGTGTGTGGCAACAACCCATTGTAGAAAGTGGATACTTGTTGCCACACCGCTAGACCGTGATGAGGACACTTTCTTAGAAGCTCCTTGAACCTTTCCCAAGTTTCATATAAGGATTCCCCATCCTCTTGTGAGTATGTATTAATTTCAGTCCTTAATTTAGCCGTTTTAGCAGGAGGGAAATACTTATATAAAAACTTTTGGGCAAGTTCATCCCAAGTGTTTACCGATCCAACTGGGAGGGTGTTAAGCCAAGCCTTAGCTCGGTCTTTTAGTGAAAATGGAAACATTCGAAGGCGGATGGCGTCATTTGATGCTCCATTGATCCGAAAGGTATCACATATTTCTAAGAAGTTAGTAATATGTAGATGGGGATCCTCGTCCGCAAGCCCGTGGAAGGTTGCGGAGTTTTGGAGCATTTGTATCAAATGCGGCCGAAGTTCGAAGTTGTTGGCTTCGACATTCGGTGCGTTGATAGCGGCGCCGAGATTGCCTACGGTGGGCCGTAGGTAATCCATGAGGGTACGTTGGTCCGCCATTGGAAGTGGGTCCCCCGAGACTTTCTCTTGATTTTTGGCTTTAAGTCTTTTTCTGAGAAAGCGTTCGGGTTCTTCTAGAGGTTCTTTTAGGTCTCTACTAGAACTGGAGCTCATGCACTACGTAGAAGGTTCAAATGTGGCGCCTAGGTTCCAAGTCCTGCAATAAAGACAGAAAAGAATGTTGGTCAGAATATTCACCACGGCCCCGTGCTCAGCGAACACGGCCCGTGGTCAGAGGCACAGTGATTGATTTCTGGATCCCTGTTACTGGGAGTTGGACACGACCCCGTGTTGCACCGACACGGCCCCGTGTTCAGCTCTCTGTAACTCAGAAAATAAAAACTGCCAGTGATGGTGCTGGGCACGGCCCGTGTCTGACCGGGCACGGCCCGTGCTGAGATCTGCAGAAGCTGAAAAACTAAGAAAATCCTAAAAAAATAAAAAGAAAAATAAAAGATGATTAGGCCGTTGATTCCTAACTTTCTTAAAATCCTTGTGTCCCCGGCAGCGGCGCCAAAAACTTGATGCGTGTGAAGTGTCGTATATATTAGGTGTATATTTTAAGCCCTTTTTAACACTTATTTTAGCCAAGTTTTAAATTTATAAAACACGATATTTCACTAACACTAAACAAACATATGGGCAAGTGCACCCATCGTTGAGTGTAGTATAGCGTTGGTAAGATACCGAGGTCGTCCAAGGACACAAGAGCTTTTAGTACCGGTTTATCCTCAACGTCTAATCAAAATAAAAGTTTAGAAAAATGTTTTAAGCTAAGAAAAATAAAAACTAACTAAAATGCTGAAAATAAAAATAAAATAAAAACAGATAGACAAGATGAATCACTTGGTTCCGACTCGTATCTAGTATAACCTTTGATTATTTCCGCACTTTTGCACATAGTTAAGAGATTATCTTAGTTATTGTAGTAGGCCCCTCTTTTGAAGGTGACGTTACCCTCACCCCAGTAGTTTGAGTCAGCAGGGATACAATCCTAAAAGGGTGGATTATTGGAAGATAATGAATTAAGTTATTAATGCAGTATTGTGGTAGGCCCCGCTTTTGGCGGTGACGTTACCCTCGGCTAAGTAGTCTGAGTCAGCAGCGATACAGTCCTAAATAGTCGGGTTATAGTATTAATAGTAGTTGACTTATGAGGGGATCAAAGAGTTTGGACCCCCGCCATCCAATACCGTGAAGTATTGAAGGAGGTCCTACTAAATTTGACCCAGGTCCATTGCAGGACCTCTAAACGCTGAACAATGGCAAGACCTTTACCAAACCGTTCCCTTAACCCCCGACCAGGTAGCCAACATACCTCCATATAGACCGTGGAGATATGAATGGTGAAAATCCTTTATTTTATATAGACAGTAAAATAATGCCAAGACACCACGGACAAACGATAAAGAAAGATCACCTTCAACATAAGTAACTAGTTATTAAAGTCATTAATACAAAACCAAATAAAAAGTGCAAAAGATTAGAAATAAAAAGTATTATACTAGACACTTTGTCTTCACCAAGTGATGTAAGAGACTTTGGCAAACATGGCCTTGATTGTCAAGAACTCTTACGATCGATCTTGGATCCCGAGACGACTCACACACTCTACGATGGACAATGGATGATGGTGGTGGATGATGGTGTTGTGATGGTGGTGGGTGGTGGATGAAGTATGAGAGAGGTGGTGTGCCAAGGGATGAGATGAAATGAATCCAAGCACTCCTATTTATAGGCTGAACAGAGAGCTGGGCACGGCCCCGTGTCCGCTGGGCACGGCCCCGTGCCTGTCTGACACTCTCTCTCCTCATTAGTTGTAATTCACAATTACAATAAATGCGCCTGCTGTACTTTCGACACGCCCTCGTGTCCGCTGGGCACGGCCCGTGGTGGGCAATAGAAGCTTCTATAGGTTTGTCTTTTCTGCTGCTTCTTGGGCACGGCCCCGTACTGGCTGAGCACGGGGCGTGTTCAGTCTTCTGACTTCTCTATTATGCTTTGGAAGGTGCCGTTGAGGGGTCGGGCAGTCCACTAATGTTCCTTTCCTTGTATTTATGTTGGAATTAGCTGTCTTTTTGCTTCTTTTGCGTTTTTGAGCTCATTTAATCCTGAAAATACAAAAGGAAGACAAAAACACTCTTTTTCCAATATTAGTACTTAAAAAGGGTTAGTTTTATGCCTTATTTGATGTAATTTATATGTTGCATTTTACACACATCAGCTACCTCAACAATTGTTGACCAAAGTAGCCCATCAACCACTGCTTCCACATCAACAAACACTGCTGACAAAAGTCCCCAAACAGTGGATAAAAGTCAGCATGTGTCCACATCATTACCTCCTATTCCACCACCTTTTGAAGCCACTGCTGGGTCATCAAAGTCACCAGCAGTGGTTAGCTCAGATGATACACATTTGCAGCATTCACCAACAAATGCTATCATACCATAACAATGAGATTTAATCTTCTTGAGATCTCATCCACCTGACCAAATCATTGGCAACATCAATGAAGGGGTGCTCACAAGAAGCCAAACCCAAAACATTTGTCTTTTTGCTGGTTTTCTATCACTCCATCAGCCAGTCAAGTACCAAGAGGCACTGAAAGACAACAGCTGGGTAGAAGCCATGCAAGAGGAGCTCCAACAGTTTAAAAGGAAACAAGTATGGGAGCTTGTACCACTGCCAGAAGAGGTTAGCCCCATTGGCACAAAGTGGGTCTTCAAAAACAAAACTGATGAAAGGGGTATTGTTGTCAAGAATAAAGCCAGGCTTGTGGTTCAAGGTTATAAACAGGAAGAGGGGATTGATTATGATGAAACATTAGCCCCTGTAGCAAGATTGGAAGCTATAAGACTGTTCCTAGCCTTTGTTGTCAACCACAACATGAAGGTGTTTCAAATGGATATCAAAAGTGCTTTCCTCTATGGTACAATTCAAGAAGAGGTGTATGTTTGTCAACCTCTAGGTTTCGAGGATCCATTTTATCCAGATCATGTCTACAGGCTAATCAAAGCCTTGTATGGCCTGAAACAAGCACCTAGGGCCTGGTATGAAACTCTTTCCACCTTTCTACTCTCAAATGGTTTCAAAAGAGGTACCATTGATAAAACACTGTTTCTAAAATGGAGAGGAAAGGATTTAATGATTGTCCAAATTTATGTGGATGACATTATTTTTGGAAGCACATGTAATACAATGTGTGAAGAGTTTAGGGAACTCATGACAGCTGAGTTTGAAATGAGTGCTATGGGTGAGCTGCAATGCTTTCTTGGTCTCCAAGTTCAGCAAATGCAAAATGGAACTTTCATTCATCAAAGCAAATATGCTAAAGAACTTTTGAATAAATTTGATATGAATGATTGTAAACCATGCAGCACACCCATGGAAACAAATAAGCTTCTCATGTCTGATGAAAAGGATGAACTGATTGACCAAACACTTTATAGAAGCACGATTGGGTCTTTACTGTACCCAACTGCATCTAGACCAGACATCATGTTTGCAACATGTGTCTGTGCAAGAAGTCAATCAGCTCCCAGAAAATCAAATCTCATTGCTGTAAAAAGGATCTTCAGATACATAAAAGGTGCTCCCACACTTGGTATCTGGTATCCAGCTAATGGGAATATCAAGCTTTCAGGTTTCTCAGACAGTGACTTTGCTGGATGTAACACCACAAGGAAGTCCACTTCAGGAGGGTGCCAGTTTCTAGGGGATTGCTTAGTTTCTTGGCAAAGCAAAAAGCAAGCAGCTGTTTCAACATCCACTACTGAAGCTGAATACATTGCTGCTGCAAGCTGTACAGCCCAACTCATGTGGCTTCAAAATCAGTTGCTGGATTTTGGTATCACTGCCTTAAAGACACCACTCATGTTGGATAGCCAGGCAGCAGAAAATATCATCAAAAATCCAGTCTCCCATTCAACCACCAAACACATCGACATCAGACATCACTTTGTGAGGGATTGCTATGAAAAAGGTTTGATTTCTATGCATCATGTTCCAACTAAAGACCAGCTGGCAGATGTGCTCACAAAAGCATTAGACACAGCCACTTTTGAAAGCTTGGTCTCTAGGATTGGCATGCTAAACATGGAATAACAAGCAAAATCTTGGTTTTCTATGAATAAAAGCATTAAAATGTTTTCAGAAAATCAAAAATCCATCCTTAAAAATAGCTAAAAATGAAGTTTTCATTAAAATCCTTAAAAGTATGCAATAACCACTGCTTGTTCAAAAGTCTGCTCTACCTCAAAATGACTGTCCACTGCTGAAAGCCATCCCTTGTCCTCTCATTTTCTTGATAAACTCTGTTGTTCAAAAGCAGTGTCTTATCCACTGATAGTGAAAATCATCCATTGCTTCCATTTTACCGTTGTAACCACTGCCTTCATCAGTATCTTTCATAAAAGTACTGTCCTTCATTTCACCAGGGGTTGGCATGTGGGCAGTACATAATGGTCAGACCTTTTGTAACCGCTGCCACGTCAGCATTCACTTTTTCTCTTTAAAACCCCCACTTCACACCAAAAATAGGGTTTTACTGTCGAATTGAATTCTCAAAAATTCTCTTCTCAATGCAGTTTTTCTTCAAATCCCTTCACAACTTTCTTCGATCATCATCTCCAAAATGACAAAATCGAAGTCATCTGCAAAACCCACTTCCAAATCAACATCAAAACAAGCCTCTCAAAAGGCGAAACCCACTGAAATTCCACACAAACCATCTCACAATCTTCTGGGTCTTCTCACAAAACCCGGCACCACAAATATCTTCAACTCTATCATTGATACCATATCTGCATCGAAGTACAAAACTTTGTTAACAGCAGATGCACCAATTTACTTGACAACCCAAAGAGAATTTTGGAAGAATGCAACCCTTGAAAAACAAGGAGACACTGTAATAGCCATCAACTCTTCTCTAAAGGGTAAAGCCATCAAGATTACACCACAATCCATCTCAGAGGTCTTTCAACTCGATGATCAGGAAGGTAAAATTACTTTTCCCAAAAACGAGTTAAAAATGATTTTCTGGAAAGAGGGTATAATGCAGAAGTGAAAAAGGACACCTTACAAAAAGGTTACTTCCCTTCTGCAACAAGGTTTTTATTTCATACCCTTCTAATGTGTGTTTCAAACAAGACCACTGCTTTTAATGAAATACCATTAAAAATTCAAAATCTGGAATACGCTATTCTTCAAGAAGAAAATTTTAATTATTCCCAGAAAATTTTTAATGATCTGGTTAAAAATGTTGAAACAAAATCATTCTTACTGTTTCCAAGATTTCTAAGTTATTATTTTGAAAAGAAATTCAGTAAGAATGATATTTCTGAAATAGAACAAGGTGACTCTTTACAAATGCACAGCTTAACTGCTGAAACTTTTACAAGAATGTCAACACCTTGCAAAACACAAGCAGAGGTGCCTGAGCAGAATTTAGCAGCTACCACTGCTCCTCAGGTATCTGCTGCTGAGCCCACTGCTCAAGGTGATCAAAGTAGCAAAACAACTGCTTTGAAACCCACACCTACAATCACCAAAAAGCCAACAAAAAGAAAAAACTCAAAAACCCCCCAAACTCATCAAAAAGGCAACTCTGGAGGATGAGATACCAGAGCAACTGCCTGTGACAAAACAAAAGTCACAAGAAACCACTGTTGCTTCTTCCTCACAGCAGTTGGTACAAATATCTCAACCCATAACCAAAACTCCTCCAGTTTCTTCTCAAAAAGAACAGGTTGTACACATAGGGACTCCACACTATGATGCTATGGAATCACTCGCTTCCATCATCCACAGCCCAATGCCCGGGGCAAATTCTCTTTCTACACCAAACATCGCATCCATAATTCCCCCACCAACTAAACTTCTGTTGGATGCATTTGATTTGAACCAGGCCCTAACCAGTCCTTCTCAATCACCTATCAATGAGAACATGCCTCAACAAATGACTGGGTCTGATGTATCAATCTTTGCTAACCCACCAACACAACCTGAGGAGGTTACACCCCTTGAGTTACAAGTACCTCTTGGTGGTTATCCAAGTGAAGCAGCCACTACAAATGTTGAACCCACTGGTTTACATTTGGACAGTGGTTACATTAATAAGACTTCCTTGGAGGCAATTCCTTCAATAGCACCTCTGACATCTACCAGTGGATTCTATTTGACCACTGGCAACATCAAAAGATTGGCAAGTGTTGAAGGAAGAAGACCCCAGTACCAAGAAAAAGGGGCATCAGTAGTTGATGTTTGGAGTACACTCCCTACCTCAACCTCTGATAAAACCACTGTTAGTGGGAAATCAGATAATCCCATTAAATTGGGTGATGGTTTAAAATATCTGGAATTGACGAAACGAGTTGACAAACTGGATACAACTGTTGCAGATATCAAAGACATGCTACAACAGTTGTTGACAGTACAAAAGATGCAATCCACTGCTGTTCCACCTCAAGCACCTGCTCCACCACAAGCAACTGCTACAAATGAGCTCTGGAATCTATTTCAACCTTTTCTCCAACAACAAAAACAAATGGCTGATCAACAACATGAAATACATGTACAAAAGCTGAGAAACATTATGGAGTCTAGGTTCAAGAACACACAAGCAGACATCAAGGCTCTCAAGGCCCATTTATTGCAAACCACTGGCACTGCTCCTCCAACTGTTCTTTTCATTGATTAACTTCCCCCAGATAATGCCAAAAAGGGGGAGAAAATTCAGGAGTGGAAGAAGAAGGGAATAGATGATGGTCTTTACATTGAACCAGAAAAGGATGCTATGACCAGAAAAATTCCCTTGCCAGATGGTAGCAAAAAGGTTGATGCTACCCAAGAAGCACTTGATGAAGGAGTAGCAAGTGTAAAAAGGGATAGAGTGGCAAAGGATATTTTAAGGTGGAATGAGGAGAAAAGAGCTTACATGGAGCTGAATGCGCAGGGTTGTTCTGGGCTAAAGGATGTTCAAAATCTTAGGCCAAAAAGAAATCCCACTACAAAAGTGAGGGAACCCAAGTCCACACCATCCAGAATTCCAAAGCATACTCCTAAACCACCATCCAAAAGCCACCAACATCAAACCTCCATCCAAACAGCTGTTGTAACTCCTGCTGTATCAACTACTGCTGGTACTTCAGAGGTTTCAACATCTGTTGTCACTTCAACACACACTACTTCAACACACACCACAACCACTGCTTTACCACCACCACCATCACCACCTAAAACTACATCACCACCATCACCTCCTGCCAAAAAGCAGAAGACAACAGATGTTACAACATCTGCTGTAATGACAACAGTGGTTGAAGCACCAGTTGTTTCAACAGTTGTTAGTCAATCACAAACCACTGCCACTCAAACTACCACCACTGTTCCACCCAAAGCATCATCAGTCCCTCCTCAAACAAAAAGGGGAAGACTAATCCTCAAAGATGATGACACATCTCCACCACCAACATCTTCAAAATCTTTATCACTTGTCACAATTCCAAAACCCATACCTCTCTCTTCAGCTCAAATTCTAAAGCCATTACCTCCTGCTGGTGTCTCATTTCCACTGGAACTCATAGCTGTTAGGGAAGAAATCAAATCCTTCTACTATGAGGATGACCCGGCTAAAAGGAGTTTGCCATCAGTTGAAAGATATCCCAGACCAAACAATATTGAAGAATATTTGAAAATCAAGGCCAAACAAGCAGAGGATATCTCAATCAAAAATAGACAAGGGAAATCTGATAGAGAATTTCAGCAAAACTATCAGTTTCTACTCACACAGGTCAGATCTATGGAGCAATTTGCCAAAAATGTATGTCATCAAATCTCAGAAAGGGCAGATGAGTCCTTGAGAAAAGACTACATTGATAACATCATGACCTACAAGAAATACAAGGGGGAGAAACACATGTACAAAAACTGGACCATTCCTGAGCTTGAAGAAGAGGCAACCAGGATTCAAGAAATGATAAAAAATAAGGTCAAGCAGACTCCTCCTGAAAAATTCAAACAGTTTGAAGCTGGCAAGGCCTTAGAGTTGAAGAGAATGAAAGAGGAGCTGATAGCAGCTGAATATGGGTCAAAGAATTCTGTGACAAAGTGGGGAGAAGATAGGGTCAGGGCTACCTACAAAAGTTTGGAAGAACTTAGAAAGAAAGATCCAACAGTTCCAAAAAGGCCTGACTATCCTGAAGCAGAGGTTTCAAAAGAAGGCCATCTACAAAAGAAGGCCACACAAACAGTTGGGTGCTGAAACAATCCAAGAGCTAATAAAAGGTGATGACCTTGTAAAAGAGGGCATAAAGAAAATGATTGTAGAAACTCTTGGTTTGGATCAACCTGCAAGTACTGCTCAGACAGTCTTAAATAGGCCAGCTTCACCAAACACCTCATCAAATAAAAATCTCCCAAGAAACCCACCAGGCTCAAAAGTACTAAAGTGGGAAACTGACAAACAGACCCATGTATTGACTATGTTCAGGTCTGATGGAGAAGTGAAGAAATTATCAAGGGAACAAGCTCTTAGCCTAAGTCTTGAAGATATCCAGGATCTCCTTGATCTTCCACTTGGAAGGGATGAAGATGATACAGATGCCCTAGACTTTGAGTTACAACTTAAAGGTCAGATAAGGGAACTATTGATAAGGCAATAAAGTTCCACAATAATGAATAGTTTTGGCATTATCTGTTCTAGGGGGAGATTGTTGGGATTGAACCCTACCAGAGGAACAGATAATTAAAGCCAAAACTGGATCAGCGCAGTGGATCCAGAATAAGCAGATGTTGCATACAAGTCTCTCCCCTTGAAAGTGGTTTCAACATCTGCTGACCTCCTATCTACTGATCGTGCAAACTGCTGACCTCCAAACTGCTGATCAAGTAAAGGCCTGGTGAAAGACTAAAGCTCTGTTGTTCAATCTACTGCCTTGAGTCAAGCACTGCTGATCCGGATAAGTACTGCAGGGTTCACAGCAGTGGAAGGATGCAGCAGTTATTTAAGGTGTCTTTTATGTAATGAAATGTAATAGCAGTAGTTAGCATAGCAGTGTTTGTATTGATCAGAGGTTAGAGTTTGTTAGGAGGTTAGATGTCACTTTCATGGTGACGTCAGCTTTGATGCTCAGTGGTTTGCTAGTACCTATAAATAGAACAGTGCTCTGTACTATTCTATTAGCTCTTTGCAAAATCGTCTTCTCTGCACGAACAAACACTGAGCTCTGGCCGAGGGGGAGTATGCATTCAACATTGCATTGTAATCGTAATTGAAATAAATTCAATCTTTCGGTTCTTTGTGAAAAGTGTTTGATCAAAGCAATACTCTCGTTTGATTGTATGCAAAGTTTGTTTCCATCTTAATTCCACTGCACAACTCATCCATCTTCATTCTAATTCAAACGTAAAATTCAATCAAAACCAAACTCAGATCCAACAAGGTATAATACCCCAGATATCAAATAGTATAAAGACCTAGTATTTTAGAATCAGGCAATCTCTCAAACAAGATTTCGGGGGTTACCCATATATCCAAGAGATGTTCCCCGCGAGATAAGTAAGTATTTGATATTAAGGTTTATATCTCGAAAACAATCTACTAAGCGTGTAAAAACCTACGGGCATATCATCAGTGAGACCGTTTATCACATTTCAACTTTCCAATTCTTTAGCGTACTGTGATTGTCTACTGATGTACTATCATTTCCTCTTTTTACACAAAAACTCATTTTTTTTAATTTTATCATGTTTTTTGCTTTTTCAAATTTTCTAATGTTTTTGTATTTTTTAAAATTTTTACTCCCCCTAAAATTCAAAACATTTAAAGAAAATTTGACAACCCGATGTAGATAGCTTTGTCTCGCCATCCATTTCTGCTTCACGTGCTCTGTTTTGCAGAAAATATACCCCCATGATTTACAACACATTGATATTTTACAGTTTGAAAACCGTTTTTCAATCTTGTGAAATTAATCATGTTTGTTCCGTCGTGAGGGTTTCGGCGTATTCACTCAACATATTTTTGGATTTTTGAATTTTTCAGTTTTTAGGGTTTTTGAAATATTGTTTATTTATGTACAAAATTCAACAAACTCCCTGATTTCACACGCAGGGATCAGCAGCCTCCTCTTCTCGTGCCAGGCTGCTCTCTGCTCCATCTTGATGACATTCAGATTTCTTGAGCACCTGCACATTCAATGTATTCAATTACTTGAACAAGTTAGCCCAGGTCTGTTTGACCTTAGGCATTTCAACACAATATGATTCATTCAATTTTGGAAAATTATCGTCGTTTTGAACAAACAACTTTTCATCTTTTACTTCATCCTTTTTGATTGAATCAGTTTTCTGTTCAGAAACAGGTTGTGTCTTAACCACCCAGCTTTGTCCTTTTGAAGCACTTCTTTTATAAAAATGTGAATCTTTTTGAACATTTTGATTTTGAATAACAACTTTTGTTTTCCAAAAGTGATTTGGTTTTGTTGCATCAACAGTTGTTTTCCAACTCTGTGTTGTTTTAAATCTGGGTGTCATCGATTTTCGTGTTTGTTGTGAGTCAGCCTTTGACATTTTCGGCTTCTAAGTTTGCTTTAATTCAAACTTGGTTGATTTCTGATTCACAACATCAGACTTCTTTTTCGTTGCAACACCAAAAGGTTTAAGATTTGGACAATTTCGACTGAGATGCCCAATTTGATCACACTTAAAGCATGTTCTCTTGGACACATCTTTAACCTGTTGTTGTTGCTTTTTCTTTTGAGCATAGAACTCTTCATTAGACTGTTGTCTAAATTGGAGTTCTTTCTCTTCTTCAGAACTTGTTCCGTGAACAAAGTTCATCTTTTTCTGATAGTTTGGCGTTTCATTTTTCTTCCAATTCTATTTCTTTTTATAACCCAACTCAGCCTTCATATTTTTCTTTTTGTAACCAGGTTTGTTATAAAAAGTTTTGTGACTCTTTCCAGCAAACTTTGGAATCTCAGACTTTTCAATTTCAATCATTTTGAACACTTTGTCAATCTTTTCTGAAATCACATTCTGAATCGGGACTTCAACATCTGAAAATAATTTGTCTGATCCAATCATGGTATATACCAATCCTTTTGAATCATCATTCGCCTTTTTCTCAGATTTTGAGTTTTCAGATATCCTTCATGAAAACTACCTTCATTTTCGTCCTGTGATTCAGATTTACGTGTTTCAACTGCCTCTTCTTTCAAAACACTTTCAACTACCTTACCTACCACCTCTGAATCACGAGAATCATCAGATTTGGAATAGGTTACGTCAATGTTATCTGGCAATTGATCGACCATGTTGAAAGCTTTTTCTACCTTCTCGTCATCATAGAATGTGAATTTTTCCTCAAACGGTGGTGGAACTTGATGATACTCTCAGCCAATTCCTTTCTTGTTTTGCTCAGAATCTTTACCATCCAATTTTAGATTGAAAATGCGTTCAAGAACATATGATGAAGCGTGATAACTGTGTAACTTGTTGTTATCTTGTTCTAAATCAACTATTTTACGATTTAGCTTAGCAACATCTTCAATGTAATAATTTACAACTTGTTGCTTTATTTCATACTGTCGCTTAAGCTTATCAGGTGTTTCAGAACAATATTTCAATCTTGATTGAACAAGTTTCATTTGGCTTTTCACGTCTTCATATGATTCTTTTGTGATATGGTATGCAAGTTTTATTGAAACGTATTCCTTTTTCATTTCTTGAAATGCACTTCCTTTTTTAAACACTCTTTTGTCATTTTCGAAACCTTTTCTTTCAAAATTTCATTTTCTTTTTCCAAAAGCTTGCATTTTTGTGTCAATTTTTCGTCATTATCTTTCAAAATCTTTTCGTTTTCTAACATTTCTTTGCATCTTTCTTTGAAAACCTTTTCAATTTTAGTGAATTCAATGTCGCTTGTTCTGAATTTTTCATCTTTTTCAGTACAAGCACTGCACGTTTCCATGCATTTCTTGCACTGTTCAGCATTTTTATTTAAGACTTCAGAATCTGTTGAAGTGTTTACCTCAGTGATTGGCACTTCGGCTTTCTCTTCAGTCTGCTTCTGATCTGCTTCTTTCGTTGATTTTTCCTCAGCAGCATCATCAGCATCGATCACTTCAACCGAACTTTCCATCTTTTCACCATCTTCTTCCTTGACATCTTCCACTTTCTTTTCATTAGCAACCTTTTTCAGTTCATCCACAAGATTTTCAACATTCTTTTTCATCCTCTCTTCTTCTCTTTGTCTTAGACTCGCAGTCATGACATCTCTGATGATTTTATCCAGCTTTTTCTCATAATATTTATCTTTCGCAACATTTGAATAGTACTCGCCAGATAGAGGGATTACTGCAAGAACGTCGTCAAACACTACTTCCTTTCGATGAACAACTGGTTCACCTTTGCTGTTGACATAACTTTCTCGTTTCTTGTCATATCTTCTATAATTCTTTGCTTCTTCGTATTCTTTCTCCATTTCTTCAATCCGAAATCCTGCAATACACCTTTCTCTGTATGTTTTCTCTTTCAGAATCTCTTCTCTCGTTTTCTCTTTTAACTCGGTAACAAATGCACGATGTTTATTCGTTGATACGGTACTACCATGTGCTGTGAACGTGTAACCGACAGCATCCTCTTCTGGAAGAAATTCACTCCAGTCGAATCCTTCGTCATCTTGGATCACAACACATGCTCTTGAATTCTCTTTCTCAGAATTATCTTCAATTTGTTTCAACCTTGGTGATTCCTCTCTGTTTCTATGATGAATCTCCTTTTGATAATAATCTTCTTCAAACTGATTAATGGTTTCTTCAACAGCCGAGTTTCTGCATTCTCTTTTGAAATGTCCCTTTTGCTTGCATTTGAAGCAGGTCACTTTTGATTTGTCGAATCCCAGCTTTGTTGATGGTCCACAGATTGATTGTCTGCCAGTAATATCCATGAACCGCTGAGCTCGTCGAATGCAGCTTGCCAAACACCATCTCAGATCAATGAGTTCCATCTCCTCTGGATCGATCTGTTCGTAATCTTCCTTTTTCAGTTCAGAATTTCCAATTTTACCAGCTACTAGATCTTCGTATGATTCTAGAATTGATCCCAGAAAACTCATTTGCTGTTTAGCAGCGTTGATGTTCATTGTCGAAGAATTCTTCAGCTTTAAAGCGATGTTGCAGAGAATCTCATCAGGTTCTTCATAGTTTGATGTTGTTGATGATGAATGATATCCTGGATCGTTGCTTGATGAGTTTTTCTGTGAGTCTTTCGTCTTTTCAACACTATATGCAGTCTTTAGCGGTTCGCTAACTGTTACCAAGGGTACACTGCCCTTGTAGTAAAGACCAACATTCTGGTGGTGCGAAGAATTGCTCATCTTGCTTTGCTTTCTATCTTTTCTATCAAAACATCAAGAGTAATTGTATCAAATAACACATCGTTTTTCAAGATAAACCGAACGTTTGCCACTGATCAGCTCATGGTAACGCTTCAACGATTTTGTCAATGATGTCCTCACGTGTTTTTACAATTTTAAACCCATCAAGTTCAATTTTAAGGTGACAAAATCTTTCAATCATTTGTCGTACAGATTCTCCTTTGAGACCATCAAACAAATCAAATTCTTTTTTTAAGTAAAGCTATTTTGTTCTTTTTTATTTGCTTACCCCCCTCAGCTTTAACCCGTAAAGCTTCCCAAACTGATTTAGATGAACCGTCATGATTAAGTAATGCGAAAATGTCATCTCTAATCTACTGTTGGATTAGAGCAATCATTCTTTGTTCATATGAGAAGTTCTTTTTGTCATCAATGGATAAGCTTTTGAGTGGAATTTCTTCGTTTTTGTCATCGACTGGTCTATTGTATCCGAATTCCATGCAAAACCAGCTTTCGTGCGCATAAGCTTTGGCCCAGTTGATGAATCATTCTTTCCACCATGTATAATCTTCAATACTTTCGAGCTTTGGTGGTTTCAAATGTGTTCCGTAAAAGTTATCATGATTAATGTTCTCATATATAACTTTCGTTATGCTTTTTGGTGTGGCAGTCGATGTTCCCGAAGACTCGGACGTGAACGCCTTATAAAACGTGTTGTAAAACTCTTCAGCCATGAAACTCCTTGTTTATCACCTCGAATCACCTTCAAACGATCAAACAAACGATCAGTTTAAAACTAACAAACAATTGGATCGGATGAATAACCGGTCGGACGAGGTCAACAAAAGTCAATCGGATGACTTTGGATCGGATGAGTTGGATCGGATGTCAATCCGTATGAATCGCCCTTCGATCGAACGTGGTCAATGAAAATCAAATGACAAATTGATAACTGGATGTCTTTGGATCGGATGTCACTTCGAACGAACGAAGTGCCATTCGAGTGTTGGACCTCAAATCAATTGAACAAGCTGCCGTGGATCGGATGTCAATCCGTTCGGATTGCCGTCCGTTAAATGACTTCTATATGCAAATGCAATTGGATCGAGTGGCAACTCGATCGGATCACCTTATATGTGATCGAATGGCAATCCGATTCCTGTCAATTTCACATGCACACTTTGATTCAAATAATATGCAAATCAATTGATGTTAGTAACTGTGCCTGAGCATGGATCAGTCTTGAAAATTAACAACACATGGGCCATAAAATACTTGCTTTAATTTTCCAACATCATTCACATGGAATCAAGAACTTTTTATAGAAGTCACATGCAAACTGATGCTACCCTGTTTCTATTGGACCTCAACTATATGATATGCTTTGTATGAGATGGGCCACACTACTATGCATCAATACATGAGCTGATGTCCTTTCTTATTGGACCGAAATTTAAAAAAAAAAAAACAAAGTTTTGACACAGTGATGATTCACATGTGATACTGTCAACAATCATCTCAATTTATTGTGATATGTTTAATGATTGGACCACACATTAAAATTGTCCGACAACTTTTACACACAATGGATAGTTATTTGTCACACCCCAACCAATGGCGGAAACATCGGGATGAGACGAAGTGTGAAGATTGCAAGAGACTTCATAACCCTTATGTGACAATAATTAAATAATTCCCATTTCATTTCATAATCTCAAATTGTCAACATTACATAAACCCAAATAACAACAAGTTCAAACGAAATACATAACAACGTAAGCAAAATTGATACAACATTTAAACCTAAACGTCTATATGTGTATCTAGGCATCAACGTTACTTTGTTTCATGGCATCATCATCTTCATCCTGTAACATGTTAAAAATAAAGTTCAATGAGAAAGCAAAGGCGAGTATACAAGTTTAAGCATAAGTATAAGCAAAAGTATAAAAGTTTAAAAACGAATCCACGTGGCAACTTTGTTTATACAAGATCAACCTATCATGGCATGCAATATTTCTAGCCAATCCTTTGTTTACGCAAGAAAGTTTAGTTAATTCAACATGACCCAAGCTTAAAGGGGGCGGTGCGTTACTCCTATAGCGCTATACATGTCAAATGGAGGCTTGTGAAAGCTAATGACTAAAACATATCACATAAGTATGGTCCACGTAAGCATCAAGTATCACAACATAGTATTCATGTATAAGGATTGTTTTGTGCATTGCATAAAGAATAAGTTTAAGTGTGTTTTTAATAATGTAATATGTTACACCCCAAAACGTGGTAAACATAAAAAGGGGGTTGCGAGTATACTCACAATATTGCATATGTTTTCCGATTATCCAATGTGACGAAGTTGATGAGGTTAGAAGGTTGAAGGTGTAAGGGTTAAAGTTCAAGTATGTTTAGAGTCGAGATTCGGTATTTAAAACAACATAAAAATAAGATATGAGAATATCATGTGAAAATAATCATTTAGTACATATGATGCTTGCTCTTGACACTAGGAAACTCTAAGGAGTTTAAATGTTTTCATGGAACAAGGTTCCATTAGAATCATGACAAGTTATCATAGCCTAGGATGATGTTTTACTACTTAGACAAATGAATATGAATTCAACATCAAAGGTTCGAATGTACATAGATATTATTTAGGTTATATAGTATATATTTTTAAGTCCAAATGTTCAAGTATTTCAAGCATGAGGTAGAAGATTACATCTTCATTTAGGTACCTCAAAATGTGTCATAGAAGTCATGTAGGAGGTAGGAAGAACAAGCTTCCATTTAGGCACCTCGTATGCGTTCACCACTACACTTGTTGTAAGAACAAACAAGGAGGGTCATGAACTAAGATTAGTACAATAATATAAACAATCTAAGCTATGAGAATTCATCAAATCATGTGGGGATTTTATGTTGGAAAAACCCAAGTTGTTCCATAATCATTCCTACATCAAGTTGAACTTGAACATGACTTGTGGGTTAGAACCCTAACAAAAACAGAATTTATTTGAGGTTTAACCTCTGATGTTGTATATCTCAACCTTGTTTTTAATCTTAACCAACCATAAGATAGGTTGTAAGCATTAGGATATAGGTTTGAGATGAGTTAGACTCAAGTTTGATAAGTTTAAACAAGTTTTGAAAGAATTAAAACATAACGGAAAGTTTATGGACATTTTTAGGGCAATTCCAGGTCTGATTTCTCCAAGGAGAAACCAAGGAATCAAGCCCCATGATTATCCAAGGAAGTAGGAAGAAGAACCAAGTGATTTGGTTGAGAAATGAGCAAGTTATACTCACTTTAGTGCAAGAGTATGAATCTGCCCGAAATCCTGTTTTGCAAGAGCTTAGAGAGTGAATTTGTGAGGTTTAGAGAGTTGTGAAAGTGTAAAAATGCTTGGAGGAGGTGTGTATTTATAGTGGAAGAGGTTAGAGATGATTGGAGGTGTTTAGAGGTGGATTAGAGGTGATTGGGGAGTGCTAGAACTTGGGATTTCGTGCAAAATCGCGTAGATTTGCAGCTGATTACGTTTTCTGCAGATATGAGGTCCACGCGGGCCGCGTAAAGGATCAGGGGTCCTTGTCGCGGGGCGCCTGAACTTAATGTTCCGGAATTAAAGTTTCATTTATTACAATTCAGCCCCCCCCCCCCTAAAGTTGTTATTTTAGTGTTTTAGGGCATTTAAGGACTATATTTGCCACAAAAGCCTAATTTGAGATAAATTTAAGTATGAGGTGTATAAACCAAGTATAATTATGCGTACGTGGATCGTATGTAAGTGTCGTTTATGATCGAAACACGTTTTATGCATAAGTTTCATGTATTTACAAGTTCCGCACATAGTTTCCAAGAATTACGAATAAGCATAAATTGTTCCACGAAATTTGATGTATGAGCATATATAAAGTATGTATAACATGTAATTAACAAAATACAAGTTTTATTCATGATCCAAGTCTCAGATTTTACAACGGTACAAAGAAAGGACGATTACAAGAACACAAGGTTTCCAAAAATAGAAACACGAACAAGACTTGCTATAAAAGGAAAGTACAAATGAGTGGGGCGTTACAGTCTCCCCTCCTTTAGGGAATTTCGTCCCGAAATTTGTTCAGAAGGAAGGCTTGAAAGAGTTTTGGCAACCAGAAGAGGATTGTTTAAAATTGAGGCTTTGGAGTATGATGCAACAGGGAATAATAGAGGTATAAGGGTGAACGATTGATCGAATAGCATAAATATCTGATAAAAGTAGCATCAAAGATGAGGTCTCGTCGTGGATAATCGGATATAATGCATTTGTGAGTTGTTTAAAGTTTGTATCAGGTCTACAAGGTCTGTAAAACACCGAATTTCTCATGGCGCGTTTTAGGATAATTTGGTAATATGGTGAAAACACTTATATATAGGAAGTACCAGTGGCGTATCCACCATGTTTTGACCACCTTACGTCCGTTTTGTATTCGGTGTCATGTTACGATCCGTGTCTTACCATACACAGTAGTACACTCTAGGGTTCTCATGCGCTTATCACTATAATCCCGTGTGCACCCGCGATTATATTGGTCGTCGCAGGATCCGCATAGCTTGTACTAGTTGTGTATGAATTAGGGTATACATAATTTAAAATTTAAGAATGTGTACGTGTAAGAATGTAGTATGTAAGCAAGTCCATGCTTAAGTATGTATGGGACCCACGCAAGCGAATCACTCAGATTACGCTCGCGTGTAGGTACGAATGTATGAGTATGAAATGAAAGTATGAGCATAAGCTTAAGTGTGAATACGCATGTATGTATGAGTATTAACATAAAACGTACGAGTAGTATAAGTATACGTATAAGCATGAAACGTATGAGTATAAGTAAAAACATGAAATATGTGAGTGTATAAGTATAAGCAAAAAATGTATAAGTGTAGGTAAGAGTAATAAAATTTACGTATATAGTGTATGTTGGAACATCACGGATTTAAGTGCATGAAAGTGTTAAAAGGGTTAAATATGTAAATACGAACGATATAAATGATGTTATCGCGAGATATCGACTAAAATGTGTATGATGATATGCATGTATAGTTGTTTTAAAGAAACGTTGAGTTTATCATATCGAAATTAGATTGAGCTTGGTTTGTAGGGTAGAATATAGTTTGCATATGTAAAAGGATATAAAGTACTCATTGGTTAGGCATAGCGCATTTTGTAATGAATGGAAATGCTACGTTTGTTTTAAAAGAGTTTACGAAATCCGAAGATGGTCGGTTTCCAAGAAGTCTTCTTGCCCACGAGTTTTGTAAATTGGTGTAGGAAAAAGGTTTTCAATCCAAAGTAAGTTCGTTTTATTAAACAAGAATTTATGAATTTAGGAGGTTCTTGTGAAAACGAGGATCCTTAGAAAAGAATTTTGGCAAAAGGACTTAGTGATTGTTAAAAGTTCGAACAAATGATTTGTTGAGGTTGAAACGAGTCCTTGGTAAAACGATCATATGATGTCCATAAGATCTTATAGGTGAAAAAGGATGGTTGGTTTGATCCTCCGATTGAGAATGAAAGTCTTTAGTTTGATGATATATATCATGAGTGCGTTTTAGTGATTAAGTCGAATATAGAGTTCATGGGCAAAAGATTCCTTGGACCGATTAAATTGATAGGTAGCATTTCATAAGATTTGAAAATTTATGTAGTAAAGCGTTTAAGATATGTTTAAGAATCTCGTGTATATGAGTTAAGTGATAATAGGTTGTAGGATAGGAAGTACGCTTGATAAAACAATGTATTTTGAAATCGTATACGTATGTATTTTGAATAATGATAAATAATTTAGGTATAAAACATGATCGAGTTTGCATAATAAGATATTTTGAAGAGACGTTTTGGCAACAATCACCTATGGTAAGGGAATCACCCCTAACTCGTTGGTGAGGTCGTTTTAAGAGAGGGGGAGTGGAGTTAATCGTCAAGGTAAGGAAGTCACTCCTATCTCGATGATACGTCTCCACTTGTCGTTACAAGGAATATGAATTTAAGTTATATGAAATCATGCATATGTATAATTGTATGGAAAAGATTCAATATGTTGTGTGTGCGAGAAGAAAATATCGAAAGTAAATTCGAATTTGAAAGATTGCATCGTATGAAATAAATAATAGAAACACATGTTCGATTAAATTTTGGGATGGTTCCAAAACGGAACTTTTGACTAATCAAAGTGGTCGAAAAGTCTTTCGAATTTCGGGAGTATGCTTTGGCCTAATAGGTGGAATACTCTCGCCGATAAGTCGGTTAACGGTATCTACCCTTCCGGTTACTACATGTCCCAAATCAATTGAAATTTCGAGACTTGGCGGGATTTATGAAAATCAAAGAATGGAACTAGTCGACAAGGTACGGGTTTCACCCCTAACTTGATGATTTAGTATCCTAAGTGTGGTTGGTATTCGTCGGGTCAAAATTTGATTTCAACACTTTGACGAGGGTCCACTAGAATTCAAAATTTGATTTCTCCATCAAGGTGAGGATTTCACTCCTAACTTGGTGGTGAATTTCGCGTAAGAAAGAAAAGTAGAAGGATTGAGAGTCATTTACCAAATTGTGGGTTTCACGTTTATTTTGGTGAAGTCGTCTCGTTTGTGTATTACGAGTGGCTTTGAGGTTAGTATAAATGAGTAAAAGACGTATGCTCAAAATGGTATCAACAAGTATAAGTATACTAAGTATTGCAAGAAATAATATGAAAAGGCACTTCAAGAATAGCACATAAGGATGGAATAATGCAACAAGTATTAATAACAAAGCAAGTATTAACACAAAAGTGGCATATATGTTTAAAAAAAAACCAAAAGCAAGTAAACAAGGAGCAAATAACGTATCAAGCTTCAAGCAAAACATAAGGATAAGGCTCTAGAACTATAGACTAGGTTAAAGCATTCCTACTTTTTCCTAATTCCCTATAGTTATGGCTCTGATACCAATCTGTCACACCCCAACCAATGGCGGAAACATCAGGATGAGACGAAGTGTGAAGATTGCAAGAGACTTCATAACCCTTATGTGACAATAATTAAATAATTCCCATTTCATTTCATAATCTCAAATTGTCAACATTACATAAACCCAAATAACAACAAGTTCAAACGAAATACATAACAATGTAAGCAAAATTGATACAACATTTAAACCTAAACGTTTATATGTGTATCTAGGCATCAACGCTACTTTGTTTCATGGCATCATCATCATCCTGTAACATGTTAAAAATAAAGTTCAATACGAAAGCAAAGGCGAGTATACAAGTTTAAGCATAAGTATAAAAGTTTAAAAACGAATCCACATGGCAACTTTATTTATACAAGATCAACCTATCAAGGCATGCAATATTTCTAGCCAATCCTCTGTTTACGCAAGAAAGTTTAGTTAATTCAACATGACCCAAGTTTAAAGGGGGCGGTGCGTTACTCCTATAGCGCTATACATGTCAAATGGAGGCTTGTGAAAGCTAATGACTAAAACATATCACATAAGTATGGTCCACGTAAGCATCAAGTATCACAACATAGTATTCATGTATAAGGATTGTTTTGTGCATTGCATAAAGAATAAGTTTAAGTGTGTTTTTAATAATGTAACATGTTACACCCCAAAAAGTGGTAAACATAAAAAGGGGGTTGCGAGTATACTCACAATATTGCATATGTTTTCCGATTTTCCAATGTGATGAAGTGGATGAGGTTAGAAGGTTGAAGGTGTAAGGGTTAAAGTTCAAGTATGTTTAGAGTCGAGATTCGGTATTTAAAACAACATAAAAATAAGATATGAGAATAACATGTGAAAAATAATCATTTAGTACATATGATGCTTGCTCTTGACACTAGGAAACTCTAAGGAGTTTAAATGTTTTCATGGAACAAGGTTCCATTAGAATCGTGACAAGTTATCATAGTCTAGGATGATGTTCTACTACTTAGACAAATGAATATGAATTCAACATCAAAGGTTCGAATGTACATAGATATTATTTAGGTTATATAGTATATATTTTTAAGTCCAAATGTTCAAGTATTTCAAGCATGAGGTAGAAGATTACATCTTCATTTAGGTACCTTAAAATGTGTCATAGAAGTCATGTAGGAGGTAGGAAGAACAAGCTTCCATTTAGGCACCTCGTATGCGTTCACCACTACACTTCTTGTAAGAACAAACAAGGAGGGTCATGAACTAAGATTAGTACAATAATATAAATAATCTAAGCTATGAGAAATCATCAAATCATGTGGGGATTTTATGTTGGAAAAACCCAAGTTGTTCCATAATCACTCCTACATCAAGTTGAACTTGAACATGACTTGTGGGTTAGAACCCTAACAAAAACAGAATTTATTTGAGGTTTAACCTCTGATGTTGTATGTCTCAACCTTGTTTTTAAGCTTAACCAACCATAAGATAGGTTGTAAGCATTAGGACATAGGTTTGAGATGAGTTAGACTCAAGTTTGATAAGTTTAAACAAGTTTTGAAAGAATTAAAACATAACAGAAAGTTTATGGACATTTTCAGGGCAATTCCAGGTCTGATTTCTCCAAAGAGAAACCAAGGAATCAAGCCCCATGATTATCCAAGGAAGTAGGAAGAAGAACTAAGTGATTTGGTTGAGAAATGAGCAAGTTATACTCATTTTAGTGCAAGAGTATGAATCTGCCCGAAATCCTGTTTTGCAAGAGCTTAGAGAGTGAATTTGTGAGGTGTAGAGAGTTGTGAAAGTGTAAAAATGCTTGGAGGAGGTGTGTATTTATAGTGGAAGAGGTTAGAGATGATTGGAGGTGTTTAGAGGTGGATTAGAGGTGATTGGGGAGTGCTAGAACTGGAAGAACTGTCCAAGCAATTGCAAGAACTCTTGGATAAGGGTTTCATTCGTCCTAGCTCTTCGCCCTGGGGAGCTCCCATGTTGTTTGTGAAGAAGAAAGATGGTACCTTCCGTATGTGCATAGATTACCACGAACTAAACAAGGCGGCCGTAAAGAATCACTATCCTCTTCCACGCATTGACGACTTGTTCGATCAGCTGCAAGAGTCGAGCTACTATTCAAAGATTGATCTGAGGTCAGGCTACCATCAACTGAGAGTCCGGGACGAGGACGTCTCCAGAACAGCATTCCGAACACGCTACGGCCATTACGAGTTTCTGGTCATGCCATTCGGGTTAACAAACGCGCCTGCAGTCTTCATGGATCTTATGAACAGAGTGTGCAACCCTTACTTGGATAAGTTTGTGATTGTATTCATCGACGACATTATGATCTACTCTAAGAGTCTGGAGGAACACGAGCAGCATTTACGACTCATTTTGGAACTCCTTCGAGCAGAACAGTTGTACGCCAAGTTTTCAAAATGCGACTTCTGGCTTCGTGAAGTCCACTTTCTAGGCCACGTGGTAAACAAGGATGGGATTCATGTTGATCCATCCAAGGTAGACTCGATTAAGAACTGGCCTGCACCTCGCACACCAACGGAAATTCGCCAATTCTTGGGTTTGGCAGGTTACTACATGAGGTTCATCAAGGATTTTTCCAAGATTGCGCAATGTCTCACTTTACTAACTCAGAAAGGAGTCACTTACCGTTGGGGTGAGCCACAAGAATCTGCATTTCAGCACCTAAAGGATAGACTTTGTAGCGCACCTATTCTCTCATTGCCTGAAGGCACATACGATTTTGTGGTTTATTGCGACGCGTCAATTCAGGGTCTTGGTTGTCTATTGATGCAACGGGATAAAGTCATTGCTTACGCCTCACGTCAACTTAAAGTTCATGAAAGGAACTACACTACACACGATCTGGAGCTGGGAGCTGTTATTTTTGCACTCAAGATATGGAGACATTACCTGTACGGTACCAAGTGCACCATCTACACTGATCACAGGAGTCTCGAGCATATCTTCAAACAGAAGGAATTAAACATGCGTTAGCGTCAATGGGTCAAGCTTTTAAACGATTACGAATGTGCTATAAAGTACCATCTGGGTAAAGCCAATGTGGTGGCCGATGCCCTCAGTCGAAAGGATACTACACCTAGGCGTGTACGAGCGTTGCAACTCACTATTCAGTCTAGTCTTCCTTCTCAGATACGAGATGCTCAGGTCGAAGCATTGAAACCCGAAAACGTGAAGGCTGAAGCATTACGCGGCTCAAGGCAATGGTTAGAACAAAAGGCAGACGGCGCCTACTATGTAACATGACACATCTGGGTCCCACTCTATGGCAATTTACGGGAACTTGTAATGGATGAAGCACATAAGTCTCGCTACTCGGTACATCCTGGTTCGGATAAGATGTACCACGATCTCAGAACTACGTATTGGTGGCCTAGCATGAAAGCCCACATAGCAACTTACGTTAGCAAATGTTTAACTTGTGCGAGAGTCAAGAGTGAATATCAGAAACCATCGGGCCTACTCCAACAACCAGAAATACCACAATGGAAATGGGAGCAAATTTCCATGGATTTCGTTACTGGCCTGCCTAGATCTCAACGTGGAAATGATACTATTTGGGTCTATTAAGGAAACGGATAAGTTCTCCACTCTAGCAGATGTCTATCTTAAAGAAGTGGTTTCGAGGCACGGGGTGCCCACCTCTGTTATTTCCGATTGTGATGCACGTTTTACTTTAGAACTGTGGCAAGCAATGCACAAGTCCTTTGGCTCACGATTAGATATGAGCACAGCTTACCATCCGCAAACGGATGGGCAGTCTGAACGCACCATCCAAACTCTTGAAGACATGCTTCGTGCATGTGTAATCGATTTTGGCAACAGCTGGGAAAAACATCTCCCTCTAGTGGAGTTTTCGTATAACAACAGTTACCACTCCAGCATTCAAGCCGCTCCATTTGAGGCATTGTACGGGCGTAAATGCCGATCACCTCTTTGTTGGGCAGAGGTGGGTGATAGTCAGATCACGGGTCCAGAACTTGTAGTAGATGCAACGGAAAGAATTGCTCAGATACGGCAACGAATGGCGGCAGCTCGTGACCGTCAGAAAAGCTACACTAATAAGCGCAGGAAACCACTCGAGTTCCAGGTTGGGGATCGAGTGCTACTCAAAGTCTCACCTTGGAAAGGTGTTGTTCGTTTTGGCAAACGAGGCAAGCTCAATCCGCGATATGTCGGACCGTTCGAAATCACTGAGAAGATAGGCAAAGTGTCCTACAAACTAAATCTACCAGCAGAACTCAGTGCAGTTCACAACGTTTTTCACGTGTCGAATTTGAAGAAGTGTCTGTCAGATGAGACCCTCATAGTTCCTTTGAAGGAGCTTACTATCGAGGATCAGTTGCGATTCGTCGAGGAACCAGTTGAAATCACGGACCGGGATGTTAAGGTCCTCAAGCACACTAGAATACCTCTTGTTCGAGTTCGTTGGAACTCCCGTCATGGCCCAGAGTTTACCTGGGAACGAGAAGATCAAATGAAACTCAAGTATCCCCAGTTATTCGGAAATAGTGCAACCACTACTGAGGCTGAAGCTACTACAGAATTTCAGGACGAAATTCCAAATCAACGGGGGGATGAGGTGACACCCCAGGAAAACTAGTGAACAACACAACACAACTAGCTTCCTCAGTAACCTCGCGCTAAATTTCGGGACGAAATTTCTTTCAAGTTAGGGATAATGTGACAACCCGAGTTTCCAAGGTTTCTACTCAACTTAATACTCGTTCACAAAGCATTGGTTATATACGTGATGTGCATTATAAGTGTCTATGTGATATGTATGTGTATTGTATTAATAATGTGATGTGGGTTTAATAAAATCCCCTTAGCCAAAAACACCTCCCATACGGAAACACCCCTGGCGAAAACAAGGGGTTTTCGCCAACTGTGAACTAACGAAATCCCTTTGGATTTCGTCGGAGATGTTGGGCCCAAAGTCAAACGCGGCCCAATGGCCTGATTTGTTTGCTAAACACTTAACTACGTTTTGATTTGAAACACCTTTCATATTGTGTGGTTGAATTTTACTTATTACTTGTTATGTTCAATATGATTGGTGGATTGATCCTGGTCAGTCATGCCTCCAAGCGGAGATACTCCGCGTGTGGATTTTGGGGGTGTGAGACATTGGGACCAGAGGATCACTTTTCTGGCGATCACGCCATGGATATGGATGAAGACACCGACCCTATGGAACCACCGACGGGAACCCCCACACACCCTATTGAGGTCTCTGATGGTTCATCCTTCCACGGATCACCCTACCATGGTCCAGACAGTTATCAAGCAAGGTTCAACCAACATGAATGGTATTTTACGCCCTCTCACCATTCATCGCCTCACCACCACCACCAGCAGCAGCAGGATCCCTCCGAGGATTCACGTTTCGTGGCAGTCACGCCACCGCCACCACCGCCGGCAGTTTATCAAGCACCTCCAGAACCACCAAGGCGTAGGAGGACAAGCGCATGAATATCCGCGCGAGGAGGGGATTTTCACTTTAGCACCCCCCATCACTCAGGTGGCTGTCACTATCCGCCACTGCATGAAGACCCGCAAATGGGTGGGCCTTCAAACCCAGTTCCAGAGGTGAATTCTGCACCTATGGCACCACCACCACCACCGGGAATGGGTAACCCAATTCCTATGTATACAGGTTCAATGAGGTACAATCCGTTTGAGCAGCCGGCTCACACAAACTACAATTATGCTGAAGCCGACCCGTACCTCGTAGCAGCAAACTACAATGCCCTCCACCCAGAAGGGCCATATGGAGCCCCTTAGGGAGTTGGATACCCAACTCATGGATACCAAGTGCCTGCTCAACCTCCGTTGCAGCACCAGCCACAGCCACCACGGTTTCCCCCCACCAGAACAGGAGGAAATCCTACAAAGGCTAAGCAGGGTGGAAAGAGATTTTCAGGAAGAGCGTAAGAACAACCAAGGATTCCTCAAGGGCCTAGCGAGCTTGTTAAAGGGGAAGAAGAAGAGGGATCATTAAATCCCTATATGTATTGTTGTATCTCCTTAATTCAATCAAGTCCCTGCGTGGACATTTATTTATGTACTTAGTCCCTGGGTGGACGTGCCTTTTTAGTCCCTGCGTGGACATCTAATTTAGTAATTGGTCCCTGCGTGGACTTGTATTTCAGTATAGCCCCTGCGTGGGCAAGTTGTTCTGTTAAAAGTCCCGTTTAGGGCAATATGTACTCCTTTAATGTTTAATGGAATGTTTAGTTTATAAATTTCATTTTGTCATTATAAATCAAAGATCATTCTTTCTAAAAATAATCTGCCTATTTAAATATTAACTAAGAATCTTAAAGGTATGACCTAGCCTGCATGTCATTATAAGACTTGGCTAAGACCTGTTAAAAGATTCAAATCCCTGTTAACATCTGAAAACATGTTAACACTCCTGGCAGACGTGATTCATTAAAATCACACATGTCATTTTTATAATAGGATTCTTCAAAAGATTCCTATGCTAACCTAATGATATATAAATCATGGGTTTAACTCATCAATTAAGATGATCATATATTAAACATCCATAGGTGATGTAGTGCCTACGGGCCATACTCATTGTCATATAAGACAAAAGACAGTAGTAGTCTACGACTCCCTGTCAGAAAAAGGTAAAGAACTATTTTCAAACCTTAATGCCTTGATTCTTTGAAATCATGGCTTATGATTTAAAAATGTCCCTGTGACTAGGCATTTTGTGCTAATAATACTGTTATTGTTTTATAATTAGGATAAGTTATAGTAAAATCCTAAATAAATGTGAGTAACAAATTAACCAAATATGGTCTATGTTTTACCATGGTTAAGGAATTGTCGTAAAAGACAATTCCATAATAAACTCCCAAATAAATGATTATCAATACCTTATGTAACAGTTCAACTACATGGCTGACTCGGAGGAAATCAACAGTCACCCAAAGGAGGACCATGATAATACCCAAATTAACATAGCGGGTGCAGAGCTCCAAGCGTTAATTGACAATGATGTTACAAAAGCCTTGGATAGGCAGTATAGTGAGTCGAGCGGTACTCGAAGCAGGACCCAATCAGTACCCGACTCCAAGCCTAAGACTCATTCTGAGGCTCACAGCAAGCCACCCTCTAAGAAAGACGAGCCAAAGAAAGATGATGAACGACACTCATCAAACCAAAGGAGTGTTCCCTCTCAAAGGACCATACTGAACCAAGGCCCCCGTGATAAGGGTTGCTCCTATAAGTATTTTGTTTCATGCAAACCCAGGGATTTCACTGGGGAAAAAGGAGCAATAGACTGCATGACATGGTTGGATGAGATGGACACCGTGGTTGATATCAGCGGATGCGCTGATAAGGATGTGGTAAAGTTTGTATCCCAGTCATTCAAAGGTGAAGCACTAGCTTGGTGGAGGTCTTTGATCCAAGCTACAGGGAAAATCCCATTGTACAATATGACTTGGGAACAGTTTGTGTCTTTGATCAGGGAGAACTACTGTCCTCAGCATGAGGTTGAAAAGATTGAGTCGGATTTTCTGTCATTGGTAATGAAAAATCTGGATTGCCAAGCTTACCTTACGAGCTTTAATACAATGTCAAGGTTGGTTCCTTATCTGGTGACCCTGGAACCCAAAAAATAGCTCGTTTCATTGGGGGTTTAGCCCCAGAGAAGTGTAAAAGCCTCTCGGCCAGCTACATTTAGGTCTGCAGCTGATATATCCTTGTCCCTCACACTGGACGCGGTCAGGTAGAGATCTCTGAGGAACATGGATGCCGAGAAAAGGAAGCGTGAAGATGACAATTCACGACGGTCAGACAAGAAGCACAGGGGAAACAATGACCACAAGAAGGGGTCTGGTTCTAAGAAGGATGGGCATCAATCTGGAGATAAGCCCAAGTGTAAGGTTTGTAAGAAGTACCACTTTGGGAGGTGCAGACTTGACTCAAAATCCCGATCTCAGCTGAGGCCTTGTGGGATTTGCAAATCTTCAGAACATAAGACCCTAGAGTGCAAGAAACTGAAGGACGCAACGTGCTACAGTTGCAACGAAAAAGGGCACATTAAGACAAATTGCCCAAAATATGCAAAGAAAGCTGAGGACGGGAAGAAGACCAATGCTAGGGTCTTCAGGATGGATGCAAAGGAAGCTGTGCAGGACGACAATGTGATCACAGGTACCTTCCTTATAAATGATGTTTATGCAAGAGTGCTATTTGATTCAGGAGCTGATAAATCATTTGTAGATAATAAGTTTTGTAAGTTACTGAATTTACCTGTTAAAACCCTAAGTGTGAAGTATGAGGTGGAATTAGCAGATGGCACCTTAGAAACCGCCTCAACCATGTTAGATGGATGTTTCATATCCATTAAGAACCACTCTCTTCCTTTGTCCCTACTTCCTTTGAAATTAGCCGGTTTCGACATAGTTTTAGGCATGGACTGGTTATCTCATAACCAGGCCCAGATTGTCTGCAATAAGAAGCAAGTGGTGATCAAGACTCCGTCTGGTGAATCACTTACCATTCAGGGAGATACCCAGTATGGACTGCCTGAGCAAGTGTCTATGCTCAAGGCCTCTAAGTGTTTGAAGAAGGGTTGCGTCATCTACATGGCACAAATGACTATTGATGAGCCGAAACCTAAGATGGAAGACATCCCCGTCATTTCTGAATACCCTGAAGTTTTCCCTGAAGAACTACCTGGTTTACCACCAGATAGATAAGTAGAATTCAGAATTGACATCATCCCTGGAGCATCACCAGTAGCAAGGGCACCTTATAGGTTGGCACCAACAGAGATGAAGCAATTGAGAACACAATTAGATGAATTTCTAGCCAAGGGTTTTATTAGACGTAGTTCGTCTCCTTGGGGAGCACCAATCTTATTTGTCAAGAAGAAGGATGGATCGATGCGTCTGTGCATCGATTACCGTGAGCTTAATAAGGTCACTATAAAGAATAGGTATCCATTGCCCAGAATCGACGATCTGTTTGATCAACTTCAAGGGGCAAGTTACTTCTCTAAGATTGACTTAAGGTCAGGCTATCATCAACTAAAGGTTAGAGATGAAGACGTACACAAAACTGCATTTAGGACTCGTTATGGTCATTACGAGTTCCTAGTGATGCCTTTTGGGCTCACTAATGCACCAGCGGCATTCATGGATCTCATGAACCGTGTCTGCAAACCATACTTGGACAAATTTGTTATCGTCTTCATTGATGACATTCTCATCTACTCAAAGAACCAAGCTGACCATGAGAAGCACCTTCGATGTATTCTTAAACTTCTACATCATGAGAAGCTCTATGCCAAATTCTCTAAGTGTGAATTTTGGCTTCGAGAAGTCCAATTCCTTGGACATGTGGTTAGTGAGCGTGGTATCCAAGTGGACCCCGCTAAGGTTGAAACTGTCATGAATTGGCAAGAGCCGAAGACGCCCATAGAAATTCGAAGTTTCTTGGGATTGGCAGGATACTACAGGCGCTTTATTGAAAACTTTTCAAGGATTGCTGCACCCCTAACTTCCTTGACTAGGAAGGATATTAAGTTCAACTGGGGACCCAAGCAATAAGGATCCTTTAATATCCTTAAGCAGAAGCTAAGCAATGCGCCTGTACTGACATTGCCTGAAGGTACCGAAGAATTTGTGGTTTACTGCGACGCATCACACACGGGCATTGGGTGTGTGCTTATGCAGAAAGGCAAGGTTATTGCCTATGCTTCACGTCAGTTAAAGGTGCATGAAAAGAATTACACCACCCATGACTTGGAGTTGGGTGTCGTTGTATTTGCACTGAAGCTATGGAGGCACTATTTATATGGTATCAAGTGTGTGATCTATTCTGGTCACAAGAGCCTCCAGCACCTATTTAACCAAAAGGACTTGAACATGAGGCAACGACGTTGGATGGAAACTTTGAACGATTATGACTGTGAGATAAGATACCATCCCGGTAAGGCGAATGTAGTCGCCGATGCCTTGAGTAGAAAGGAAAGAGTGAAGCCTATAAGGATCAATGCCAAGAGCATTGAGATAAAGAATGGTTTGAACGAAAGGTTGTTAGCTGCGCAGAAGGAAGCTGTGCTGGAATCTAACTATCCTAATGAAAAGCTAGGAGTAACTGAAGAACAGTTATCCTATGGCAATGACGGAATTCTGAGATTGAATGGACGAATATGGGTTCCAGTTTATGGAGGACTTAGAGATGTTATCCTCCAGGAAGCCCACAGTTCTAAATACTCCGTTCATCCTGGAGCTGACAAAATGTACCAGGATCTGAAAGCAATTTTTTGGTGGATAGGCTTGAACAAGTCTATAGCTACCTATGTAGCTAAATGTTTGACATGTGCGCAAGTCAAAGCTGAATATCAGAAGCCGTCAGGTTTGCTACAACAGCCTGAACTTCCCACGTGGAAGTGGGAAATGGTGATGATGGATTTCATCACCAAGTTGCCGAAGACAAGGAAAGGAAATGATACGATATGGGTGATAGTAGATAGACTGGCTAAGTCAGCACATTTCCTACCCATTAAGGAGACCTATAGCTCCGACATGTTGGCCCAATTGTACATAGATAAGATAGTATCTTTACATGGCGTACCAGTGTTCATTATCTCTGACAGAGATACTAGATACACATCACATTTTTGGAAAAGTTTCCAACAATCTTTGGGCACGCGCTTAAATTTCAGTACGGCTTACCATCCTCAGACGGACGGACAGAGTGAGCGTACCATCCAAACTTTGGAAGACATGGTTCGTGCATGTGTGATTGACTTAGGTGGTAGTTGGGATAACCACCTGCCATTAATCGAGTTCTCATATAACAATAGCTATCATATCAGCATCAAAGTCGCGCCTTTCGAGGCCTTGTACGGTAGAAAATGCAGAACGCCCGTTTGTTGGGCGGAAGTTAGAGATGTCCAACTGACAGGACCTGAAATAGTCTTTGAAACAACGGACAAGATTCTCCAGATTCGTGACCGCCTCAAAGCTGCCAGGGATAGGTAGAAAAGCTACGCAGATCTAAAGCGTAAACCTCTGAAATTCGAGGTAGGTGATAAAGTGTTGCTTAAAGTATCACCCTGGAAGGGAGTAATGCGATTTGGTAAGAAAGGTAAGTTAAGCCTGAGATACATAGGACCATTCGAGGTCATCGAATGTGTCAGATCAGTTGCTTATAAGTTAAAATTACCTGAAGAGCTCAGTGGTATTCACAATGTATTCCACAGCTGCAATCTGAAGAAGTGTTTCGCTGAAGAATCACTAGTCATACCACATACAGATGTGCACATAGAAGAGAGCTTGAAGTTTGTTGAAAAACCTGTGTCGATCGAGGATCGACAGGTTAAGAAGCTTCGAAGGAAGCATGTGCCAACAGTAAAGGTTAAATGGGATGCCCGTAGAGGTCCCAAGTACACATGGGAGGTTGAGTCCACAATGAAAGAAAAGTACCCTCATTTATTTCAGTAAATCTCGAGGTCGAGATTTCTTTTAAGGGGGTGAGGATGTAACACCTCGAAAATTTATGTCCAATGAAATAACGACACGTGTCATGTAAGACAAAAGTGTTATAAACCCGGATCTAGTTAAAGATGTATGGCAAGATTTAAAAGTGTCGACATGTTAATTAATACCTCTGAACGACCTCGTTATGAATCCCAAGACCCTAATCTATATTATAAACATCTGATATACATTCAAATCCGGTAATTGCTAGTAATAATTGATTCATATTTGCAAGAGTGGGATCCTACGAGGATATGCACGACAACCTTCATTTACGGCACTTTCAAAAGGATCCAAGGCAACTTTAGAACATATCATGGTGGTCTTAACTGTTTAGGACATGTTCAAGAGGCCCCCTGCTAAAAATAGAGGCCCAAAATCGTAATACATTAGTTGCCTGTTCGAAGCTTGAAAGGGCAAAAATTTTTGCTTGCTGCAAAGGGCTTACGAACCGTAAAGGTCAGCCTTACGGTCCGTAAGGCATGCCCAGCGACAGTAAATTTGACAGCTGCCTGTTATGAACGTTATAACCGACTTAAAAAGATATTTTTCACTTCCATGAGCGACCCCTACTTGCTTTTAGACCTTAGGGACACTTGTGAATGATCCATGATCAGTTGTAGCCTTGTTTGTCATGATCACAAGCCATCAAACTCATTATATAAGGGAGCACAATGTTGCAACTTTATCATTGTATTCCATCTGCATTTGTGGAACTTCCTGGAGCATAAGATCAGTCCCCAAGCATCTCTAATCGTGCATTAGACCTTGGTAAGTATCCTTGACCTTCCTTAGTTGTGTTTTACTTAGTTAATTAGCTTAAAGTCAAACCGTCGTAATTAAGGTTTGACTTATCGATTAATCATTAATGGTTCAGTGTTTAGTCAAACTTAAGGTAGTTATATGTTGGTATTTATGTGGGCAATAAACCTTTAAAAGGGCACCCTCTGATTCCCGCTCTAACTAGATCAAATGTCGGGTCAAAGTTATCTATAAAAAGTCAACAGGAACTAAATTTTCGAATTAACGCATAATTAACAATGTAGAAGGCGTGTAACCCATTTTATCACTCATATAACTTAGTAATAAATGTAAGAACATGTCTAAGCATGTTCGACCCGACAATTTTCTGTTTAGACCCGGTTCGGAACCGAAAGTCGCAAAACTTTAACTTTTGCTTTGACTTCAGTTCTGACCCGATTTAGATGAGTTTAGATATACCTTAGAGCTTCCTTAAGACCAGGTTACATAATGATATAAACCTCTGTGATTAGTCCGTTGATTGCCCGATTCGTTTAAACGTTTCCGTTAATTGCTTAATGTTGACCATAATGCCCTTTTAACCATAAAACGAGAATTTTGGATATGTGAGAGGACAATAATCTTTGTTGCTGAATTATAAACATGTCGCTAAAATTTCATATCAGTTAGAGGTCTAGATTAGGAGTTATGCTCAATAGCGCACTTAAAAAGCTTTTTGTTAATTAAACGGCGCAATTAGCATAAAGCCTATCTAAACCCAATTTTTGACACCAAACCTTTTACCCACTGATGTAATATAATATTTTGGGATTTTTGAAGATTTTTAATTATTTTTAACTGATCATAACATGGGGTTATCGCCTTTGATTCGGTTAATACCGATTATACCCTTTTTGTTTATAAAATGAGTTCTACATAGTATTTTGACACCAATCCAATTGCTACTGATTTTATATAATAAATGAAGTAGTTTGAACTTTATAACCTGATCAGAAAACTCAGATTTCCTGTTTAACCCGGAAATCGCTTAAAACGGCTTCTTAACGCGTATTAAACACCTAGTATGGGTTTAAAACCATTTTGGCATATAAGACTTATTACCAACTGATATAACCTATTAAATTAAGTTGTTTTACTGATTATTTCAGACCCGAGTCTCAGAGTTAAAATTTATCTCTTTTATAATCTTTAAAATGACCAAAATACCCCTACGGGGCTTAAATTGAGATTAAACTCGTTGTGGGCATAATGGAAGGTATCCTACTGATATCACAACATATTTAAGGCATATTAACTTAGGAAACCTGTATATGACTCTTTTGGTTACCCGTTACGCTTCTTGCGCGTTCGGTTCGGTTTATGTAACTAGTTTGCATAAATTAGCCGAAACGGGTCAAACCTTATCACTTTTATCTCAAAATCCAGAATGTGTTTAGTATACCCATATTATACAAGTCTTCAAAATTGTCGGGTCTAAATCACATTCTATTCCGGTCTTCGCTTAATCATGCGTACGAACCGTATCTTCTTTAAAACTAACTGGTCTAAGTTTAGGCTTAATTAAAGACCCGTTAGGATTCTAATAGGTTATTATAAACCTTCATTCCAGAATAGGAGACCCGGTAAAAGCTACGTGCACTTGCTTGTTGTGATTATTACTTGCAAAGCTAAATACTTTTAACTTATTTTCATTTATACGGGCTTGGGGTACGGTATATAAAATACCGTTTGGTCGGGCATTGAATCTTTAATCGAATAGATGTTAAACCATTGATATACTCCATTTGGAAATGTTTTGTTTGCTTAAAGCCTTTGGGGGGTTAATGACCATGTCCCGGATATCCTTGGCATCATTTTACGAAATGGCAACGACCTAAGCACGGGGTGTAGGCGTACACCCGTCAGTGCCTAAAATAACAATGTGGTGTGTCTATTGATCTTTAACCCGATCTACGGATCGGGCTACTGAATGCATAAGGAACATATAATTCTTTTACAAGTATTATATTCAAATAATTATCCCAAGTTATAAAAAGCTTAGTGCCACGTGCATTCAAATCAATTTTATTAAACCTTTTCAAAATGAGTCAGTTAATTGTATTTACCAGTGTAAACTGGCGTATTTTCCCAAAAAGATTAAGTGCAGGTACTACTCGAAATGGGCTGGCTTTCTCCTTAGCATCAATAAAAGTCTCGCAAGCTTGGAAGCCATAAAACTGTTGAACAATGTTTCCTTTTTATTTTGATCCACCTGTGGATTATTTTCAACTGTTTGTGATAATTAATATCACAATTTTATTCGGTTGAAATATATCTATCTTTTGCTTCCGCTGTGCATTTAAATAGTGTGTTGTTTGACTATGATGAAATCAACTACGTCACGATACTCCCCCACCGGGCCCACCGGTAAAATGTGGAAATATCGGGGTGTGACAGCTCAAATCAAGGACATACAAATCATTAATCCTTGGAGTAGATAATAGAATCCAGTATTTTGGAATCTTGTAACCGGGTTTCAGCATATAACATCCATTTGCATCAAAGTGTACTGAAAACTTCTTATCACAAATTTGTGAAACGCTGAGAAGATTGTGATCAAGTTGTTGCACAAAGTTGATCTTATCAAAGCTTACAACCCCGTTGGATACCATTCATTCCCCTATAATATATCTGCCCTTATCTCCAGCAAATGCAACATAACCTCCTCTAATAGATTTGACGTCGTAGAGAAGCTTCATGTCGCCGGTCATGTGCATGGATGCCCCTCTATCAACAATCCAATGACTGCTGAAAGTTCCTCCTGGACCACCCTGCACATGTACTCACATGATTAGTTGGAGTTGGGGACCCAAGCCTTTGTGTTCTTAGGTCTTCCATTTTCACCGATAAAAGTTATTTCAACTTCTCGATTGTTAGGAAATTGTGATGCTCCCCCTGAATTGGTAACCGTTTTTGGTTTCCAAGTCTGTTGTGTTTTACCAGTTTGAATTCTTGAAATCTTAACTTCGTGATTATTAGAAGTTTTAGAAATTTCTGGTTTATGTGAAACAGGTTGTTTGTGAACCACGTCGGTTTTAATTGCCTTCTAAATTACCTTGACTTGTTGGCGTTTCTATTTCTTTTCCCTTTCTTTTACAAGACGGGGATCTTGTTTTGAAGAAACATATCGTTTTCAGTAATTTTGTTCACGGGGATCATCAACTTTGGCTTTTAGTTTATGAAGATACGGACAATTTCGAATAATATGTCCAACTTTATCACATTTGAAACATGATCTTCGTTCAACAAACCCCGAATTATCATGTTGATGTCTTGGTGATGAACTTTGTGATTGCGAGGTACTTGGTCCTGAATTGTTTTGACCATTTCTTTTCAACGTTTTAACTTGATTAACATGATCTAAGTTAGATTTATTTGAAAATGTTTCAAGTTTATCTGTTCCCTTCGACTTCACAAAGTTCACCTTTTGATTCTTCTTTTGATTCTGTTCCTTTCGACCTTGATTCGTTGATTTACCCTTTGGTCTGGTGTGGTTTTGCTACTTTTTCTTTATTGGTAATCTTTGACTGCCATTTTGTTTTCGAACTTCAGCTCTTGGAATCGAAGGACACTGTGTTACCACAACGTGTGAACCTGACTTTCCCAAAAACCTACTTGTCGAATCTTCAAAAACTTTACTGATTAAAGATTGATTTACATTTTTAATCGAAAAATCTTTGTCAGTGTCACACCCCAACCGATGGCGGAATTATCAGGGCACTACACTAGGCGAATCAGATTGCTCAAGAGAATCCATAACAACTATATTGCGACAGTATTTAATGTGTTCATTATCCCATACTAATAAACAGTTACAATCACATAAGTTGTCACGAATTTCATGTTCTCCTAAACAAATACAAATCCGACAACCTAGATTTTTGGTGTGTTTCTAGACTTCCTAGCTTGATTTGATGTAGACTGCGACTAAACCTGCAACATACGTTAAAACAACGTCAATACAAAAGTATTGGCGAGTATGCAAGTTTTGATAGAGTAGCGTAAATAGTCAAAAGTGCTGCGAATTACCAAATACATAAACGAGATACCTCAACATACACGCATACAAAACAGATACTACCAGCTAAGTCACTCGAGCTGCGATTGCGATTGCTATTCATCCTAACTAGACCCCGTCAGGTTCTATAGTACTATACTAGTTAAGGCGGGACCTCGCGAGTAAAAGTCCTAGCACATATGTAACTAGCATCACGTGTAATGCATAACAGTTATTCGCAAGTGATAAACAGTTTGATTAATAATATATTTTGATAAATTCGATTTGATAGGAACGTATGTTACACCCAAAATGCGATAAAAAGGGTTCGAGTATACTCACAGCGATAATGGATTGAAGGGAGCGCTAGAGTAAATTTAGCCTGAACAGTAACGATAGCATAAACGATAAGCGACGCGTTGGACGGTACAAAGTGTCAATGGATCGGACAGCAATCCGATCGGGTGGCAATCCGATCGGGTGGCCGGTTGATCGGGTGACAATCCGTTCGGATGGTCATCCGATCGGGTGACCATTCGATTGGATTGTTACCTCGTTTGGGATGGATGTGGTTGTGTATGACGGCTTGTACTTTGAAGCTTTCGTTGTAGCATTTTGAAAACTGAGAAGTATCTCTACCTTTCAGGTCGGTCGATCGAACGGCAGTCCGATCGGGCGACAATCCGATTGGTAGGACACTTTAGTGAGAACAAGTTCACAGCAGTTTGTCACTCGATCGGATTGCAATCCGATCGGGTGGCAATCCGTTTGGAACTGTCTATGCATTGAACATGTTGAAAATTGTTTAAGTCCCAAACGTCACACGATCGGAAGGTCACTCGATCGGGTGGCAATCCGATCGGGTGGTAATCCGTTTCAACGTTCAGATCCTTTAAATAGTTTGAGAAATAGTTTAAGTATGGAACCAAGTGCAGCCCGATCGGATGGCCGGTCGATCGGGTGGCAATCCGATCAGGTGGTAACCCGATCGGACGGCAATCCTTTCCGACGGTTTAATCGTCCTAACCCTTGTTTCCGTGTGAAGTGTTGGAGCTTTGAATGAGACGTTTTGGTATCTTGCTTGAACAACATGACCCGTATCTCGTCCCAAGTGACACGGCCGAACAGGAATCACCCTAGTCCGAACAGTTCCCGGTTTGAGTCGGTTATCCATGTTCAAACCCGAAATCAATATCTCTCCCGGATAGAATTCAGATCTGGAACTAATGCATCACTAAGAATGAATAGAAGATTAGAACAATCTCCGATTCCATCGGGTTTGAGTGCATTGAGTGTAAAAGAGTTGAAAGAAAGTTGAAAACCCATCTTTCAATCCTTTCCACCATGAATATGTTCAGATCTATGCGAAATCGTTGTTTAATCTTGTGGAAATCCTTCAGATCTGAGTGGTTCTTGGTGGAATGAGGTCAAAGCTTGAAGTTCATAAGAACTCCATGATGACATCACCCTAGAACACCCCAAATCCACTGATTTCACAGTTAAAAATTAAGATTCAAAGGTGAAAAAGATGAAGAAGTGTGTGTAGATCATAGAAGTACAAGATTTGAGTTGAAAACTTACAAGAATCGCAAGGAATCGAGAGGAAATAGCCCCAAAGAGTGCTGGTCGAGTGAGAACTGTCACATCACCTGAACATTGATGTGACAAGGGCTATTTATAGGTGAAGAGGAGGAAAGGTGATGAAGTGCAACGAATCGGGTGGCAATCTGATCGAGTGGCACCTCGATCGGGTGGCAATCCGATCGGGTGGCACCTTGATCAGGTGGCACCTCGATCAGGTGGCAATCCGATCGGGTGGCCATTCGATCGAAGTGTCATTCGATCAAATGCCTCCGGCGAATTGAGTTTAGGCGTTTCGTTTCGATTGTTAAGCGTTGCGATAATTTAGTCACACCTTTTCATACCCACATTCATATATATATTTATTATAATTAGACACGCAAATGGTCGTACAAATATCCATATTTCAAAGTCTGTGTTGCAATAAACGAGTTGCAAGTTTCATATATATATTTATTATAATTAGACACGCAAATGGCTATTGAGGAGGGTAGAATAGGTCCTCGCTCAATGTCATCGTGAGTGTTAGTATGTGCGATGTGATGTGTTATAGCGATAAAGTATGCGTAATATGCTAAAATACTGCAAAATAGCGATGTATGCGATATAGCTATATTATGATCCGAATCTCTGGTGCTAGGCGTAACGAGTATAACGAGTAGTAACAACGCACGAACGTGCGGGTTGTTACAGTCTCCCCCGCTTTAGGAAATTTCATCCCGAAATTAATCCACAAGAAGGGTTGCGAGGATCGATGCAACTGGGAGTGGCGATAAAAGCTTCAAAATAAACAAGCGATCAATTGAAATCCGAAGAGCGAGAACGGGAGGTCGATTGAAGATTGATGAGAGAAAGCATTGCGAAGTCTAAGTGATGGCGGTGAGTAAGACGATTCGTATTAACAAAGGATGGCAACACACGAAAAGCGATCCAAAAGTGTTTTGAATTCTTCAAAAGTTTATTAATTCGAAAAATCTTCCCACAATGCGGCGTTAACTATTTCGATGTTCACACCGTCGCTATGAGAGAGGTTTTATTAGGTTACTAAAAGATTTTAGGGTGGTTAAAACTCGTCTTACGAAATTTTCTCATCATGCGGCATTAACTAGAGTCGTTAGTCACACCAACGTTACAAGATAATCTCGTTTTGTACAAAGGTTTTGGTCAAATTTTAGAAAAAGTTTTGTAAGAAAAGCTTTGTTTACACAAAGATTTTAATAATATCAATAGTTTTAAATTTAAAGTCGGCCCCGCATGGCACTTTCCCATGAAAGTTCGACAATATGGCTAAAACACTTATATATAGGAAGTACCAGCGGCGTATCCACCATGTTTTAGCCATATGGCTTCCGTCCCATGAGGCGGTGTCATATGTGTTGACATGGTACTGATGGATTTCGATTCCCTCGGTCCAAGCGAAAGATGGTCAGATCAAGCGTAAGAGAAGGATTGAGCAAACTGAGCGATGAAGTCGTGTTCGAACTCAGTTTAGCGATACGAGCGAGTACGATAAGCGATAAGCGGTATGCGATAATTGATAGCGCAATACAAACACAAACATAGTAAGCGAAGACGACGGCGATAAGCGAAGAGTGATAAGCGAAAAGCGATAGCGACAACCGTTGAGCGATAAACGACGGTTGATGTAACACCCCGAAAACGGGTTTGGTAATTAAACCCCGTTAATACTAAAGACGGGGAAAATACCGTTAGTGGTAAAATTAATCCGGTAAATATTAGGATTTAAATAATTAATCCTAATAATAAATAAAAGTGAATAAAAGCTTTTAAGAAATAGAAGCTTAGAAGGCCCGAGTTAACGGGACCTAAAATAAACTTAGTCATAAATATTCCTGAACCCGCTAAGTTAACTAGGAATATTAAACCTAGTTAAAAAGTGGGAATATTATTGAAAATAATCAGGTTGTGATCTAATTAATAACTAACCAAACATGAGGGACCAAAATGGGATAACCTGGAAATGGTTTTAATTAAACCAAATAAAATAACACAACACACACACAAGTGTGTGTGGTGCGTGTTCTGGTCGACCAAGAAAAGGCTCCCAAGAGCCAAAACCCTAACTCCAACAAATCAACAAATTGAAGCTCAAATCAAGACCCAAATCGATGCATGAATGCATATAAATGATCACCTAGTCGTGGGGATCACAAGGTATGTCGAATTTTCAGATTTGGTGATACTTTGAGATTATGATGAACAACCATAATCGAAATTCTGGAATGAATGTTAAATCTATGAGTGTTATTTTGATTATATCTTGGTTTAGAAACAAACCCTAGTAGGAATCTTGATGAATTGTTGTCAAACTAAGGATTTGATAATTACCCTATTATGAGCTAAGTGGGTTTTGATTGAATTGATGAAATTGATGCTATAATGGTGTTTATAAACATCATACTAACTCATATAAATGAACTACTTGAACAAATTAGAGATTTTGTTAAGAGTTCATAAGTAACTAGAAGTGGGTTTTGTTAGATATGATGAAATCATGAAGAGCTTGAAGTAATATCACTTGTATGTGATTAACAAGTAAACTAGGAAGTGGGTTTCCATGTAATAGTAAAGATGATGATAAGTTTATGTTTAAAATCATCATATTGGATAATAGAAACAAGGCACACAAACAAATTAAGTGATTTGGGAACTTGTTCATACATGATTGAAACGGGTTTTGAATGTTATGATGAAATTTGGTAGCCATGTTCATGTAACTAAGTGTATAAGATCATGTTAGCTACTAATTGATAGATAGAACTTGAATGTGCATTTATATGCTAAGGGGGCGTTTGACTTTTAGTAGTCAAACCGACCATTAATAAGATCGAATGGAAATTGTGATAGAAAATATGTAAGATGGAATGGTCATAATTAATGATGACTAATACAACCGTCTTACGAATTATGATGATAGTTTGACGCTTGACAAGCTAGGTGAAGGCTTGGAAAGGAAGCGGGTCAAACGAAGCAAGAATGGCGGAAAAGCATAATTCGGATGCAAGGTAAGTATAGCTTACACTAGTCTTATATGTTAGAATACTCCCTTATCGTATTAGTTACGAAAAAGACAAATACATAATTGAGGTATGATGTTCCGATGTGTAAACGTATGGAACAAGGTAGTCAAGCACGACAAGAAACCATGTTGATGGTTTAAAAAGGAATTAAATCGGTAATTCGATCATTTTATGACAAATGGAAAATGAACCTTTGAATGGTTACCTTATAGGGTAAACCAAAACAAACAATAAGGGTAAAAAGGTAAATTGGTCATGCGTTGACCATAACTATTGGTTTTGAAAGACACTGTAAGGCGTAAGCCATAATAGGCTAAAAAGCGTTAAGAAAATCAATTGATAAGTGAAATGGCCACACGGTGTAAACCGAAGCGAGTTGTATAGATGAGATGGTAATAAATATCATCTCGCCAACATAATCGGTCACTTAGACCAAATGGGTCAAAGGTGAAGATATCACCCTTTGACAATAACGACTAATGATTATTGTCGAGCTATATTATTTCAGGTGTAAATGTCGAATTGGTGTTAGCAACGCTATGAATTAGCGTTTATAAAAGCAAGGTATTAAAAACGGGTCAATATATTGATCTGCGCCAGGTATGTGAAACAGGGTAACACTCATTTAGAACATGTGGTTCAAGAGTGTTAAAAGAGGTCAAAATGGACATTTGGTTACTTGATAGGTAAACCAAATGTTTTATGCAATGAACATCGCGTTTGGAAAGCTTAATGACTTTTCAAACAAAATCATAGGTTAAAAGAGAGATTATGGGTCAAATATACTTTCAAAAGTCCTTCATTGTTAATAAAGGACTAAAATGGACCAAAACGCCCTTGGTGGCTAAATTGACCAAACAACCTTTAAAAGTTGTTTGGAAATGAGTTTTATGATTAAATGAATACTTAGAATAATTATAGAAGCAATTGAAAGCGATTTTAGGCTCGAAAGCGCTTAAGAACCCTTAACGGGTCAAAATAAGCATACGAGTGAAAACGGGTTTAAATTGTGTAATAAACCTATGATTAGAACCTAAAATGGTAGGTAATATTAAATTAAAGAGATGTATGTGATATAGGAATCAAACAAATACGTTTGTTTGATAAAATGCGTAAACGGGTCAAATTTTGGTAAAAGAGAAATAAGCCGAAGACTTAAAAGTCTTAAATTTTATCAAGCCGGATGTCGGATTTTAACTCCATATGATGGAGAATCAAATTACAAACATGTAGGAAGAAACGGTAGGTCAAACGGATAAGCGGTTTGAAAGATACGAAAGATTTCGTGTCACGTTACGGCAAAATGGAAAGCTGGAAATGCAGGTGCCACCGTAAATTACGGTTCCACCGTAATTTACGGTGGACCTGAAATGGTTTACGGTGATATGCTCCTGATCTACGGTGGAAACAGATCAAAATAAGGACCACCGTAAATTACGGTGTCCACCGTAATTTACGGTGGACCTTGTACAAAAAAATGTATTTTTGATCAGTTTTGTTTTCCGGACTCGTTTAGACGCGTTTTAAATACCGTATGACTAAAGCATTTCATGTTTATGAAATGTAGGTACTTTCTGGGATGCCGGAAGACGATCAAGCTCAGCGAAGAACCGAACACGATAAAGATACACGCTTCCGCACATAGCAACGTTGTAGATTTTAAACAACGAATTCGATCACGTTTTGTAGAATAACCTTTGATTTGTAAAAGTTTTAGTAAACCCGTATTTCCGGTGTATATGTAATATAAATTACATGATTGTTTTCGTAAAATATTCATTAAACCTTGAATTATAAGAACGGGTGTTACAGTTGACGCGTTGCAAGCGATGGAAGCATTGTCACACCCCGATTTCCACGTGTCACCGGTGGGCCCGGTGGGGGAGTATCGTGACGTGGTTGGCAACGTAATAGTCAAACAACACAATATTAATATGCACAGCGGAAGCAAATTTAAAATATGATACAACCGAATTTAATATTGTTTATCAATGTAACAATATCCGGAAGTTTATCCACAGAACGGATCGAAACAAAACAAAATAATATTATTGGTTCAACAGACTTCTGGCATCCTAGGCTTGCGAGACTTTTTATTGATGCTTAGGAGACAATCCAGCCAATTTCGTTTAGTACCTGCATTCAGTCTTTTTGGGAAAATACGTCAGTTTACACTGGTAAATACAATCAACTGACTCATTTTGGAAAATGATTGAAAATTGGTTTGGATGCACATGGCATAAACATTTTTATTTAACTTGAGAGAATTATTTAATATTATAATCTTGTGAACGAATTACATGTTACTTATGCGTTCAATAGCCCGGATCTAGTCCGGGTTAAAGATCAATAGACACACCACATCATAGAGTTATACACGGACGGTGTACGCCTACACCCCGTGCTCAGGTCGTGGTCATCTCGTAAGATGATGCCAAGGATATCCGGGACATGGTCATTAACCCCCCAAAGGCTGTAAAGTAAACAAGACTGTTTAAACGAGCCGATCAAATTATTAAACTACCCACTTAATGTGGAGATTTGATGCTCGATCAAGCGGTATGCTATATACCGTAACCCAAGCCCGTATAGGGAAAATAAGTTAAAAGTATTCACCTGAGTAAGTATTAATCACAACAAGCAAAATGCACGTAGCTTTTACTGGTTCCCCTAATCTGGAACGAAGGTTTATAATAACCTATTAGAATCCTAACGGGTCTTTAATTAAGCTTAAGCTTAGACCGGCTAGTTTCAAAGATACGGTTCGTACGCACGATCAAGCGAAGACCGGATAGAATGCGATTCAGACCCGACAAGTTTGAAGACTTGTTTAATATGGGTTTATTATTCACATTCTGGATTTTGAGATAAAACCGTTAAGGTTTGACCCGTTTCGGCTAATTTATGTAAACTTGTTACATAAACCGAACCGTACGCGTAATAAGCGTGACGGGTAGTCATGAGAGCTATATACAGGTTTCCTAAGTTAATTATGTCTCAAATATGTTGTGTCATCAGTAAGGTGTCTTTCGTTATGCACGGAACGTGTTTAAACACAAACTAGGCACCGTAGGGGTAGTTTGGTCATTTAAAAGTTTATAAAAGCGTTTAAGTGTTTAACTGAGTTACAGGTCTGATGTAATCAGTAAATATACTCAACTTGCTAAGTTATATCAGTAAGTTAAAGCATATATGTGAAACTTATCATTTTTAACCAAACTATGCCCCGTAGGGGTATTTTGGTAATTTCACATAAGCCGAAAAGCTCAAAACTGAAGTCTGAGTTTATCAACCTTTGCTTACTGTTAAAATATTATAATTTGCCTCATATATCAGTAGGTATCAACCCGGGTATGTCCAATATGATTTTAAAACATACTATGCGTTAAAAACGCTAATTAAGGCGACTAAGGGCCATTACCGGGTTCGATACTCAACTCTGATATTTTTATATTTTCAGAAGGCTTAAAATAATTTATTTATCATATGTGATCAGTAGCAAAAGGTTTGGAGTCATTTAGATATGTAAAACTCATTTTATGGCCCGTAAGGGCAAAACCGACATTTACCGAATTAAGCCTACGACTATGAGTTATGCTCAGCCTAAAATTAATTAAAAATCTTTAAAAATCCCAAAATAATATATTACATAAGTGGGTAAAAGATTTGATACCAAAAAATATGTTTAACTAGGCTATACGCTAATTACGCCATTTTATTAACATAAAGCATTAATTTTGCGATATTGAGCATAACTCTTAATCTACAAGTCAAACTGATGTCAAACTTTGCATACAAGTTTATATATCAGTATTTAAGGTTTCTACACTTCTACATTTTCATAAATCACGTTTTAAGGTAATAAGGGCATAACGGTCAACATATGAGTAATTAACGGAAACATGCATATTAATTGGATAACTAATGAACCAAGGTGTATAATCACAGAGGGTTGTTCTAACATGTAACCTAGTCCAATTAAAGCTCTGAGGCATTTCTAAAACATGCCTAAACGGGTCAGAACTGAAAGTCAAAGTGAAAGTCAAACTATGCGACTTTCGGTTCCGAACCGGGTCTAAACAGGAAATAGTCGGGTTGAACACGTTTAGACATGTTCTTACACTAATTACTAAGTTATAACAATGATTAAACAGGTTGTATATGTTCTAGATAGCTAATTATGCATAAATGACATTTTGAGCATCCTGTTGACTTTTTAATTATATGTTTGACCCGACATTTGACCTGGTTAGGGTGGTGATCAGGGGAAACCCTTTTGAGGTTTTATTACCCACATAAATACCAACCTATAACTACTTTCAATTCGAGATATGACTGAGCCATTATTGACTAATCTCGAAGTCAAACCGTAATTACGATGGTTTGACTTTTAGCTAATTAACCTAGCTAAACTTAATTAGAGAAGGACAAGAACACTTACTGAAGTCCTATGCACGAGATATGATCACTTGAGGCTGCTTGATAGCTCCAGAAATGATCCAAGAGTGCAGGAGAAGTTGTGAGGAATGTTTGCAACATGAAGGCCCTTATATAGCAAGTTCAATCACCACAACATGTTGACAACAAAGTCTAGGACTGCCCACAACTGATCAACACTTGTTACTAGTGATTAGGGGTGTCTAGGGGCCGTCCACATGTGAGAAAAACCGGCTAAATGGGTTAAAATCGCGCATAACAGGCAACAGCCTGTTTTCTGGTTGCTGGGCATTTGTTGCGCACCGTAACAATTATTTGTTGCGGTGCGCAACAAATCATCAGTAGGCAAAAATCTTTGTTCCTTCATGCATTTGAAAGGGCAACCACTTGTTTCGAAATTTGGACTTGTTTTATCAATTAGGGACCTCCAAAAAGTGCTTTGTACAGTATCATACCCTACCACTTTGGGTTTGTTTGCTTTGAATCCAAAAACAAGACCCGAAAACAAAGGGTTTCCATTCTTTTTCTTCGTGGGATCATATCATGCATTTGCAATTCCTTTATTGACAATAATTCCCTGAATTGAGGGCATAAAAGATGTGTATAACTTTTAATCGGGTCTTGGGATTTATAATTGAGGTCGTTCAGAGGTAAAAATTTAACATGACGCCACTTCAAATCCTGCCGAAACATCTTTATTTAATCCAGGTTTACAACTCGTTTTGTCTTACATGACACGTGTCTTTTTATTATTGAACCCGAAATTTTTGAGGTGTTACATCCTCACCCCCTTAAAATAAATCTCGACCCGAGATTTACTGAAACAAGTAAGGGTACTTTTCTTTCATCGTGGATTCAACCTCCCACGTGAATTCGGGACCTCTACGGGCATCCCATTTGACCTTTACAAAAGGTATATGCTTCCTTCGAAGCTTCCTTACCTGTCGATCTTCAATCGACAAAGGTTTTTCCACAAATTTTAAGCTCTTATCTATATGCACATCTGTATGTGGTATAACCAGTGATTCATCAGCGAAGCACTTCTTCAGATTGCAGATGTGGAACACATTGTGAATTCCACTGAGCTCTTCTGGTAAGTTTAACTTATAGGCAACTGACCCGACACGTTCGATAACCTCGAAAGGTCCTATGTATCTCGGGCTTAGCTTGCCTTTCTTACCAAATCGCATCACCCCCTTCCAGGGTGACACTTTAAGTAGGACTTTGTCACCTACTTCGAAGTGAAAATCCTTGCGATTTGGATCAACGTAACTCTTCTGCCTGTCCCGGGCAGCTTTGAGATTTTCACGAATCTGGACAATCTTGTCCGTCGTTTCGAACACGATTTCTGGTCCTGATAACTGGACTTCTCCGACTTCCGCCCAACAAACTGGCGATCTACACTTTCTACCGTATAATGCCTCAAAAGGCGCAGCCTTAATGCTGGTATGGTAGCTATTGTTGTAGGAGAATTCGATTAATGGTAGGTTCTTATCCCAACTACCTCCCAAATCGATCGCACATGCTCGTAGCATGTCTTCCAACGTTTGAATAGTACGCTCACTCTGACCGTCAGTCTGAGGATGATAAGCCGTACTAAAATTCAAACGTGTGCCCAAAGATTGTTGGAAACTCTTCCAAAAATGTGACGTGTACCTAGTATCCCGGTCAGAGATAATAGCTATAGGTATGCCATGTAGGGCTACAATCTTATCAACGTATAACTGGGCTAACATATCGGAGCTATAAGTCTCCTTGATGGGTAAGAAATGAGCTGACTTAGTCAGTCTGTCAACTATGACCCATATTGTATCATTGCCTTTCTTTGTCTTTGGCAACTTGGTGATGAAATCCATAGTTACCATTTCCCACTTCCACGTAGGAAGTTCAGGCTGTTGTAGCAAGCCTGACGGCTTTTGATGCTCGGCTTTGACTTACGCACATGTCAAGCATTTAGCTACATGGGTGGCTACAGACTTTTTCAAGCCTATCCACCAATAATTTGCCTTCAGATCCTGGTACATCTTATCAGCTCCAGGATGAACGGAGTATTTGGAACTATGGGCTTCCTGGAGGATGACATCACGAAGTCCTCCAAAAATTGGAACCCATATTCGTCCATTTAATTTCAGAAGTCCGTCCTTGCTAAGAGTTAACTGCTCCTCAGTTACTCCTAACTTTTCATTAGGATAGTTAGCTTCCAACACAGCTTCTTTCTGTGCAGCTAACAACCTTTCCATCAGACTGTTCTTTATCTCCATACGCTTGGCGTTAATTCGGATGGGTTTAACCCTTTCCTTCCAAATCAAGGCATCGGCGACTACATTCGCCTTGCCAGGATGGTACTTGATTTCACAATCATAATCATTTAAAGTCTCCATCCAGCGGCGTTGCCTCATGTTTAGCTCCTTCTGATTAAACAGATGTTGGAGGCTTTTGTGATCAGAATAGATCACACATTTGACACCATAAAGATAGTGCCTCCAAAGCTTCAGTGCAAATACAACGGCACCCAACTCCAAGTCATGGGTGGTGTAATTCTTTTCATGCACTTTCAATTGTCGTGAAGCGTAGGCAATCACCTTGCCTTTCTGCATAAGCACACACCCCATGCCAGTGTGCGAAGCATCACAATAAACCACAAATTCTTCTATTCCATATGGCAATGTCAGTACTGGGGCGTGGCTCAACTTTTGCTTCAGAATATCAAAGGATTCTTGCTGCTTAGGGCCCCAAACAAACGTAACCTTCTTCTTAGTTAAGGAGGTTAGGGGTGCAGCAATCCTTGAAAAATTTTCAATAAAACGCCTGTAATATCCTGCCAATCCCAGGAAGCTACGAATCTCCGTAGGCATCTTTGGCTCTTGCCAATTCATAACAGCTTCAACTTTAGCGGGATCCACCTGGATGCCACGCTCACTGACCACATGTCCAAGAAATTGGACCTCTCGAAGCCAAAATTCACACTTGGAGAATTTGGCATAGAGCTTCTCTTGATGTAGAAGTTTGAGAATACAACGAAGGTATTTCTCATGGTCAGCTTGATTCTTAGAATAAATAAGAATGTCGTCGATGAAAACGATGACGAATTTATCCAAGTAAGGCTTGCAGACGCGATTCATGAGGTCCATGAACGCGGCTGGTGCATTAGTGAGCCCAAAAGGCATCACTAGGAACTAGTAGTGACCGTAACGAGTCCTAAATGCAGTCTTGTGAACGTCTTCATCTTTTACCTTCAACTGACGGTAGCATGTCCTCAAATCAATCTTCGAAAAGTAACTTGCCCCTTGAAGCTGATCGAACAAATCGTCGATCCTGGGCAAAGGATACCTATTCTTGATCGTGACTTTATTAAGCTCGCGATAGTCGATGCACAGACGCATCGACCCATCCTTCTTCTTGACAAACAAGATTGGCGCTCCCCAAGGAGATGAACTAGGTCTAATGAAACCTTTAGCCAGCAATTCATCTAGCTGCGTCCGCAACTCCTTCATTTCTGTGGGTGCCAATCTGTATGGTGCTCTAGCAACTGGTGCCGCTCCGGGGATGATATCGATTCTGAATTCGACTTGTCTATCTGGTGGTAGACCAGGTAGATCTTCTGGAAACACTTCTGGGTATTCTGAAATGACAGGGATGTCTTCTAACTTCAGTTTAGGCTCATCAATAATCACTTGCGCCATGTAAATGACACACCCCTTCTTCAAACACTTGGAAGCCTTGAGCATAGTCACCTGCTCAGGCAGCCCATACTGGGTATCTCCCCGAATGGTAAGTGATTCACCAGACGGAGTCTTTATTACCACTTGTTTCTGGTTACAGACAATTTGGGCCTGGTTATGAGATAACCAGTCCATACCCAGAACTATGTCAAAACCAGCCAACTTAAAGGGAAGTAGAGACAGAGGAAAAGAATGGTTCTTAATGGATATAACACATCCATCTAACACAGTAGAGACGGTTTCTATGGTACCATCTGCTAACTCTACCTCATAGTTTACGCTTAGGGTTTTGACAGGTAAATTCAACAATTTACAAAACTTATGATCTACGAAAGACTTATCTGCGCCTGAATCAAAAAGTACTCTTGTAAAGACATCATTTACAAGGAAAGTACCTGTTATGACATTATAGTCTTGCACAGCTTCTTTCGCGTCCATTCTGAAGACTCTGGCATTAGTCTTCTTAGCCTCCTCAGGCTTCTTGTTGTATTTCGGGCAGTTGGTCTTGATGTGCCCCTTTTCATTGCAACGGTAGCACGTTGCGTCTTTTATCTTTTTGCAATCCAGGGTTTTGTGATCCGTGGACTTGCAAATTCCACAAGCAAAGGGTTTTGACTGAGTCTGAGAGTTCGACTCCAGTCTGCACTTTCCATAGTGCTGCTTCTTGCAAATTTTACACTTGGGCTTCTCATTAGACTTATGCCCATCCTTCCTCGACTCAGATCCCTTCTTGTTATCACCGCTCCCACGGTGTTTCTTGTTCGACTTTCGTGAACCGTCATCTTCACGCTTCCTCTTCTCGGCCTCCTTATTCCTCAGCGATCTCTGCCTGACCGCATCCAATGTGAGGGATAAGGAAATGTCAGTTAAAGACCTGAAGGTGGCTGGCCGAGAAGCTTTTACGCTTGCCTTGATCTCGGGGGCTAAACCACCAATAAAGCGAGCGATTCTTTTTGGCTCCGGGGTTACCAGGTAAGGAACCAACCGGGACAGCGTATTGAAGCTTGTTAGGTAAGCTTGACAGTCGAGGTTCGTCATCACCAACGATAGAAAGTCAGATTCTATCTTCTCCACCTCATGTTGAGGGCATAAATTTTCCTTGATTAGGGCAATGAATTGATCCCACGACATATTATACAATGGGATCTTTCCGGAGGCCTCCATCAGAGATCTCCACCAAGCTAACGCTTCACCCTTGAAGGACTGTGACACAAACTTAACTACATCCCTTTCAGCGCACCCGCTGATATCTACCACCGTGTCCATCTCGTCCAGCCAAGTCATACAGTCGACGGCTCCATTTTCCCCAGTAAAATCCAAGGGCTTACAAGACACGAAGTACTTATAGGAGCAACCCTTGTTACAGGGTTCTTGATGCAGTACTAATTGCCGAGATGGGACACTTTGATGGTTGGTGGACTGACGGTCATCACCATCTTTCTTGGGTCCATTCTTTTTGGGAGGATGCTTGCTATGAGCCTCAGAATGTGTCCTGGGCTTTGAATGTGATGCAGAGTGGGTCCTACTTCGAGTACCACTGTATTCTTCATACTGCCTTTCTAAAGCCTGTGTAACAGCGCCGTCTATGATCGCTTTTAATTCAGCACCAGTTAACGTAATCTGGGCGTTCTCATTTTGCTCCACAGGATGGCTATTGATTTCATTTGATTCAGCCATTTGAATTGAACTGTTGCAGAAAACAAGGACAATATTTTATTTGGGAGTTTATTATGGAATTACCCCTTAGGGTAACTCGTTAACCATGGTAAACAGAGACCATATTGGGTTAACTTATTAATCGTATTAAATTAGGATTTCAATTAAAATTTATCCTAATTATAAACAATAACAATATATATATATATATATATATATATATATTAGCACATAAGGCTTAGTCACATGGACAATTTAATTTATAAGCTATGATATTCAGAGAATCAAGGCTTTTAAGGTTTGAACCTAGTTCATTACCCTTATCGGACAGGGAGTCATAGCTACCACTGTCTTCTGGCTCATAGGAGAGTGAGCTGGGCCCGTAGGCATCATATTACCATATATGGTAAAATATGATCATCTTAATTGATGATCTTAACCCATGATTCAGAGATCATATAAATGGGTTTGGAATCTTCTAAAGAATCCTTATTCATATAAGAATGACATGTGATTTTAACGAATCACTTCTGCCAGGAGTGTTAACATGTTTTAAGATGTTAACAGGGATTTGAATCTTTTAAATAGGTCTTACCATCTTGCCCCGGTCTTATATTTGACACGAGGCTAGGTTTCACACTTTAAGATTCTTAATTAAATAATTACATAGGCAGAATAATTTAAAAGGAATGATTTTAATTTATTTATTTCATTTATAAATTATTTATGCACAAAATGGAAAACATGAAATTCATAAAAACAACATTCCATTAATTATACATAGGTTACATGTTGCCCTACACGGGTCTTTTCAAACAAACCATTACCCACGCAGGGGTTTTAAACAAGTACTTGCCCACGCAGGGGCTTTAAGTAAACAAACTAAACATCATACCCACGCAGGGGTTAACGGAAAATAGACCCACGCAGGGGTCAAATCATCACACACACATACCTACGTAGGGGTTTATGGAAAGATAGGCCCACGCAGGGGCTCAAAGAAAACATACCAACACACATACCCACATAGGGGCTTAACAACCAAATACACCCACGCAAGGGCTTGTACAGAAAATGGAAGGATTCAATGATCATTCTTGTTCTTCCCTTTGATCAAGCCTACTAATCCTTGGAAGAATGTCTGCCTCTCCCTACGGTCCCTGTGCACTTCCCGTTCCACCTGATCCAGCCTTTGAAGGAGTTCCTCATGCTCAGGCGGGGAGAACCTAGGCGGCTGCGATTGAGTTCGTATGATAGGCCTTGGTGGTATCTGGTACCCTTGTGTTGGGTACCCAACTCCCCATGGAGCTCCGTATGGTCCTTCTGGTTGCAGGGCATTGTAGTTAGCTGCCACCAAGTAGGGGTCGGCCTCTGCATACCCGTAGTTGTGGTGGACTGGCGGTTCGAACGGGTTGTATGCCATGGAACCTGTATAATCTTCCTGCGTCAGATTGATGTTCCCAATCTGCCCTGCTACCAACCCACGGTATGCGCTCCCCAAAGTGTTCAGCAGCTCCATATGTTCTTTAGCTACTTCAACACTTACTTTCGAGAAACTTGAAGTGTCGAGCCGAACTGTATTTGGATTAGATGACTGACCAGCAGATGAAGTGCTTCCATAACAAGCTTGTTGTGGAAATGGTAGTGGATTTCCGTACATATCTCTTGCTCTGGTAGATTGATAGCTTTGCTTTGAGACTTCTGGTTGTGGATTTCCATACATGTCAGTACTTGAGACAAAAGCCGTTTGTAGCTGAGCATGTGGAGCAGGTCTTGCAACAGTGCTAGAACCTCCACAGTTACCATAATACATATCAGGATTTTGTTGCACTGGAATCCGTATCAATTCCTGATTTCTTCTTGATCTTTTTTCTCCAGAAGCTGAACGAAATCATTGATGTTGGTCGTAGCCAAGGTGTTGTTATACTTTAGAATTTCCAAGAAACCATTCCACTGAACTGGCAATGAGTCGGCAAACTTGATGACAACCTCTTCTAGAGTTGCTACTACCCCATAATTACTCAATTCAGTCAACAAGTGATAAAATCGACTTGTCAAATCTCCCAAAGATTCTCTTTCCATACAAGTGAAGCCATTAAACTCTTGCTTGAGTAGATCATGTCGCAATTTGCGTGATGCTTCATTTCCTAGACCTCTCGTCTTCAATGCATCCCATAACCGCTTTGACGTCTTGAAGCTGACAAACCAATGATATAAATCCTTGCTCAACGCTTGAGTTAGAATAGAAAATGCTTTCTTTTCCAAATCATATTTCTTCTTCTCGTCTGCTGTAAGATCTGCAAATGTCGCGGCAGTTGAAGCGGCAACATCAAGTGCTTGATCGAAATCTGTAGTAAAACATAACCACAATTCCGTGTTTTACCCAAGAATATACGTATGGAATCTGTCTTCCTATCCAGGATATTCATTCATGTCCATTAGCTTCGGTGGGCGATTATTGCTTCCGGTTTCATTTTCACTTAAAAGTATACTTTGAATACTTTGATTTTGATTTGAAATGAGCGCCCATTGACTTGTCGAAACAAGACTCGCTTGAGATGGAACTGACGAAGAAGAGAGTGCGAGAGGTTCGGCCCATGATGGAGATAAACCCTTTCTCGTATATTTGCTCTCCGTATTAGATGGAATACCCCACCAGTCTGAACTCATTTCAGATGTAGGAACAAAGATACCTGCTTAAAAAGCTCAAAACAAACTGTTAACTATGAATTACAAAGCTTCTGTTAAAAAGTTTCAAGAGATGTCCACGAAGAAGTAAGGTTCTTCGAGAAAGACCAAATCAGACGAAAGATGGGTTCTTCGTAAAGGACCAATTGACGAAGTACCAAGGTTCTTCGTAAAGGACAAAGTGACGAAAGACTGGTTTTTCTTCTAAACCAAGTGTGACGAAAAATAGGTTCTTCTTCAAACAGGTTTTTCATTGACTAATGTGTACAGATAGCAAAGATATTTTCAAAACCCAATCAAACCTTATCCTCTGACACAAAGATGGCCAATTGTCAAACACACCTTACTTTTCAGACAATAACCATCATTTGAAAACCCTGTTTTTCAAACAATAATATAATAACAATCAACTTCAATAATGCAAACAAACTCAAACCCAGAACAATGAAGAACAACTAAGAACCTCCGATGAGTTTATGATGATTCCGGACAAGATATTCACCGGAATAATTTCCGAACACAAGTTTTGCACTAAAGTTCAATAAAAACCTTTTCTTAACATGTATAAATGAAATCTAACAAGGTTTTTGTAAGAACTAACAGCAAAATAACACGATTTTCAAAGATTTGAAACTGTTTTCTAGAAAAATAAAAAACCTTATGTTTCATACTTCAAGAACAAATCTGGAAAACACATGAAAATCAACAAAAACATAAGATAACGACTTGGTTTTAACAAGGAAAAGAGCCAATGCTCTGATACCAATTGTAGGTCCACCCGGAGGATCGAGTCAAACCTTATCCTTGTTTTCCGACAAACCCAAGAGTGCGGAATCCAAACGGGTTGTTGAACCAAGCATAGAACACGTATACACGAACACGATTCAACAATTAACACTCAATGTATTAATACGTATATCAGTTACAATACAATGTTTACAAGAACTCTATGTAAGAACTCTATGTAAACTCACAGTGTATGTGTGTTCATACAGTGTGTTTTCTCTAGTCTCACACTCTTGCTCTCACACTTTTCTCTAGTCTCACTGTGTGTGTTCTGTCTGTTTATATACGCACATGATCTGCAAGTCGAGGAAAGACTATTGCCCACCAAGAAGACCCTACGAAGAACCTTAAACCCGACGAAAAACATATGTTTACGAAAAACCCCTTGGTTTTTCGTCACTTCCCAAAACCCACGAAGTATGTTCTTCGCAAACATGGGTTCTTCGTCAAAACCCATTAACCAGCGAATAAACAAATAAACGAACAATAGTTCTTCATGGAGGCTATGTTCTTCGCCTGAATACATGTCTGCAGGTCCTTTGTCTCTAGTGGTTCTTCGTGATTAGGTTCTTCGTCCATGTGAAATTCCACGAAGAATCAGTTCTTCGTGGGTATGCTGCATGACAGCAACCATATACAGAAACAACAACAGTTAACATAGAAACATAACTAATATGCATACTACACACACGCAGTTGCATTTACATCATTCATTACAAAGTAAACAATGTACCGGGTTAAAATAGGAGGATATCTTGACCTCGGTCTTCACCTCGTAACCGAGTCGAACCGTAACGAGTCGTCGTGTCCACAATCGTAGTGAGTCGTGTCCACATAATAACCGGAACTAGTAGTGTCCTTATAAGGTGTATCAACAAAAAGGAACAAATAAGCAGCCAAAAACCGACATAAACACAAGAAGAAGGAATAGTGTGACATGCCCGACCCCTCGGCAGTATCTCCCAAGACAAAAACAAGAAAACAGAAGCTGACCACGGGGTCGTGCCCAGCCAGGCATGGGCCGTGGTCAGACCTCACACATAAAGACAAGACCAGCAGAAGCTTCTACGCCCACCACGGGGCCGTGCCCAACTCACCATGAGGCGTGGTCAACTCTCAGATTTGCAGAATCTTGATAGTACAACGAAGAGTTGACCACAGGGTCGTGTCCAGATGCCACGAGGTCGTGTGGGGCCCTCTGCTGACAGCTGCAATTAATGAAGGAAGAGAATGAGCTGGCCACGGGCCGTGCCCAATGGACACGGGGCCGTGGCCGTGGTACTGTTCTGACTATAAATAGGGGTGCTTGGTTTACTTTAAAGGCATCCCTTGGCAAACCACTTCTCTCTCACTTTACAACCACTCCACCACCACTACAACACCAACACCCATCACCATCATCCATCTTTCATCTTTAGAGTGTGTAGTAGTCTCGGGATCCAAGATTGATAGTAAGAGTTCTTGTCAATCAAAGGCCACGCTTGGCTAATCTCTTACATCACCTGGTGAAGACAAGTATTTAATGTATTACTTTTGTTTTTTAATATTTCGGCACTTTTTAATTGAGTATGTATTAATGACTTTAATAACTAGTTTCTTATGTTGAAAGTAAATTTTCCTAACCATTTCTTCATGATGTCATTGATTTGCTCATTCGTGTCTTTACGCTCTATATAAAGCGCTTTAACTACTTGGTAGGGGGTTAAAAGGGTAGTTTGTTAAAGTTCTTGTCTCGTTCAGTGTATAGATCCTACGAGGACTTGGTTCAAACTTACTAGGACCTCCTTCAATGCGCCAAAGGTATTGGATGGCGGGGGTGCGAATAACTTGAACCCCTTATATGTAAACTACTATTAAAACATTAAACCGCCTTCTTGGGATTGTATCCTTGCTGACTCAAACCACTTAGCCGAGGGTAACGTCACCTTCAAAAGAGGGGCCTACCACTTTTTGCATTAATAACTTATTTAATTATCTTTCAATATTCCGACCCTTTGGGATTGTATCACTGCTGACTCAAACCACTGGGTTGAGGGTAACGTCACCTTCAAAAGAGGGGCCTACTACTATAACTATGATAATCTCTTAAAAAGTTCGAAAGTGCGAAAATCATCAAAGGGTACATTAAAGAAAAATTGGATCCAAGTGATTCTATCTTGTCTATTTGTTTATCATTTTATTTATCTTTTAATTTTTAGATTTACTTTCATGTTTAAAAACTTTTATAAAAAAATTAGATCGATTAGACGTTGACAATAAACCGGTATTAAAAGCTCTTGTGTCCTTGGACGACCTCGGTATCTTACCAACACTATACTACGCTCGCGATAGGTGCACTTGCCCTAGTGTGTGTTTAGTGTTAGTATAATATCGTGTTTTATAAATTTAAAACTTGACTAATGCATAAAACGAACTTAAAATATTAATAAAATCATATCACGCTCGACACGCACCAATACACCTAAATCTTAATCCACCACAAAAAAAAATATTAAAATTTTGATATGTAAAACTCTTAAGCTAAAAACCCATACGCTGTGTTCCAGAGTTCTATTTAGAAGAGAATATAAGAGATATGAAAGGAAAGAAGAGAGTTTTGGTGTTCTAGAGATATTTGTTTGGGGAGAAAGAAAGAGAGGATGAAAGAAAGGGATGAGATTTTGATGATTATCCGCTTCCTTCTAAAATGGAGAGAAGTAGGGAGAAAGAAAACAAATACGCATCATGCATCATGTCTGTGGCAAAATTCCACATTTACCCTTAATAAAAAAACTGGCGGGTATATCTCCCACAACCCCCACCATGTATTCACCCACCTTCGATAATCAATTGCAGAGCACATCGTCAGTTACCAAGATTCAGCACCGCTTTGATTCAGCAACACTTTGATTCCTACAGGAAAATCATTATTCTGACCCTTTTATGTTGCTTAACTCACCTGCTAGGTCAACCTGAGTAACCTTTAGACTAGTTTACCTTGCGGACAAACTTGGTTCAGTAGAATATTGATTTGTATTTCTTGATATATGGCTCTGGATATTATTTGTTAGTAATAGTTCATAATATTGGCAACAACTTAGGGCATAGAATAACAAGAATTAACAAAGCACAAACCCATATCCTTTTTTGAGAATGGAGGGAATGTGTAACTAATTCTGCAAGCCCTATGGTTTTGTTGTCTTATATAGTATTAATAATAGTTGGTCTGCTATAAAAATAGTATGAGATTATGTTTAAATGCTTAGATAATTTTGATGTTATTAAAAAAACTTTCGATTTTATGAACTATGAAGCAGTGCCGTAACATCTTGCATGAGCGTGTTTCTGTACATGACAAATGTCAGTCTACTCGAGGTTTAATTAGATAAATGAAAGCTTCAATAATAATAATAATAATTAATAACATAAAAAAATTATCCAGCCATTAAAACATAATATCTTACATCAGTTTAGTATTATATTGACCCATGCTAAAAGATTAAAAACAATCAAAGACTAGGATGACTTACTATATGGTTATGGATCGTGCTTTCTCAATGACTAGGTTTCCTTATTTCCCTTCTAAGTTTTGTTTAATGTAGTGGTTTTAGCGTTATTTCACAATTTTGGGTACATTGTACATGATTGATTGTTTTCACAGCAACATGCTTAACTGCCAATTTGATATCTTGTATTATACGTACCACCTACTATAAAGGTTGTTGCATTACTCAACAAGGATCAATTTTCTGCAAAACTATTTGAAGGACTGTCATTTGTAAACCTGGGCTGTGGAGGAGGTATTTTTCTGAGGTATATGTTCAATAAAAATACACTTTGGGTGACTTCTATTTGTTTGACCCGTTTTAGTTTTATCTTTTTCCATTGTACCCATTTGTTACAGGTAATACACACATGTCAATGTGACAGGCTCTTAGGTAAATTGGTCAAAGTTACACATTGTGATCATCTCTATTTTTTGCAAGACCTTTGTATTGATTCAGCATATAGCCTGTTAAAGAAATTCAAAATGAAGAAAGGAAGTAAACATTCTTCATCGTTACTGGCCATCATCATACATGTGCTTTTTTTAGACTTCACCATGAATCCACTGACATCATCGATCCATTGTACCCATTTATTACAGGTAATACACACAGACCTGTTGTATTATTAAAGAAATTGAACATGTCCTTTTATGATTAGATAAGTTAAATTACATTTAGTTAACTGGTTCTTTCTAGTTAAGATTTTGCTTGTTTAGCAGTGTCTAGATTGGTTGCTTTTGTATGAGTTCTATTTTTGTTCGGTGCGTTTAAGGTAGGCAGGTATCTTTGATCTATGATGATTGTATTCTCCTTCTAGATCCTTGTGCAGACTCCTGTGATGATTTGCCTACTACGTTATCATGCCTCAGTTTTTAGTTTGCTATGAGTGATTTAGGCTCCTAAGTTACTTTTTAGACATTGTTGTTAGTCGTAATATTGCAGGCTTTGCTGCAAGTGTTGCACATGGGGGTGAAAACGAGCCGAACATCTCGAGATCGGCTCGAAAAAAGCTCGAACAAGCCGAGCTTAAACGGGCTCGAGCCCAAGAACACCATTTCATTACAAAACCTTATGTTGTTGGAACTGTTTGCCTAGCTCAGCCCCTCCCTATAGAACATACTCTCCTAAAAAAGATACTAGAAAAGGGGGAAGCCAAAAATGTTTGACCTATAGCCCACTTGAACACATCGAACAATTTTTGGACTCTAGAGTAGTAGCAAAATGTAAATGCATTAGATCAGAAAGTAGCAATAAATGTTTGATCTTCTATTGAAATTAAGTAGAAATAAAGGAGTTGGTGCAATGGCTGGTAATTTTAATTTATGTTAAAGGGTATAATAGTAAAATTCCAACTTTCTTTTCTTTTCTTTTCTTTCCAACTTAAGAACACATACAATGTTTAATTTCCTTTTTTTTCCTTTTTCTTTCCACTAACTTGGGAACGCGAAATGAAATCAAATCTTTCCTTTCTTTCCTTTCCTAATTTCCCTTCATTTCTCTTTTCTCGTTAAATGAAACTCGGGAACACATCGCTAAAGTCTTAACCTATGAAATCGAAAAGCCTGACTTCCAAATACATAAATTCTGCAGATTTTAAGCCCATTATTGAAAATCCTGAGTTACAAATACATAAATTCTGCATATTTTAAGCCCATTAATATTAGCATAATGGGCCGTTTTATTTGGAATAGGCCCATGGGCCCATCAGTAACTGCAAAGTTGACTGAAATAAAGGGACATAATTGAACAACCACAAAGATCAGGGGCCTAAATGAAATACTACTAGCCTATATACCTATTTGCAAATAAAAGATATCGTGTTTCCAAAGAAATCAAAACTCTGATCGGAACAGAGCAAACGCTGGTAGCGAAAATGTCAGGGATGGAACGACTACAGAGAATGTTCGCCGGCGCCGGTGGCGCGTTAGGTCACCCGCCACCGGATTCACCGACTCTTGATACATCGGAACAAGTTTACATCTCGTCACTTGCTCTCTTGAAGATGCTTAAACACGGTAAAATCACATTTCTAGGGTTTCTTTTACTTGATTCGTTTTGATTTGATTGTTTTTTTTTGTTACTGGAGGCTTGTAGATTAGTGAAATTGTAGTTGTGTGTATTGTGTCAGGGTTTAATGATGTTTTCTATTGCTAATACATGAGTGAAATTATAGTTTTGTGTATTGTGTTAGGGTTTGATGATGTTTTAGCTGCGATTTGTGGTTGTTATCTGTTGCTGGAAGGCTTATACATTTGTGAATTTGTAGTTTTGTGTATTGCGTTAGGGTGTTTGATGATGTTTTTGATGTGATTTGATTGTTTTCTATTAATTGAGGGGTTATACATGAATGAAATTGTAGTTATGTGTATTGGGTTAGGGTTTGATGATGTCTCTGCTGTGAGTTGGTTGTTTTCTTTTACCGAAGTGCTTGTAGGTTAGTGAGTTTTGTGTATCGTGTTAGGGTTTAATGATGCTTCCGCTGCGAATCGGTTGGTTTTTTATTGCTGGAATGTATATGCATGAGTTGTGTATTGAGTTAGGGTTTGATGATGTTTCTGCCGTGATTAGTTGTTTTCTATAGGTAGAGTGTTTATACATGAGTGGATTTATAGTTGGTCATGTGTGTATTGCGTTTGATGATGTTTCTGCTACGATTTGACTGTATTCTATTGCTGGAGGGCTTATACATGAGTGAATTTGTAGTTTTGTGTATTGTGTTAGGGTTTGATGATTTTCTGATGTGATTTGGTTGTATCTACTGTTAGGGTGCTTATGCATGAGTGAATTTGTAGTTTTGTGTATTGTGTTAGGGTTTGATGATGTTTTTGATGTGATGTATAGGGAGAGCGGGAGTTCCGATGGAAGTTATGGGATTGATGCTTGGGGAATTTGTGGATGAGTATACTGTTCGTGTTGTAGATGTGTTTGCTATGCCTCAGAGTGGTACCGGGGTTAGTGTTGAAGCTGTTGATCATGTTTTCCAGACTAATATGCTTGATATGCTTAAGCAAACCGGAAGGTCAGTATTTGTTTGTTCAATTACATGGTTATTTGTATTGCTGATACCATAGTTAAAGCCATCGCCTCTTGCGCGTAGGCCCATTTTTCAGGCGAGGCGAGGCAATTGCGCTTTAAGTTATTAAAGTCCGGCAAGATTCCAGCCATATGTCTACTTTTATCGAAGGAAAACTACTTTTCTATTCTAATACACTAATATTATGTTACTTCTGGTACTAAATAGATGGTATTAAATGTTATATAATAGCTTTTGTTTATTTTTTTTTGAAGAATAGTATTATATTTCTAATACATAATATATTTTAATTGTTTTTCATTGTGCCCTTTTCTTTTCTATGGCTCGCACTTTTTTGCGCCTTACGCCTAGGCCCCAGGTGAGGCCCTATGCGCTATGAGTGCGCCTAGCGCCTTTAATAACTATGGCTGTTATGTATTTGGTACTTGATTGTAGAAATTAGTGGTTGGAAGTTGGAAACTCTGTTTTATGGTATTGAATGCTAAATCTTTAGATGCTTATTAAGGTACAAGCAAGTTTTCCTGGAACGGCTTTGCAAACTGGAGTCATTTTAGGAATTCTTTAGTATCATTACTTGTGTTGGAAAGAGTTAAAGTTTAGATGTCTACTAGTGTTATGATTAAGTTACAAGGTGTTGTTGATAATTCTTTGCAAACTGGAGTCTCTCTAGGAGTTGTTAATCTGACTATTTCGTGCACTTTTTCAATACGCCTTTTGTCGAATGATGATGCATCGTGGAAGGATGATGAAAGAGGGCAATGAACCAGGATTATGAGGAATTTAAGGCGTAATGCTAATTATGATGTTTATTCGGAAAAATAGATAAGCTCGATTTGTGGTGTACTTTGAAATCTATTGTCTTACGGTGATAATATTAGCTCATAGATTTGTTGAACATCCCTAGACTAAATTTCTGGTATTACTTTATACTTGTATAGCTCTTTCCTGTGTCTTCCTTTTAAAACTGGCGACTGCAACTTTTTTAAGTGGTAATTGTTGTAAACTAGTAGATAGGCCCGCGCTTCCCGGTGGTTTTCGCGTTGTATAGTTTTACAACCGCAATGCTAATACTCAGAATGACCAATTGAACGTACACAATTCAAAGACCAGGCAACCAGCTCAGCCCAAAACAGTTGCATAATCTATAGAGTAATTGCAGTTTTAAATAAATTAATTTACAAAGTAGATATTTATAGAACACTCGGTAGCCTATATGAAAGTATGAAGGTTAGACTTGAAGAATTAACTGACTTCGTACATATCATCTCTGCAAATTTCTCCAACTAAAGTAGTTTTAACACTCCTTAATCACAAATCATCTCGAATGGAAATCATATGCTTAACTTTTCTTTTTCCAAAATCCATCTTCACTGCTATCAAAATACCTTAATTCACCGATTGTTCCAACCACCAATGTTCTCCAGTGCCCGTGCTGTCAATTTTCATGGATCTGAGCCCGCTGCTCCAGCCATTGTGAGACGCCTTCAAGCCGATCAAATCGTTCGGCTGCCTCGAATCTCATGTGATGCAAATCGGTAAGCACGTGAGCTTAAAGCGTACCTTGTACGAACTTCGATATCTTCTTCTCGACCATATCCTTTTTCCGAGATAAGTGCAGCTTCTTGTACGTGCTCAAGCGGCTGGAATTGAGGACTTTGACGGCGAGTTCATGGCCCTCTTGGAGGACCTTGGAGATTTTGTCGAGCTGTGCTGACATGTTTCTTTCAACTCCATGCCAGAGTATTTGATTTCGTCTCCATCAAAGGAAATTGGGGGTCTCAGAGTTAGAGAGAAGTTAACACACCAAAAGAAAACACGTTGTAATGGCTTGTACAATCTGCTTGAAAAAAAGTAAATGCTCTACAGTTAAAAAACACTCACAAAGGCAATTTGCCTTTTAATTCGCCCATGTTTGTATTCTCTTGATAGTTTCTACTTTCTTGTACCTGATACTATTTAACACTGTTCTCAGTCTAATCTAGTCCCCTTGTGGGTTCTCAGTTTCTCATATACTTCCATATATAAGCTATTGTAACTAGTTGCGCCTGGAGAGGTTTACCATATAGTTATCTACTTGATATGTTTGCAACCTATTGTTATGGACCATGTGATTAACTTTGTTGATGGTTCTTTTGGCCATTTTGGTTTTCTAAAGATGTGTTGCTCATATAGAAGAGTCTAATAGTTGTTTTGAATATATTACTTTCTTCTGCTGCTATTTTTATATGTTCTGATCCTGTGGCTTGATTGCTTCTTTTGTTTGTTGTCTCAGGCCTGAAATGGTGGTTGGATGGTACCATTCACATCCTGGATTTGGCTGTTGGCTATCTGGAGTTGACATCAACACACAACAGGTTCTGGATTCACACACTTCTATTTGTTACTTTGATCACATATGCGCAGCCTTAATTAATACTTTCTACCCGACTGTTTTGCATTTGGAATCAGAGTTTTGAAGCGCTGAATCAACGAGCCATTGCGGTGGTGGTGGATCCAATCCAGAGTGTTAAAGGGAAGGTTGTCATAGATGCCTTCCGTTTAATCAACCCCCAAACCATGATGCTTGGTCAAGAGCCACGTCAGACAACTTCCAATCTTGGCCATCTCAATAAACCATCCATCCAGGTGAGTGTTTCTCATATACCACTGCATCGTGTCTTGACTTAACGAGCCATCTTTACCACAGGCCAAAACTGGTTGGGCTGGGTTAGGTTGATGCCCCACTTATCTATTCATTCTAAGCTTTTCTAAATGATATCGCGTTGATTATTGCAATAATAAATTAAATTCTTGAATAAGACGATGTAATTTGAACGGTTCCCTTTTTAACCAAGTATTTTGATTCGATCCATTTGAGCTGTTTGAGATAGAAAACAACTTATCGACCCATACATAAATAAATGGGTCAACATAGGCAGTTTTAGTCTCAGACCATTACTTTTTTTCATGTTATCATCGTACGGATTTCATGTTTTTTTGCAGGCTTTGATCCATGGCTTGAACAGGCATTATTACTCGATAGCCATTAATTACAGGAAGAATAAACTCGAGGAGAAGATGCTACTTAACCTTCACAAGAAAAAATGGACTGATGGGCTCACACTTGAACGATTTGATACCCATTCCAAAACCAATGAGCAGACTGTCCAGGTAACAATCTTCTTTCTGCCGAGTTTATGATGACTTTGTTGTTTCTGACACAAATCACAATTCGACCCACTTATTTTCTTGGTTAAAAAAAGCGTGAGGCACTCAGAAGCGGTTTGGTTCCAAAAGCTTTAAGCTAAGCTTGAAGCGCAAAGCGAGAGCTTCACGTATGCGAAGCACTCAAAATAAAAATAAAAACATATAAAAAATATTTGTACACATCAATAATCAATATGACATATTCTGCTTGTTAATCAATAGTAAACACAAAAACATGATTATAAAACACACTTAACAAATAAAACATAGCTAAAACATAAATTAAAGTCGAAACACACCTAAAACATAAACATAAAAATAGTCTTTAATCAATAATTATCATAATCAAGTACGTATTTTTCTCCATCAACATCACTCAATAGCTGTTCAAAAAAAAGCATCACTCAATCCAATATCTTCCTCAAGCTCATCTTCATCATATAGAGTTTGTAGATCATTGGAGAAGGCTGAATTTTTGAAGAAAATATGAAGAATCGATGGAGAAGAGAAAGAGAGCTGCTGAACAAAGTTAACGTTCTTTTTTCTAGGGTAAAGAAGTAGCAGGTATATCAATAAAAGCTGTTGGACCTCAATTAAACCCTATTGGAGACTATTGGGCCAAATTCCCAAATCTAACCTGATTGAGCTAGAGCGTCGCTTCAAACACTTGGCTCTTCGGGCTTAAAGCGGCACTCCAAAACGCTTCACGTAAATTGTCGCTTTAGGAAAAAAAAGCGCTATTCCAAACGCTTCAAGCGCGCTTGAAACACTTGGCTCTTCGGGCTTAAAGGGCCAAATTCCCAAATCTAACCTGATTGAGCTGGAGCGTCGCTTCAAACACTTGGCTCTTCGGGCTTAAAGCGGCACTCCAAAACGTTACACGTAAATTGTCGCTTTAGGAAAAAAAAGCGCTATTCCAAACGCTTAACGCTTCAAGCGCGCTTGAAGCTCGCTTTTTTAAATCAAGCTTATTATATAGGTTTGTTAAACGGGTCGTGTTTATGGGTTGGTTGGTCAAACCCAACACAAACCAAAAGTTTTACACAACTCAAATACTAACACAACTCGTGTATTCATGGATTGATGCGAACATGATCCGTTTAGTCTGAACTTTTTATAGTACTATAAAATTACAAATTCACACCGAACAACGTATATAAAAATTGGTCAAACCGCAGCAGATCTCAAAGCTTGTTTGCTTTTAACATTTTAGTTTTAAATAGAGTAAAATGCTATTTTCGTCACCAAGGTTTAAAAAAACGGAAACTAGTTTCGAGGCGTTTTCCCTTCGACTCGTGAGGCGTAAGCCTCGAGGCGAACAAAGGCGTAAGCCCGAGGCTGAATTAAAAATTATATCTTATAAAATAATAATACTAACCTAAGCAGTTAAAGCGGTAAAATAGCGGATAGCGGTCAAGGTCCGCTATACGATATATAGGTTACAGCGGTGGTATAGCGGTGATATAGCGGTAATTTTTATACCATGCATAATTTATATATTTATATATATATATATATATAAATATGTCTTTGAAAAATATTAATAGTAATATCAAAATTCATAGTTTTATCATTCCAAATATTAGTGGTAATGTCTCCACTTCAAAACATAAAAACATAAAGGTGATAAATTAAACCGGATAGACTATTATTAGATTTAAAATATAAAATACATAAAAACGATGAATAAATATAGTAATGATAAATAAATAATAGTCATGTTATATAATATCTAAAACTAAAAAAGAATAAATATTACAACTTTATTAATGTTGTTATTATTTTTTAATGCCTTTTAAATTTTTCCAGTTGTAATCAATTTTGCAACTCTGCAACACGCATTACCAGACTACCAGGCCTACGTTTACCAATTTTCAATAAAATTTCATAATTTCCATTTCAATCTTTTATTATCTCATTTTACAATGCACCTTTTGCATCGTCTTCTCCAAGCCTGTTCTCACTCCCTCCTTGCAGCTTCTCCACGCCACAAGTTGCGGTTTCAAATCTAGATGTGTCGATCCTCGAATCATTCCGCGTCTAGATATTGACTTCTCATCCATATTTAGTCCAGATCTGGTAGATTCAAGCTTAGTGCCGTTGATAATTGTCTATATCCGGTTCGATCGCCGACCGGTTTGCCGGTTCAACCTCCAGATCGCTAATAGCACTGATCCAGCCGCTATAAAGGTCTACAAATAGCGGTCAAATAGCGGGCTATAGCGCCGCTATTAGCGGAACCGCTATGCCTAACCGCTATTTGGACCGCTACGATGCCAGGAGACCGCTAACCGCTATAGCACCGCTATAGCGCCGCTATTAACTGCATAGATACTAACTAAAATCATCATCAAATTCATCAAAAAGACACATAAAAAGCATAACTTGCTTGAAATTGACACAAAAAGTCAAAAACATCAAAAACAAATATCTAGGCTTGTAAATGAACCGAACGAACACGAACGAGACATGTTCGTGTTCGTTCGTTAAAGTTTAACCAAACAAATGATCGGACATGAACATTTTAACGAACGGATTTTCTTGTTCGTGTTCGTTCGTTTAGAAAATGAAAATGAAAATGAAAATGTTCGTGTTCGTTTATTAATAGTGTAAATGAACAGTTCACGAACATAAACGAGCATAAACGAACGCGATCTCACATAAGCGAACCAAAACGGACGTAAATGAGCAAACAAAAACGAAAATAACAAAACATAAATTAACGAATACAAATGATGAAACACCAATTAAAAGTAAACGTGAATATCCAAACTTAACCATCATAAAAAAAGAACTTCAAATGTAAATAAATTCGTTAAAATTATAGTCTAATAGACACTTCAAAGCACCATCTTGAAATCACCTATTCACCATTATGATCAACAATGCACCAACTTCATTCTAACTCAATGTATAGATAGTGTCAGGAAACGTTACTTGTCAAACCAAAATTACATATGTGAAAAACGAAACAAGTCTCAATTGTGTAGGTGTAGTAGAGAAAAAGAAAAGGCTAAAAATAAGTAAACCTTAATTAACGATTCATAAGACATAAAAGATTGTTTTTAAATTGGAATGTAGAAATCAAATATATTAGTACCATATAAAGATTGTTTTGAAATCGGAAACTCAAAACATGTAATGGGATGGTAAAGAAAATCTTGTACATTTTAAATTTAGTATTAGTCTTAAACTTAATATATTCGTAATATATATGGTTAAACAATTAAATAAACGAACGGATATAAACGAACATAAACGATCGAATTCAAACGAACATAACTGAACGAACATAAACGATCGTTCATGAACGTAAATGAATGAAGGAGACATTGTTCGTGTTTGTTCATTTAAATGTAAATAAATTCGTTAAAATTATAGTCTAATAGACACTTCAAAGCACCATCTTGAAATCACCTATTCACCATTATGATCAACAATGCACCAACTTCATTCTAACTCAATGTATAGATAGTGTCAGGAGACGTTACTTGTCAAACCAAAATTACATATGTGAAAAACGAAACAAGTCTCAATTGTGTAGGTGTAGTAGAGAAAAAGAAAAGGCTAAAAATAAGTAAACCTTAATTAACGATTCATAAGACATAAAAGATTGTTTTTAAATTGGAATGTAGAAATCAAATATATTAGTACCATATAAAGATTGTTTTGAAATCGGAAACTCAAAACATGTAATGGGATGGTAAAGAAAATCTTGTACATTTTAAATTTAGTATTAGTCTTAAACTTAATATATTCGTAATATATATGGTTAAACAATTAAATAAACGAACGGATATAAACGAACATAAACGATCGAATTCAAACGAACATAACTGAACGAACATAAACGATCGTTCATGAACGTTAATGAATGAAGGAGACATTGTTCGTGTTTGTTCATTTAAATGACATGAAATTTTTTTTCATGTTCGTTCGTTTACTAAATAAACAAATATAAACGAGTTTCTTGCCAAACGATACATGAACGGTTAACTGAACGTTTGGTTCGTTTACAAGCCTACAAATAACAGAAACCCCTTTGAGCGCCTCGGCCCTTCTGAGGCGCACGCACAATAGAATTCTTTTGAGGCACGCCACAAAATCGTTTTTTGGGCGTTTCGCCTCGAGGCGCACGCCTCAACCGTTTTTTAAAACCATGTTCGTTCATGATGTTTGGCTACTTTTGCGACGTTCGTCCAAAGGTTTGTTTTTCCGCATCTGGATCCAAAAGGTTTGAAATTTTGCCATTTTCATTCAACTGGTTGACTCCATCCACTTTTTAACGTTAAGTCAGGGGTATTTTTGTCTTTTTAGTCATTTTTTGTGATGATTAAAAGGATTCAGTGGGGGGAAAGTAAACAGAGGTGGATCTTTATTTATAGTGTTTTTTTATTTTAAAATAAAAGTCTAAAAAGACCGAAATGCCCCTCATTTAACGGAGAAAAATGGATGAAGTTAACGAGTCGGATGAAAATAGCATTTTACTTAAAAAAATATATATATATGACATGCAATACCCCTTAAATTTTTTCAAAAATTAATGGTTAAATGTGCCACCGATACTTTTAGCTAAACGTGTTGGTCGGTTCGACCTGAAACTGAGCTGATCTGTTTATATAAAACCCAAACGTGTGAATTTGATGTTAGGTTCTTGTTTTATTAGAAATTCACACCCTAACTTACGTGTTTGTGTGCAGGAAATGCTGAGTCTAGCTATCAAATATAACAAAGCGGTTCAGGAAGAGGACGAATTACCTCCGGAGAAACTAGCGATCGCAAACGTTGGAAGGCAAGATGCCAAGAAACATCTGGAAGAACATGTGTCAAACTTAATGTCATCCAACATCATTCAGACATTGGGTACCATGCTCGACACTGTTGTCTTTTAAGCTTTTCAACCATGTATCTTGTACCTTGATGTGTGAATCTAGCAACCTGATATTGTGGATTTATGGTTTAGTTACAACTATTTATTTAACTAAGATCTATAACATTTTAAAATGTTTTTGTTTTTATTATGATATTGTCATCCATGATTGGTTGCGAAGTTGTCTCGATCCTTAACATCATCTTCTGCTTCTTAAAATGTTTCTTCATTTATTGTTGTTGGATGCCGGAGCTTATACGGGACCAATGCTTTGATACCGATGTGTATTCGAATTGTAGACTTGTAGTAGGTTTAAAACCCCCATGATTCAACATTTTAATTTATTTAATTTAAATTTAAATTTTAATACTATAAATTAGCAACTTATTTGTGCACATAAATTAGCAACTTATGGGTCACTCATAAGAAAGTCACCGTTCAAAAAAAAAATATAGATGTTGTACCTAATGATTGAAAAGTTCAAAAAAAAAAAAAAAACTTGATTTTTTACTTTTAATTCAAAAGTACTTGATAAATTAATTTTAACCCAAAACTATTTAAAGTTTTACATATAACTTAAAACTTTTTATCTTTTACAATTTAACCTCATACTTTTCATCTTTCACAAGATTTTTGTTTTACGCTTCGTTCTAAATTTTGCAAGTTAACACAGTGCGCCATACGTGTGTGGCTCAAAGTTTTTACGTTTCATTTTATGTTTCGTTCTAAGTTTCTCGAGTTAACACGACGCAATGTACGTGTATGGTTCAACGTTTTTACGTCGTCTATTTTATGTGTTTGACAGATTCGTCATAACGTGTAGGTCCTAGATCGACTTGGTTGTTATGTTCTACGTTTTACTTTTCGGTCTGATTTCTTCACATTAACACACCGCAAATTTAGTGTTGGTGGTCACTTACGGGGTGTGACATTGATGCTATTTGGCAGGGTTTTACGGCCCCCACCGCAACGCGGTGGACCTTAATACTAGTTATCCTTATTAACTAACTGCGGCTTTTTACATATAAAAACTGAGGTTTTATACCAACAATTTTGTTAATGCATCTTGCCGTTGATCCTCCTCCAATTTTTAAGATCTTTAATAATACACCAACAAGCTTTTCTCTTAAAAATGCAAATCAATTTATAAATTGTAGCTCTATCATGAAGTACAGGATTTGAAGAAATTAGGATAATTGCTATATATTACCGCAAGAATTTCTTACCATGTTCGATTTTTAGATCATTTAAAATAAGATTTTAAATTCTCAACAACCACATGATTTCACAAGCTGCAACTCCCATGACTAGATAATCGATACACACCTTCTACATAGGCCCAATTTGAATCAACAAAGCCCTTTAAGCTCAAAAACATTACCCGGTTTTTTAGTAGAAGTTCTACTAAATAAATCCTTTCCTATGGCTTTCTTCAAATACTATACAATCTTAAATCCCATCAATAACAAAGTTAAGGTAAAGTCTAAGGAGGATAAAATGTAGACATCCTTACCTCTACACAGTAGGAATAGAAATGTTGCTATCATTGAGTCCCCCCCGCTCGATAGTAGTTTTGCATCAAGCATTGGACATAAGGCACATAACACTAAACAATCGGGACAAAGGACGATTAGTGCATGTACCCTTTTGTCTTTCGGCTATCAACGCCACCACATGATGCATGATTAACCATCCGCCGCTTTTAACATTATTTTCACGAAATTAGTAAAATAACGTTAAAATTAGTGTAATTTCACTTTTACCCTCCGAGGGCCCACACAATATATGCGCACACCGAAGCCGGGACAACTTAACAAACATGAGTTAACGATCCGTTTAACCAATTTAAATTTCATCTTACCCAGTCCCTAAGTATAGTTCAACCTAGTTCGGTATTTGCTGGTTCAACCGTGAAGTTAAGAAAGTAAGGTTCGACTAGTGCAACCATATGAACTGCACCGGCTAAGGGCTCGGTTTCCGGTCTGGGTTCACTAACATTGGGTAAGAGCATTCACAATAGATTCTCTTACCATATCTCTATAATTACACTACAAAAACACAACGTTTTCTCTCTCCTTTACAATTAAATAATACATTTTTATAATTTTATCATTAATTTTTCTCTTTTATCCCTCACAGCCACTTTCAAAAATAGTAAAAAAGCATAGAGAGTGAATAGTGTTTTCTCCAAATTTATTTATCCAAATTTACTAATGAATAGTAATATTTTCTTTTTTCTTCAACTCACAACTACTCTATATAAACTACTAAAAAACGGACCTGTTTCCAACCAAGTTTTTAGTCGGAATTTGGTTGGAAAACGGCGTTTTCTACTAATTTATGACAAAGTGACATTTGTCGGAAAAACTAGTCGGAAAAATTTTCCGACAAAAAGGCAGCATACTTTTTCCGACAATAAATAATATTCTTTTTTTATTTATTTTTATTACTTGACAACGAATTTCTGACCAAACACTTGTTTCGACAAGATTCCGACAAAGGACTTTTCTACCATAACATGTGATAACAAAAAAGTTGATTGAAAACTTGACTATGAGAGGACAGCTTTGAAGAGTTTAACATGACAATTAACAATGTACAATTCCATGATGGATTTTAATTTTTAACCAATGCTTTTGAAATTAGATAACTGTTGCCTTTTTTTTGTGAAAAAACATGTGTGTGGTGTCTTTTCTTTTTATAATTAACGCAAGAAAAGTTTACTAGTTTACACATCGTTTGGTAAATATTTGAAGGTGTGTAAGTGGAACAAGAAAGGTATGAGGATGATCATGAGATGACTTATTACATGAATTGATTTGATGAATAATTGTATAAATCCTAGAATATGATTAAATATAACTTGATTTTAAAAGACATAAAAACTATTTGAATATTTAAATTGGGTTCAAACGATAATAAGATATTGCGCACTATATTTATTTATAAATATAAAAATATTGAAACGTAAGAGGCATGCATATCAAATACAAACAGATTTTAACTTAAACTAATTGCGGCGAAACCGAGCAAATGATAATGTAAAACAAATGTGATTTGAAAATAAAGCATGTTGTTTAGAAAGTCAAACCATTAGAACGATTTAGTGTATCATCGTACCGTTTTATGATACCAAATAAATACTTTATTTTGAGTATAACCTCGTTTTAACAAAACTTATAACGGAATGTCAGGGAAATAAATCAAACACAACTACGTACTTAAGTTTTTTTAGAAAATAATTATAAACGTAACTTATTAAAGAAATATCAAATTAATCGATAAATTAATATATTTAAAAAAAACAATTATTAAAAAAAGTAAAATTAAATATAATAATAAACTATTATAATATATTAGTAATAAAATAATAAAAAACTATATATTATTATAAAAATAAAGTTACTGTTCATCATCACTCGAAATCTATATATATATATATATATATATATGGTAGGGTTCCAGCGTGAACAACCTCACGAGAGTGAACTGCGTGAACAGATATGGACCCTTGATTTCCTTTTTAGTTGTTAAGGGTAGGATTGTAATTATATAAAAAATTAGATTTAAATCATTATTTTAATAATTGAATTAAGTTACATATTTCCTAATTTAAATTCATTATCCACATTATGTTTATTTATTAATAAGATAATTATCAAAACAAACAACAAATCACCAGATTTCAATTTTAATTTTTATTTCAGATTTCATTACCAGAATTCAAATTTTGATTTTTAAGATCCACGTAACCTTCATATTTCAACGGTATACACATGTATACTTGGATATAAATAGAATAGTACACATGTGTACTCAGCATCGTACATATGTGTACAGTAATTCACAGGTGTACATCAACATTCAATACAAAAAAAATTATGAGATATCACAAAAACAGACGATATACACATGTGTACATCTCATTAAAAAGAAGGCAAAATCAGAATACACATGTGTACATCGCATTTAAACAAATAATTATTTTAATAATTGAATTAAGTTACATCTTTCCTAATCCTTGATTTGATTTGTGAGAGATTTATGCAATCAATTTAAGATTGAAATTACACATATACCCTTTTTGTATTTAATTAAATAAAAAAAATTAACCAAATAATTACCATCATGCCACTCACTTTAATCTCAAGATCATAAAAATCAAGGGCCTAGATCAGTTCACGCAGTTCACTCTTGGGATTTTGTTCACGTTTGAACCTAATCCTATATATATATAGGGATACATAGGGAGCCGCTAAAATAAAAACCATCCCCAGTTGTAAGAACCGTAAGAACCACTCTCCACCAATCAGAACAAAGGGTATTTTGGTCATTTCCTTTAAAATGTCTAATCCCTATCTCTCTCTTCATTAATGTAGCAGACTTTTAATTTAATCTCTCCTCTCCCTTCTATCTTCTCTTTCATATCTCTCATTTAAATTCTAATCCATGTTCTCTTTCATCTCTCTCATACTATTTCCTCCATGAATGAACAATCTGAGCTCCGGCTAGAACTTAATCTATCCACTCTATAAAACCTCCATACAAACCCAATCTTCTGTACTTGAATGGCGTACTTGAAGAAGCTTTTCTAGCTGCTAAAAAGGTTCTATGATTGTTCACTCAGGAGAACACTCATGGAGGAGTCGGAGCCTCCCCGACGGCGACGTTATTGGTGGTGATTTATGTTCAGGTTAGGGTTTTTACACACCGTATCAATACCTCAAGATCTGTTCAATCCTTTCCCCCAATTTGGATCCTAAGGTTTCGGCCAATCCCGATCTGGTTCGTTTATTGCTGCCGCTTCTTTGTCTCTCCAGTTCTGTTTGGTTCAAACCGTTTATGGTTCAGGTTTGAGTTTTTGGGTTTGGTGTTGATGGTGTTAGTGGTGTTTAGGTGTGTCGGCAGTAATGGCGGTGGTGGTCATTCACGATCATTGGTGGGTTCTAATTTGGTGGAAAAAGTAAGTTTTTTGGTTCAAAATTTTGGTTGAATGGGACAAGTTTCGATCGATTACATATTGAATTTACTTGATTTATAGTGTAATCGGATAGGATTTCGTTGATTCACAATGAATCGTTTGTTTGGTGAATCAGTTGTTTCTCTTTATTGACTTAAAAGGTTTTGTATAACTGGAATAGGTGGTGCCAATGGTTACCGGTGGTGCCGATGGCACCCGTTTCAAACTGAATCGGTTGTTTTTTTGGTTTTGATATGGTCCGATTGGGTGGCGATGATGATAAAAAAAACGTAGATTTAGATAACGATGGCGTGGCAAGGACGGCGGAGGGTAGGTTTTTTGAACCTGCAACCCCAATTTTGCAGCCTTTTGATTATCGGATAATCTGAGCCAAACCCCATTTTTTTTCGAGACACACTTTGTTTTGATGTTGTTTTTTTTTTATTTTTACCCCCTAGTCGATGATGATAACGATATATCTGAGACACCTCCCGAGTGCGATTTCTGGGTGCGTTCGTTTTTGCGTAAAAAAGTTTCTGTAAAAAGAAGTTAAACCGTAAACTTTTTAACGTAAAACGTAAAATCTTTAACGTAAATCGTAAAAAGTTTCACGTAAAGCGTAAAACGTAAAAAGTTTCACGTAAAGCGTAAAACGTAAAAAGCTTCACGTAAAACGTAAGAAGAAGGGGGGTGTGGTTGAGCGGCTGATGTGTAAAAAGTTTTGGTTCAACCCGGTTCGGAAGCTTTGGGTCGGCGGCTCAGTCAAACCGAGTCAGATTCAGAGTTGTTCGGGTCAAGCTTCGGCTCGGTCTCGGTTCGAGTCATGCGGTTCGGTCTCGGTTTGAGTTGGTAGAATGTAGTGTAAAAACGTAAAACGTAAAAGGTAAAACGTAAAACGTAAAACGTAAAAACGTAAAACGTAAAAACGTAAAACGTAAAACGTAAAAACGTAAAACTAAAAACGTAAAACGTAAACTTACAACGTAAAACGTTAAAACATAAAAACGTAAAACGTAAAAACGTAAAAAAAGTAAAACGTAAAACGTAAAAACGTAAAACGTAAAAACGTAAAACTTAAAACGTAAAACATAAAACGTAAAAAATTGAGCTAAAAAATTTTATCCCGTAAACCGTAAAAAAATTTTGAAAAAAAAAACGGGCCGTAAAATACGGAACGTAAAAAACGGCGCGAAAAAAAAAGTGTAAAAAACGGCGCGTTAAAACGACGTGTAAAAAACATGTAAAAAATGGCGTGTAAAAAAATGTGTAAAAAATGACGCGTTAAAAAAATGTGTAAAAAACGACGCTTGAAAAAACGGCGCGTAAAAAACAAAAGGCGTGAATGCGGCGCATAAAAATGCCGCGAAAAAAACGGGACGTAAAAAACGTCGCGGTAAAACGGGACGCCAAAAACCGGCGCGCAAAAAAAATTTACTTTCTTAAAAAAATCTGAATTTAAAAAATGCTTTTCATAAAAAATAAAAAGTAATATAATAAAACAAAAAAGTAATAAAAAATAATAAAGACAAAAGACAAAATAAAGTATTTTTACTATACTACCCTTTTGAATTAAAATTTTAAAGATATAATAAGACAAAATCTATTTAATATTAATTTTTGTTACTTTCAATCTCATCCATCCATATTCTTGATTTAAAGGCTAGAAAGTGGTTCTCCCAGTTCTTACAACTGGAGGTGGTTTTCATTTTAGCGGTCCCTTATATATATATATATATAGGGGACCGCTAGAATGAGAACCACCACGAGTTATGAGAACCGCGAGAACCACGTGCCACGGAGGGGCGTTGACCACGATTTTTTTTTACAACTAGATCCGTATATTTTAACAACATTCGTAAAAAAAAATTTCAAACGGCTCGCCCGAGGGGGTAGTTTTTTACACCCAAAGTTTGTAAAAAAAAAGAAAAAACAAAAAAATAATAAAACACACCAAACTTTGGGTGTAAAAAACTACCCCCTCGGGCGCGCCGTTTGAAATTTTTTTTTACGAATGTTGTTAAAATATACGGATCTAGTTGTAAAAAAAAAATCGTGGTCAACGCCCCTCCATGGCACGTGGTTCTCGCGGTTCTCATAACTCGTGATGGTTCTCATTCTAGCGGCTCCCTATATATATATATATATATATAGGGAGGAGTTCATGCGAGAACCACCCTTATTGCGAGAACCGCGAGAACCAATGTGAACACAACCTAAAATAGCTAAAAAAAACCTAACCCCCCCCCCCCCCCCCAAGCTAAATGCTAAAAACTAAAACCCCAAAAAAACCTAAAAAAAACCTAACCCCCCTCCCCCAAAAACCTAAACCCCCACCCCCCAAAAACCTAAACCCCCCCCCCCCCCAAGCTAAAATGCTAAAAACTAAACCCCCAAAAAACCTAAAAAAATAAAAAAAAAATCTTAATTTTTTTTTGCTTCGAAAAGTAGCGATTTTTATATAAAAAATATTAAAAAAAAAATTTGTGTGATTTTTAACTATTTTTAGGCATTTTTGGTTGTGTTTACATTGGTTCTCGCTATAAGAGGTGGTTCTCGCATGATCTTCTCCCTATATATATATATATATAATAAGGATCCGTTAGGAACCACCCTTTATTGCGAGAATCGCGAGAACCAGTGTGAACACAAATAGTAATACTTAAAAGAAATCCAAAAAACACCCAAAGAATTTTTTTACTATTTTTTTTTATAAAAACCGCTATATTTCGTTTATAATAAAAAAATTCAAAAAAAAAAAATTCGAGTCACAGTTATCCATGCACATGTGCATTTGTATCATTTCTTTACAAATTCCGTAATTCGTTACAAATATTAGACAATTGCACTTTTATTTATACTACCACGTGTAATACACTACTTTTTACGTTAACAGTATTAGAAATGCACATGTGCATCTATATGTATCAACATGAAATAAGGTGTGTTGGTACACTATTTTCTCTTTCATCTATAATTCCATCCATAATACACAAACATGCACATATGCGTTTTTGTCATTTCTTTGTCAAATTTCGTAATTCGTTACAAATATTAGACAATTGCACTTTCATTTACACTACCATGTGTAATACAATACTTTTTACATTACCAATATTAGAAATGCACATGTGCATCTATATGTATCAACATGAAATAAGGTGTTTTGGTACACTACTTTGAATACACTTTCCCTTTCATCTATCATACCATCTATAATACACTACCATTACCTCCTACCATCCATAATACAATACCATTACCTCATACCATCCATAATACAATACCATTACCAATATTTTCACTTTATTACATGTATGTAAACACCATTTATACCATCCAATCAACATATTATATCATAAATTGACAACTATAACCAAACCATCAACCACTAGATATAACTAACCAAAAAACATGTATATGGGCCTACTTCTCCATTCAAAAATCACAAACTTTTTGTACCAAAACACGTTATAACATGGTTATACCTAATGATGCACATGTGCATTTTGAATATTGGTAATGTAAAAAGTAGTGTATTACAGATGATATTGTAAATTAAAGTGCAATTGTCTATTCCTGATAACGTATTACCGAATTTGTGGAAGTAATGATACATATGCACATGTGCATGGATAACTGTTACTCGAAAAAAAAGTTTTTTTTTTTTTTTTTTTTTTTTTTTTGTAACGAAATATAGCGATTTTTTTTAAAATATTAAATTTTTTTTTTAGTGCTTTTTTTTAAAGATTTTATTTTGTGTTCACATTAGTTCTCGCGGTTCTCGCAATAAGGGTGGTTCTCGCATGAACCTTACCCTATATATATATATATATATAACTAGTTCTTTAACCTGCCCGCATTGAGGCGGCGCCTTACGCGCCGTGATAATTTAAAGACTACAATCAATCCTACTTGTTTTCGAACTACATTTACTTGAAACGTAGAGTAATCCGAATTCATATCGTTGAATGAAAATATATTATATTTGACCCAACTTGTTTCCAAACAAAATTTACTTCGAAACGTAGACCAAGTCAAAACATACATAAAAAAACACATGCAGTGGCGTCATACGCAGCGTGAAAAAGTGTAGACTACAATCAACCCGCCCTCACCCGACTCGTTTCCGAACTAAATTTACGTCGAAACGTATAGCAACTCAAATTTACACTATCAAAAGAAAACGTATTACATTTGACCCGATTTGTTCCAAACAAAATATACGTTAAAACATAGTACAATTCAATACGTACATAAAAATAAAACACTTATAATTGAGCCGACTCGTTTCCAAACAAAAATTACGTTGAAGCGTAGACGAAATCGAATTTATACGACACATACATAGAAATAAAAACGTAAGAAACTAATTTTAGAGTAAACTCAAAACTTTAAAAAACCTGAGTCAGTCAAAGTGACATATAAAAAGCTAGAGGTTTCCTTTTGACATTATAGCAAGGTTTGGGGTAGAATGGGTAGGTGGCTTTGCCACAAACCTTTTTCTTTAAGAAAATATATAATATAATATAATATAAAAATGAATGCTGGTATTGTTTCCAATAACACTGACAACGATACCTACATTTGAGTCATTCTGCTTTTTTTAACTAAACATGATTTCTATTTCTTTAACTAAACATGATATTAATTATTCAGATTTCAATTCACAAAAATTGTGAAGCAAACCACACTATTTTGGTAATATTTTTTTATGAGTTAAACTTAAAAGAAAAATGTATATTAAAAAATATATTCAGCAGCGGCCCAAGTTTATAAGTTTACCTTTGAGTTACGTAGATTTCAAACTAAATGTTTAGGTGACATGAGCCCATTAACAACTACTTCAGCATTATATATATTATATATATAGAAACGGGTTCGGGAGAAAACGTTCAAAAGTGTGAGAACGGTGAGAACGCATCCTGGCCCAACACGTGTCCCGCGGCATAGAGAAGGGCGGAGGGGCTTTTTTGTCTTTTCATTTTTCTTTTATTTTCACAACGCGGTATAATATTTTCTGGCGTCTAAGTTTTTTTTTTTTGGCGTTAATTGTATTTATTAAACTTTTTGGCGTTTAATTAATTGTTTTTGTGTCACATATATAATTTTTTGGCGTTATATCGTTTTCTGGTTAATTTTTTTGGCATTTGTGGCGTTTTGTATCGAGTAATTAATATTTGCATAAGATTAAAATAAGTCCAATTTTTCTTTTTGCCGTTTATTGAATTTTTTGGCGTTTTAATACCCTTTACAAGGTGCTTTGTCAGCAGCTGTTCTCCCAGTTTTCATTTTACTAGCGTTTTGGTGTTTGTAGTTTTTGGCGTTTTATATAATAATGTATTTTATTTATAGAGAATTAGATAACAAAATAACATATAACTTGATATCAATACAATATTAAATGAAAACAAAAATAATTAAAAATGGTAATCTAATTTTTCTTTCCAATCTTCAATGTCATCAGCCTCTTCCTTCTTGAATTTGTTTTTGGCATTTTGAACATTTTTTGAATAATTTAGCTAGGTGCCAACTTTCCTTCATAAACCCCGCCTTTTTCAGAAGAAGCTGATTAGTGGCTTCCTATTTTTTGATGTGATATTCTTGTTTGGTGGCATGTCATTAAAGATCAATTCTTCCTTGATGCTATTTGTAATAATGGAGTCCAAAATAGCATTTTATACTTGTGTTGAACCCTTTCTTCCATGCCTATAATCATCAAGAACAAAGCTCACATGATGGCATATCACTGTTATCAGTATCTTTTTCTTGAATATTTGTCCATCTCATTCAGCAAAATGTTATTGAGTTAACCCCTTCAGAAAAAGGATCCATTTCAGTGAAAGCTTTGCCATCTGTGGCGTTTTAAAGGGAGTGGTTTCTAGAGGATATGGCGTTTTTTATGTTTTTCTGGGTGTGATTAATTTCATTGTGTATAGACCCCTCTCTTATAGGAATTTGTTGGCGCGTAGTTTAGGCATGACTTTTTATTGTAATAAATGATAGTAATAAAGTAACTGTCTTTTCAGTTACTGTTTTTGTATTTATTGTGTTGATCAGCTTTTATCAGTTTTATAGGTTATAGACGTCCCATCTTCTAAGTTTGGCGTTTTTTTAATGGCCTTATGCAGACCAACATGACAAAATACAATAACGGAGTAAATAAAATATTAAGCAGGAAAAATATTTTTTGTTATTTTTGGCGTTTTGTTAGGGTTAACCATTTTTAGTATTATTTTGGCGTTTTGCTAATAAAGATAGAAATATATCATTTAATTATCTTAAAAAAAAGAAGATTACATAGAAGAAAAAAAAAGAGGAAAAAAAATTAAAATCCTTCGTCAGAAGGTACTTTATCCGAATAGTATCCATCACTTGTGTTATCTTCTTCCTTCTCGGAGTCTCCATCTTGATCTTCATCCATGTCATCACATTCACCTTCATCAGCTTCTTGTTCCAAAAGATTCTGAAGCCTCCACCTGAACATGTCTTGCATTAACTCCAATTTTGAGTCTATTTCTGTGTTGGTACAAGTGGCGTTATGCAATTCTTCCATGAAACCCAGTCGCTGCTTTGTCATGATGTTCTCTAGCCAGTAGACTTCCTGCTCTCCGCTGTCGTATGTAACCGTCACCATGTCTGTTTCATCATCAAAACGCCATGATGTCATGACAGGGTCTGGCTTCACATCTCCTTTGATTGGTCCAAATTTGCTGGTTAATGCTTTCATAAGCATATGCGTTTCATGGCATTCGTTGTCTAGAGCGATCCCAATGGATAAGATTTGCCTCTGTATCTCTTCTTCCATCTTCAGAATTGCCTTGACCGTCTCAATATACACCCTCCTTCTGTTGTCAAAATGGATGACGTATCGCCTGATTCCCAGAGTGTATCTCCACGAAACGATTGTTGCCATTTTTGGCGTTTTGTTTAAGTTGGCGTTTTTGGTTAACGATTTTTTTTGCTGAAAATGGATAGATTGAAGTGATTATGGAAGCTATGTTTTACGTTTGTTTATATAATGATGTTTTTGGCGCGTAATTTAGGAGGGAATTTCTTCTAATAAATGTTAATAACTGAAATTCAGTTATTTGTGTTGTTTCATCTTCCTGTAATATTCAACGCGTTTTATTACTAATTTTTGGCGTTTTGTTTTTAATGGCGTTTTTTTTGTATAGCGTTTTATCATTTGATGGCGTTTTGAATATGAGGGGTAAAAGACCCTTTTATCCTTAATGAAGCGCGTCCCACATAATAATATTGATGTTATTTACGAAAATGCCACCGCGCAATCTAGTCCATGGATTGTTTTGATCGGACGGTCCATAAGCGTTCTCAACGTTCTCACACTTTTCACTGTTTTCTCTAAATCCCGACCCTATATATATATTGTTGACGAAGATCCATCAATAGTAATTTTAATTTTATAATAATATATAGTTTTTTTAATTATTTATTATTTTAATAGTGTAAACTTAATTGTTAATATTTGCTTTTCACTTTTAACGTATTTTTATTTTATTTTCTTTTCTTAAACCATATTTCCTCTATTACTTATTTTTAATAATTATTTTTCCTTTTTCTAAATCATATTTTCTTTTTTAGTTAATTAGATATTTTATTAATAACTTAGATGCGTTATTTTTTTCCCTTGATATTCCCGTATAAGTTTTGTTAAAAACAAACATGTATTTAAAATAGAGTATTTATTTGGTATCATAAAACGGTACGATGATAAATGAACCGATTTTCTGACGGTTTGGCTTTCTAAACAAGATGCTTCTTTTTCAAATAATGTTTGTTTTACCTTATCATTTGCTCTGTTTCGCCGCAACGCGCGACGTCAACAAATCTAGTGTGATTTAAAATGCATGTTACACCGACCATGCATTTTAAGAGTTATACTAGTAATAAGATCCATGTGTGTTCAGTGTGGGTACTTTGTAAATATCGAATGGATTACTCCAAGTGTTATGTGATATGTTAACCATATGAAAACACACGTTTTGACGTATTCGATTGAACTCAATGTATCCTATAGTTGCATTGCGATTAGATCAAAATGTAACGTAAATCAAATTTATATCGTACAATCATTACGTATTATACGCGACCCGACTAACTCGAATTTATATCTTCAAGCCAAAAACTTCCGAAGGGGTTAAAGTGGCATTAACAAAGTTCATAAAAAGTTAAGTGGTAAAAAATTGCATTTCCTAAACTTAAGGGCTAAGAAAGGGTAACGAGATATTGATAAAGTTTTGGGGTAAGAAGAAAACTATAACAAAGTTGGGGCTGAAAAGGAAACTACCACAAAGTTGGGATGTCAAAAGCAAACTATGTGTACAATGAAGTAGTAGTTTAGGGACTAAATTTGCCATTTTATAAAACTTTGAAGATAGCAAAGTCAAGGAGATAAAATTGCAAAATCATGAAAGTATGAGGGAGGGGGAGACAAAGCTGGTACATCGACTTTGTCTTTTAAGTTACAATATAATATAAACTAGTTTTTTACCCGCGCCGCGCGTTGCGGCGGCGACATCAAGTCACACGCGTGACGATGATGACATTGATGTGCTTACGGGGCAAACCAAATTAAGCAACGTAAGCTTGGTTCATATCTCGTTACGGTATTGACTTGAGTGTTTGACCGAGTCAACCAAAACCCGAAAATTCAGAGCTTGACCCAAACATCTCTGGATCCGACCCGAACCCACTGACTTTGACCCGAACCCACTGACTTTGATCCAAAGCTGACCATCCAAGGCTTGACCAGATCTGAGCCGAACAAACCCATGGGTGACCCGAAACTCCTGAACCGCGGCTGACCTTGATCCTTAACCTGACCCGAGCTCGAAACAACCACACAAATCAACGCACCGTCAGTCCCTTTCAACCTCTCATCTTCAAAATAATACCACTATCATCATCATCGGACAATAAAACCGACAGGAAGCGAAAAGATATAAAAAAAGGAAACGGGGTTTACCGTGAAGCTGTCAGGAGAAACAAAATCGCCGCCACCATCATCTTCTCTGGCGGGTCGCCAGAAAATCATTCTGAACCTCCGCCGACCACCGACGTGTACGGCGGTGCTGCCGCCGCCCTTCTTTCTCTCTCGTCCATATGCCTCTCTCTCTTCTGAGCCTTGTCGCAGGTCGAACAACGTCGGCTCTCCTCTCTCTCTCACTTCTCGGTCCAAACGTCACTCACCACCACCCGATGGTGGTGGTCGGCTCTGCAACTGACAAGGTGGTGGTGTTCGGCTAGTCGGTGTCGTCGGGAATCCAAGCGTCGGAGTTACTCCGGTCGCCGGAGATGTGGGAGTGAGGGAGTGGAGCGGCTGTGTTGCAGGAGATCAGCTAGGGTTTGTTTGAGATGTAGTGAAGCAAATGAAAGTTCATTACCAGTGTAAGTTAGAAAAACAAAAAAAGGTTAGAGTGAAAAAAGAAAAAGGAAAAATCAGTAAAAGAATTTAAAACAATTACTTAGGAGAAGAAGACAAAAGAGATGAAAGAAGAAGACAAAAGAGAAAGAAGGGTCACCGAGCTTTGTTTTTGTTATATATATAATATACAGAAGTGAATGCTCTAATGAAAGTTTAAATATACCCGGACATGTAAATGACTAACTGCCAAAATATAAGTAAATATAATGTCATAAACATTGAATAAATTTTAAATTGTTCATTTTTTTGAACGGCTTAAAATTACAAAAAAATCCGTATCTGCTTCATATTGTACAAAGGTTATGATATGGTTTCATTAATGAGATTGAGCTTTATAGCATCAAAACATAGGCGAATAGAGCAATTTACGGTGCATGGCTACTCAATTGATAACCATTAGATTGCCATGACTAAAAGGCAAACGGGTTAAATGGGTCGAGGTCGAAAGTTTCCCAAGTTGTATTTTTAAACCATACAACCTTCTAAATTTTTTATTAAAGGTTTTTTTTTATTATTACTGTATTATATGTTCTTGGAAATTAGAATAATATTTTAAAACATCTATCTATTTACATAACATATTAATTCAGCCCGTGTATCACACGGGTAACTAACCTAGTTATTGAGATATATGTGAAATGTGATATTGGTTTCAAAAATTGGCATCCCAATTTCCCCTGTATTATTTAATAACTTTGTTTTGTGAGTAGCATACACTATTTATTTTTTTACAACTTCTTAAAAGTTAAAAGAGCACATCATTTTGCATTTGTCAGAATTTGTCATGTGATGCACAACATCTCTAACCTTATGGGTCCCACCTTCATAGCTTTGTTTCTTCAAAGTTCAAACATGCAGACGAATTAGCTATGTATAATCTAATTTTTGTATTTATTTAAAAACAAATACATTTGTTTTTTAATCATTCTTACCCATAAACTTTGTGATAACGTCAAAATAACTCTTTAACTTTGTAAATGTCACTTTGAGTCCCTCAAAATTTTAAAGTTTCGAGTTTACCCTAAAACTATTTTCTCATGTTTTCTTATTTTTTTGTATTGTCGATATAATTTCGCACGAAAGGCCTTTCTGTCCACACGAACAGTGTTACGAACTTAAGTTATTTTATCTTTGTTATGAATTCCTTGTTTCGATTCTGATGGGCAAGCTTGGACCCATGAAATCACAGAAAATCAATGTCTAAACGAGTGCTTAGACGAGATATATTTTCATTAATACATACGTTTCGTACTTTAATTCCAATCCGAATCCCCGTAAAATTCATATAACTCACACACCTTCGTTTACCCAATGTAGGGTAACACTGGTGTTCTGAACGTCTCAACGTCAACTCGCGGAATTAAAAAGAAAGCTTTGCAAAACCGTGAGTATACTCGACCCCTTTCTCTTTTTACACTTTTGGGTGCAACACATTCATGCTATCAAAATCACACAAACACACATACTTTATGCTTAAACATAAACAAACAATCATTCATACATGCTTAATACATTATGCTTTAATTCGTATGTGCTGGAACATTCTTATGTGGTATTCTTATTATTAACTTCGTACAAGCCTCCCTTAATAACATGTATAGCGCTTTGGGAGTAACGCACCACTCGTATTCTTGAGGTCATATTAGGTTAAAATAGAACGGTCTTATCATTGCAACGATAAGATTACGCTAGTAGTAATCTTTAGGTTGACATTTATAGTTGCATGCCAGTCATATGTTAATTTTAGATAACAAGTTTTGCCATGTGGATTGTTTAACACTTTTGATACTTATTGTCACAGCCCCCGACCCCACCCTGGGAGCGGGAGCGCGAGCCAGTCTGTAACACCCCAAATTTCGTATGACATATTTTAATGTTTTAATTGCAATGTTTTTGACAAAAGAAATGGTAAACATAGATTTTTACCATTATTAAATTTTTAAAAGTTTTAGTAAATCTAAAAATCTTATGCATGCATGAACTTTTACTAAGTTAGTATGTAGAAAAGGGAAAGATGACATGTTATGAAAGGATGAGGGGTTAAAATGAAAAACATATAATTAAAACACTTAAAAAAATGCCTAGTGCTTCATATGTGTGTGTGCACGATCGTGAGTTGAAGCCAGGAGAAGCCATCCCCTCAAAACCCTAACATCCTAAAAATCCCTCAACTTGAAAGAGAAATCAAGGATTAATCGAATGCATGAGCCAGGAACTTTGATTATCTAAGTATTCTTGACATCAAGTAAGTTTAATTTCATGATTTGTGATGATTGATGAAACGGGTTGTGTGTAATCCGTGACTAAATGTGCGATTTAACATGAATGCTACATAACATGATCATAGGGAAGTTGTTATATGTGCAATTTTGATTACATTGATAGTTTGGAGCAAAACCCACATGTAATTGTAGGAACTTAGAGTTAAGAAAAGTTATGGAATGAATTGTGTGATGTTGATGTTAAATTGTGTTATAGAATGTGGTTTTGATGGGTATTTTAGTATAAGTCATATGAATTAGGGTTATGATAGTGATTGTGAAAGATCATGTTTATCCATTGATAAAAAAGGATAGATGTGCTATAATTACTTGTACTTCATGCTTTATAAATAGTATGCACGCCATGTGTTCGATGAAATGCATAAAAATGATTTAGTTGAAATTTGACATGAACTCTTGATTTAATGGGGATTTAAATGAAAATGAATGTATGTGTAATTATGTTAAGTCATGATAACTAAATCAAGATACATATGTGAAGTAATGTTTATGAAAGCTAAAGTATGAAGTTATAACACATAGGCACGAAGAAAGGAGAAGGAGCAAGTCACTCCAAAGCGCAAGTAACCCAAGACCACGGTAAGTTCATACCAACTTTATTTACACTATTTGTAGATTTATGAATGATAATATTTGATACTATGAATTTAGTGTAAATTCTCATTATGGATCATGATTGATTAGATGCAAAGAGTTTATTTGAGAAATGTTTAGAAAATGATGTTGTAGTGAATATGAAATAACCCGTCGAAATGGGTTGGAATGATGAGTAGAATGATTGTTGGAATGATTAGGAATTGACTTGTTCTTAACGGGTCAAATGATGTAAGTAAGTCGAAATGTATGGTATGTAACGATTCATTACAAATGAGTCGGAAAGTGGTATGTTGGATGTTTCCAAATAGAAGTAAGGATGTTAATGAGGTAACATGTCATGTTAACGGGTCGAATAATGATAGGTATTTAAAGGATTCGAATTGTTTATGTATTACAAACTAACAAATGTTTTGCTGTTATGAATGATAGGTAAATCCCACGCTTAGTTGCGTCGCGCTCGGACCGAACACACACAATGTCGACCTTTATGCGCTTCCGGTTCGAGTTGCTTATTTTTGAATGGGTCAAAATATCATTTTGTATGCTAAATCTTAAACTAGTAATTAGGTTGATCGTAGTAGTTTGAAGTTTAAACTTTATTTTGAATAGTTTGGATTTAATGTTTTGGTGAAATGTGTAAGGTTTAAAATTTAGCATCTTTTGAAAGTGTCGTGGAATGTATTTTGAATGATTTGTTAAAAAGCAGGAAATCGTCTTCTTTACGAATGGGTCATGTCAATTTTTTTTGTAAAAAATTGTATGAAGTTTATGTTATTTATTTTGTTCGAAAAGTGGGCGTTTCAAGTTGGTATCAGAGCCGAGGTTTGAGAGATTCATGTATTAGAGCAAAATGCTTGAACTCAAACCAAAAGCTCGTATGAAGGTGCGTTCGTTCCGCAGCGCTATGCAAGTAAGTGAATTATAAGTTTGATTATGCTTGTAGTTAGAAATAGAAAGGGATTTATAGGTTATTTACTTTTAAACCGAATTTTAAGGGGAACGAAAACATTTAACGGGTCCGCAATTAAATTACGAACACGTAGGAAAAAGAATCAAGTAAAACAGACTAGTAGAACTATAGATATGGAGTTTTAAAGTTAGTATTTTTTAGAAAAGTTAGAGCTGGGCAACTGCAGCAACCCAAAACCAAACAGACTGTGAAAAAGGGGCGTCGCGCTGCGCGACACCCAACGTGAATCAGCGTCGCGTTACGCGATAGCGGTCGCAGGCCGCGACAGATAGCTCTCAAGCTATCGCGGGCCGCGACAACCCCTTATGCTGGCAAATTTTTTTATTTCAATTATTTTGAATTCGGGACTTGTGTTAATCAGTTTCTAAGGCTTGATAACCAATGTTTAGGGTAAATATGATATTAAGAAAGATGAGGGAAAGGTATATATGTATATATGTATATGAAAGGATGAAAAGGTAAATCGTTGCGATCAAAAGTCTTGATCTACGCGATACGGCATGATCGTCAATGATGATAATGTATAAAGTGTGCATTGTAACTTGAATGTAACATGCTAAAATGAGATGAAATACGGTGAAGAGGTGTATGAAAAGAAAATCTAATGAATGAGATAAATGTTTTATGTAAATGGCGGATAATGTAAACGTGAATGATGATATAACGGCTCAACATGAAGCAATAAACGAAAGAATTGTGGAAGAAGTAGGGAAGGTAATAGAGGATAGTATTCCTCGGCTAGCTCAAGAAGTTGAAGGTCAAGTGTTGGGAATAGTCAAAAAATTAGTGATATTCAAAGTTGAAGAGCTAAAGGAAATGATCAATGAACTGCAAATGAAGAAAAGCACTCGAAGGTGCACGTATAAGGAATTTATGGCACGTAACCCCTTGCCATATAAAGGAGAAATTGATCCGATAACCTGTCAAAGATGGATTTCAAGCACCGAGGCCGTGTTTGTGAGAAGTAGATGCGAAGTGGAGGATCAAGTGATGTTTGCTATGGGTCTCCTACAACTCCAAGCAAAGGATTGGTGGGACGCATATTCGAAGGAATTGGGGGATGATAAAGTACAAACCTTAACGTGGCAAGAGTTCAAGGAACCCTTTCTGAAATATCATAGCCCACAATCCGCAATTGATAAGATTCAAGAAGACTTCTTACGTCTTCGACAAAAGGATGAAACGATTGACGAGATAACGAATACGTTCCTTGACAAGGTGAAGTTTTGTGGGGATATAGCGGGGAATGAGAGGTTGAGAATTCTACGTTATCATGCTATGTTAAAGGCTGAATATCGTGAGTTCGTAAATCCCTCCAGGTGTGAAACGTTGAATGAGTTAATCGACTGGGCAAAAGATAGGGAGATTGAGTTAAGAAGGCAGGTTGAACGGCGGGAGAAAAGGGTGGCGGAAAAGACTACCAACCCAAACCCATCAAAAAAGGCAAGATATCAAGATCAAAATAGGAAAGGGAAGACAAGTAGTGGAATCCTGACTTGTAAGACGTGCGGGAAACATCATTCGGGTGAATGTTTGCTGGGAAAGAAAGGGTGCTACAAATGTGGGCAAGAGGGGCATCTGTATTATAAGTGCCCCGAGAATCCAAAAACGTGCTATAATTGTAATCAAACAAGGCACATTAAAGCAGAATGCCAGAAACTCCAACAAGGGGCAAAGAAAGATGGAAAGAAGGATGAGCCTTCCAAGGCTCGTGGAAGGATGTTCCAGTTAACCTCGGATGAAGCTAAGACTAGCCCGGATGTGGTTTCAGGTATATTCTTAGTTAACTCTATGCATATGAATGTTTTATTTGATTCCGGGGCTAGTAGATCGTTCATTTCAAATGAATTGTTAGTTCATCCATCGTTTAAGCTTGAAAAGATGTTAGTACCCTTAGAAGTGGAAGTTGCTGATAGTAAAAGCTATTTGTTACATGATATCTGTAGAAACTGTAAGATCTTAATTGAAGATGAGGAACTTAGTATAGATCTTGTCCCGATGTACATGGGGGAATTTAAAGTAGTTGTAGGAATGATAGTGATTGTGAAAGATCATGTTTATCCATTGATAAAAAAGGATAGATGTGCTATAATTACTTGTACTTCATGCTTTATAAATAGTATGCATGCCATGTGTTCGATGAAATGCATAAAAATAATTTAGTTGAAATTTGACATGAACTCTTGATTTAATGGGCATGTAAATGAAAATGGATGTATGTGTAATTATGTTAAGTCATGATAACTAAATCAAGATACATATGTGAAGTAATGTTTATGAAAGCTAAAGTATGAAGTTATGACATATAGGCATGAAGAAAGAAGAAGGAGCAAGTCAATCCAAAGCGCAAGGAACCCAAGACCACGGTAAGTTCATACCAACTTTATTTACACTATTTTTAGATTTATGAATGAAAATATTTGATACTATGAATTTAGTGTAAATTCTCATTATAGATCATGATTGATTAGATGCAAAGAGTTTATTTGAGAAATGTTTAGAAAATGATGTTGTAGTGAATATGAAATAACCCGTCGAAATGGGTTGGAATGATGAGTAGAATGATTGTTGGAATGATTAGGAATTGACTTGTTCTTAACGGGTCAAATGATGTACGTAAGTCGAAATGTATGGTATGTAACGATTCATTACAAATGAGTCGGAAAGTGGTATGTTGGATGTTTCCAAATAGAAGCAAGGATGTTAATGAGGTAACATGTCATGTTAACGGGTCGAATAATGATAGGTATTTAAAGGATTCGAATTGTTTATGTATTACGAACTAACAAATGTTTTGCTGTTATGAATTATAGGTAAATCCCACGCTTAGTTGCGTCGCGCTCGGACCGAACACACACAATGTCGACCTTTATGCGCTTCCGGTTCAACTTGCTTATTTTTGAATGGGTCAAAGTATCATTTTGTATGCTAAATGTTAAACTAGTAATTAGGATGATCGTAGTAGTTTGAAGTTTAAACTTTATTTTGAATAGTTTGGATTTAATGTTTTGGTGAAATGTGTAAGGTTTAAAAGTTAACATCTTTTGAAAGTGTCGTGGAATGTATTTTGAATGATTTGTTAAAAAGCAGTAAATCGACTTCTTTACGAATGGGTCATGTCAAATTTTTTGTAAAAAATTGTATGAAGTTTATGTTATGTATTTTGTTCGAAAAGTCGGCGTTTCACAGTCAGATGGTACTGATGTTTATTAAATATGCAGCGGAAAATTTTCATTAGGACCGTAGTTAGAAAATATTTATCAGAGTTTCAAAACACTAAATTTTTATAATAATTAAATGGGATAAAGCCCAAGTTTTATTCACAATACAATTTATAGGGATAAACCCTAATTATTGAAAATATAATTTCCTTTTTATTTAGGTAACTTTTATAGCCACTTCTTTAAGCTTTCGGTGCTCCATAGCTGACCTCTATTAGCTTTCACATTAAGTTACCTGAAACACGTTTTAAAAAAAAATATTTTATCAGCAAGAAATACTGGAGAGTGCATCCTAGTTTAATCAAAACAAGTTTTATAATTTTACAGTATTGAGAGCGATTACAATGTTTATATCTACCAATATACTCATTCAGTATTTGTCATTTCACTGAATCCACAGTTCCATGACTGTGGTCATATTACTCATTGGCTAACTCATCGTCCAATAGTAACGGATTATAAGTAGTGTATACAAAACCTAACATACCGGAAACAATTGTAGAATATATAGACTCAATCACTGTTAAGTATAATTGAAAACATTTAAGGTTTTATAAAACAGTTTGTTAGAAAAAGAGAATGTACTCACTTTGTAGACTTAGGTATTTCTACAGCTTCCTGTAGGTGTTCCTAATTATATTCTATTAAAATAAACAATGCACACGTGTTAGTAAGATAATCCAAATCACATTAGCCATACAACACGAGACATAACTCCAACGTACCGAGTCAGGTAGAGCCTTAACATTCGTTACGGAGTCCTAGATCAACCAGGCAGAGTATCGACTTAGTGTCCAGGGGTTAAAATACTTACAACGAGGCAGAGCTTCACTATTTAGGGGTATTAAACCCGTTATAATTCGCACTATATGTTGAGAGAAAAGAAAGAAAATGAGCGACGGACAAATGAAGCCTTCGGCCCCTTTTATAGGTTGGATTTAAGGCGGCTCGCACCCTGCGACACACTTCTGTCTCTCCCTCGCGGTCCGCGAGGGACTAGGCTAGGGCCTAGGGTTGGTTAGTCATCGAGTAGGTTCGACGCATGGATGGGACACGTGGCAAAAGGGGTATCCGACAAGTAATGGGTTATCGCGGCCCGCAACTCGCCCTGTTGATTCCTTCGCTGCCCGCGAGCCACGGGTTTCTCTTATTTTATTTGATATTTATTAAAATAAATGTTATTCAGGTTCGTTTATGAGTATTTGAGGTATAATTAGAGCGTTTTTGTCACACCCCGAAATTATCAGAGCTTGGCGTGACTGGACTGGTATCTTCATTGCACAGCGGAAGAAATTAAGCTAAGTCTTCTAGAAAACGAACGCCCACTAAGTACTCGACTCCACATGGTTCCCCTATTCCAACCGTGCCTTAACTTTGAAATGCAACCTGAGAGAGAAACATGCGAAAAAGTCAACATAAAGTTGAGCGAGTTCATAGTTTGTTTGTAAAAGATTTGAAATAAATCTTTTGAATAACCGGTTTATGAAATAATATTGAGAAAACGAATTTAGAAATCATTTTCTTGCCGAGTTATATGGAAACTTTGTATTTGTAACGCATTATGTTCGTAAAACCATGTATTTATAAACTCTCGTATTTGTAATGTTCGTATAACCGTCAATGCCCACCCTGACTTTGACTCCATGCCCGCATAATCCTATGCTTTGAATTTGTATAAAACATGGTATGTAATTTGTAAAAATCAAGTATTTCTGTAAGTATGTATGTCCCTGGTATGTAGCAATAAGGAAAAAGAGATCACCAATGGGTTGCAAAGCCAATGGTATGTGTGAAAAGGTGCAGGAAGACTCAAACCTAGCAAATTTGTCTCCGGTATGAAGACATAGTCACCACTATGGGCCGCCCCGGCCTCATGGGTGTGGGCTCGCTACACCCAAATAGATCTATCACTCATGTCCCTTGGTCCTACAATGAGGATTAATGGCCTTAAGTGTTATGCCCACCACTCACATGATCTAGTAGTAAACCCTCCTTAAGCTAATCATACCATGTATAAAATGTCTGAAGTAATTGTAACATGTATTTTAACCCAGCCTCTAAGGCTGAACCTCCCCAGCCTCTAAGGGTGAACCTCCCCAGCCTCTAAGGCCAACTCCTCAGTCTCTCTATATTATCACCAGGCGATCCATCCCTAGTCATGAAAATCATTCACATTTCGATAATACGCATTTGTTTTGTAAAAACCGGTATATTTAGTAAAACCCATTCGTAAACCATTTGAGTTCCTCGAAATCTATTCGTAACATGATTTAGAAATATGAGTTTTTGTTCGTTCAAAAACTTTGTATGTTCTTGCAAAACGTGCTTTGTCTAAAATATGCAGTCTTTGTTCATTGAGAACTTTGTGTGTTTTCTGCAAAACGTGCATGTCTTTCCACCCCGAAAACATTTATAAAAATGTAAAATCGTAAAAAAATATGGGGTTATGAACTCACCTGGATTGCCTTGTGCAAAGCTAGCTAATTACGACTTTGTGATGTCGTTTCCAAGACTTGACTTGCTAGCGTGCATTCTACAATATTCCTACACGGAATGTCTTATATGTATCTAAATAAACGTAGTAACTAAACTACGTGTCATCGAGCTCTACCGAATCGTTGACCGAACGATTCGACGATTTGTTGCTATCTTGATGAAAGAGATAAAGTTATACTTTGTTTAGTTCGTTTATTCGTCGGTAATAATTAATAAGTCTTGTAGGACTTAGTTCCGCGTTAGTCGCCTCGAGAAGTCGTACGTGTATGTAAAGTATATTTACATAATTATAATGTATACAAATTCATACGAAAGTTATAAAATAAACTCGTATCAAATATTGCGTCTTATAAGATGATTATCAACATATGTGTATATACGCCGTTGAGGCGTTCGAAATAAATATAAAAAGTTATATTTATTTTACAAAAGAATCGTCGAGTCGTTGTTTTTGAAAATAAATACATAACTATATTTATTTTATTAAAAGAATTCATGTTGTACGATGTTTGAAATAAATATGTAAACTATATATATATATATATATATATATATATATATATATTTAAACGAACCCACGTCGTTTGGTATTAAATCGGAATCGCGTTGTTTGATAATCAAAATAAATATATATACTATATTTATTTTATAAAATGAAGTCATGTTGTTTGACATTTGAAGTAAACTACACTTACTTTTATAAAAGAATTGGTCGAATTCTCGAAGTTTAAATCAAATATAATATCCATATTTATTGTTGTGAATACTTTCCGAATCGCTGTTTCCGTAAATGGTAAAGTGTCGTCGAATGTATTTATATGTTTGCGTGTGTTTTTCTAAAAGATCATTTGAATCTGATAGTTTATTGTATAATAAAACGCGATTATTTCAAGGATTTTCTCGAAAAACGGGCAGAGTTTCCTCTGATTTTGGACGATCCCGACAATCAAAGTGTCGATATTTTTATCAAAATTCAACCAATTTCAATAATACTTATGTATAGCCCATTTATATAAATGAAATACTAAGTAATCCAAGTAATTGTAGCTAATAATTCGTTTATTTGATCGGTTCAGGAGCTCGATTTCGCGTAATAAATAAAGTTATAGAAATAACATAAATAGTCGCACCGTAAATCTTTACCGAATCTGAGTTGACCGTGTTTGACTTGTTTGACCACTGTTGACCCGAGTTGGTTTGGGTGTTGACCGAGTCGTTGACTGAGTTGACTCGGTGGGTTGACCGAGTCGACACCCGGACCCGAAATCTGACCCGAATTCCGAACCGAAGTTGCTGTTGACCCGAACCGAAGCATTGAACCACGTTAAAATCTGGCCCAAACTGACTCGCACCGTTCTATGACAAGCAAACCCGAACCATCTTGACCCGAAACTGATCTAGCCTGACCCGAACAAACTCGAACTGAGCACAACATCTGAGAAACTTAGCCTACTGACTTGTTGATCGAACCACTCCCAGAAACCCGAACCACTGAAGTACCTCGGACCACCGCTCTTGTCGCCGCCGCTGCCACTACTCCGGTGGCCTTTTGCCGCTGTCGACCACCACCGTAACCCCCCATACCGAAAACGCCTAAGATACGACCATTCATTGTTAAAGAGGTCGAACACCTGAAACAAAAGAAGAAAAGGAATTAAAGAACTGAGTCGGGACTTACCAGAATTGCACCGGAGCTCCGATTTCAATGAAACTTTACCAGTAGGTCCCCAAAGCTCTGATCTAGACATGCACGGAGTTAGACTTCCAAAAATAGTTCGCCAGAATTTTGACCGGAACTTCAATGGAGTTGCGCGTGAGCTCAAACGGCTCTGATTCTTCAAAAACGGTCACCACCATTGTGTCGGGAAGGCTCGGTTTAGTTGGGATAGGGTATGGGCTCGAAGAATCCTCGTCGGAAAACGTCACCGCCGCCGTCGCATGCGGCGGAGCCGCCGGTCCACCGTCGCCGGGTGTCGCCTGGTTCCGGCCGTCGGCCTTTCGCCGGAGAGAGAGAGAGAGAGCACATGAGGTGTCTGCTGAAGTTTTTAGGGAGAAATGAGGGTGTTCAATGGGAGGTTGATATTTATACTTAGGTCTCGTAAGTGGGCTAGGGCTTGGGCCTAAGGCCCACAAGCCCAATCACGTGTTCAAAGTGGCCCGCTCGTTCCTACGAGACCCGTTATCGTAACTCGATTATTGTAAAAGTATCGTGAGTTATAGTTTTTGATTAAAAATATATAAGATAGTATCGGTATTCGATGTTGGACGCCCTCGTTAGTCGGTTGCGGTAAAAATCGCGAAGAATTACCACGTTGCCGTTTCTAATTCGTTTTCTGATCCGGTTTCGACTGTAGTTACTAAAATTTCATTACGGAGCTAAATATAGCATGAAATGTAGGTTCTGAAGGTGACAGGCGTCTCCCTCGCTTTCGTTTTGTTGCCGATGCGTTTCCTACCATCGCGTTTTTAGTTCACGATTGCGTTTGTGTCGCACGGAGGCCCAATAAGTTCACAAAATTAATTTCATAAATATAGAATATTTGTATAAAATCCGTATTTGTCGGCGTTGTCAGTATTTTGTACGGTATCAGTTCGTTGTCGCGTAACATTCGGCAGATTTCCCGTAAATCACCATACGTGCACTGTACAGTCGAATAAACGTTTCTGGGCACTCCAAAGGCCTAATTAAGTTAATTTGTGCTGTAAACACTATTTATTATCGCGTTAATCGCCTGTTAATCATGTAATTAAGAGCCGTAAATCACCGGTTGTCACATTCTCCCCCTGTTACAGAAATTTCGTCCTCGAAATTTAGACTACGTTAACTCCTTAGAGTTACGGTATGTGTAGGTAATTACGAATAGTATCAAAGTGTATGACCATAAAATTGGATCAAGACTTATTCAAATCATGTGAATTCAAGGACATTCCTTCACAATAGGAATCCCAACGGTTTAAAAGAAATGTGTCTCAGTAATTGATGTCAAAGGAAACGAGACGTAATGATACAGTCACCAGTGCGACTAAGTTAACAAGGTTCCAACAATGAACAAGAACTTCGACCAATCGAATTCCATACAAACGTTTATAACATGTAAATGAGTTCTAGAAGCAATAACATCCACTGGATGAACTTAGAATCAACAATCTCAAATATAATAGTTTGCATGAAACGCTCGATCGTGATCAGTACAAGCTGCAAGTTATACCGACGCCACAAGGTGTTGTAGTGATTTAAATAATTCTATAATAGCAGTGATCAAACAAATTCACCGTGTTTTGGATGAAACGTTCGATCATGATTAGCCCAAGCTACAAGTTCATTCCGACACTACAAAGTGTTGTAGTGATTAAAGCAATTCAATAATAGCGGTGATCAAACAAGTTCACCGTGGTTCAAATCAGATGAAAGGTTCAATGAAGTAAATGTGAATGTTTGTTTCAAACAAATATCATAGGATTTTCGATTGAAAATGAAACAAATAAATAATGTTTTTAGATCGAGAATGAAAGAGCAATAAATATCACAAAATGTTTGATCGATGCTGAAAGAACCGTTAAGAGGTACACCGAAATATGTTGGTGCACGGAATGTCTGTTGACTACGTCTACATCAAGTCTTGTGTCTAGATAGGTTGAATGAACACACATTAGGGTTTTTACATGTTTATCTTGTAGATTTAGCTTGAAATGGTTCAAGGGAAATCATGATTTAGCTTGAAATGGTTCAAGGGAAATCAAGATTTAGCTTGAAATGGTTCAAGCGAAATCTTAGATCTATATATAGGTTAGTGTGTTGTTCATTTGCAGAAGAGGAGGTCATTGTGTGTGAAACGAAGTGCTGCCGGATTTGTATCAGAAAACATTGTACAAGCACGTAAATCAATCAGAAAAGAAAGATTAAAAGGAAACTAGCTGTTATGACTTTGTTTACGTTGATTCCGCCTTCGTACTCAAAGATGAACTGCCTTAACTGACGTTTCAAGGTCGTAGAACGGTCCAACAAGTGGTATCAGAGCTCAGGACGAGGAGTTCATACCATTACAGCTTGATATTACCGGATTTTCTTATCTCTACTCACTTTTTCTCTTACTTTTCTGATTTGAACATATTTCAGCGGTGAAAATGACCTGAATCTGACATATAGCAAGCGAATTAGTGTGATAACTAATCCTTGAAAGATTTGGACTTAAAATCAATCGAATTCATATAAAAAATTAAGATTTCGCTAGAAAACTGTTCGTAAAAGATGACATCAGCAGATTTCGCTTGAAATATAGTGATGATTTCGCTTGAAACTTGAAGTTTGGCTATCGATTTCGCTTGAAACATAACTGGTCATCGATTTCTCTTGAAAAACTAAAGGATTTCGCTTGAACAGTTCAAGCGAAATTGATTTGTTGGATTTCGCTTGAATCATTGAACTTGTATTTGTGGATTTCGCTTGAACATTGAGATAGTATTCTGCTTGAACGTGAACCTAACTGTTGACGGTCCAATGAAATAAATCGAAAGTGACTGTGTTTATCAGACTCATTTATGATTGTTGCATATGAAACAATTGATGGTCCAATAGATTTTCATGCAAAAACATAGAGGTCCAATCACATTTTAACATCACGTGAATGTTGTTTGATTGTCACTAAAGTTTATTTTAGAAAACTGAACAACATCTCGGTACATGTGAATTAAAAAAAAAAAAAATTTTGACGGTTAAGTAAATTGGGTGGCCATTGAATATTGTGTGTGCATTGTTTGATATCAAATAATCATAATCTGAATATTGGTCCATGTGAGTCATAAATTGCCGGAATTGATTAGTGTTTGCATGTGTTTTTCGGGACAAGATTTTTGTGATATCATTTCGAAAATTGATTTTAGTGGATAAGTGTTTTGATCAAAAAGTCTTGGTTCAATCAACAACCAGTTTGCTTGTGAATTTGAAACCCGAAAAAACATTGGAACGAATCTGCAAATCTTCGACAACGAGTCTTAGATTGATTTTGTCAACAAACACACTGTTACGTATTCAGTTTGTTTGAACTGATCGTTTGTTTGTTTGTTTGTTTGCAGGAACGTACAAGATGGCAAATTCCGATCCTATTCCGTGGAAAGACGATCGAACTGAAGAGCAGAAATATCGATACAGAAAAATGATTGCTGAAAATAAAATAATTAGAATATCTCGTATCTTTCTGGAAGCAAGGAGAGCAAATAGATGGGATCCAAACAGAGAGTGTTATCTTGATGAATATGGAAATATTGCGATTGATGACAAAACGCTTGATATCGAGGCCATAATCCAGCAGTACAAAGAAGAAGATGATTATTGGCAAAAGAAATGGTGGGGAGATGAAGAAGAGAAAAAGAAAAAGAAAGAGTTAATAGATGAAATAGAAAGAAAATCAGAAAATATAAGTTTGGATGTGTTTCTTGAAATAATCAAAAGATGTGAAAATGAAACGACAAAGAATGAAGAATCAAAGAAGGATGAAACTTCGAAAAGTGAAGTTGTGTGCTCAAAATGCGAAAAATCCGAAGCAGAAAATTTCAATCTCTTGAAAGATGTGGAGAATTTGACAGTGGAAATCAAAAGCTTGAAGGATGAGAAAGAATCTGATAATAAACAGATTCTTGAAATGAGAGAAAATTGTGAGAAATTGACGTCTGAAAATGTCAAACTGTTGAGTAGTTTGGACAGTTTGACATTGGAAATTAACAATTTGAAAGAAAAAGAAAAAGATTTTGGAAAAATTAAAATTGAAAATGAAAACGTTTCTTGGATAAAATTGGAAAATGAAGCGTTAAAAGAAAAAGAAAAAGATTTTCAAAATCAAATCAAGATTTTAGAAGATGAGAGAGATATTTTTGGTAAAGATAATCTTGAAAAACAAATTGAAATCAATTCCCATCTTGCTAAAATCATTCAGCTTGAAAAAGAAGCTGAAAAAGCTCGGATTAAAATCAAAGAGCTTGAAGTGAAATTGAAAGGTTTTGTGACTTCAGCACCATATGTGTGTCCAAAACTGATCAATTCTGTTCCAATAAGTGACAATGTCACAAATTTTGACAAAGTCAAAATTGAAGATTGTGATGAAATATCTGATGATGAAAAAGAAAATAAAAGAAAAATATTTTTAGATTTACAAGAAAAATTTAAAAATACTGTTTTGCAATCTACTGAAACAGGTGAATGTTCTAAACAAAAACCTATTAAGAAAAGTGTAGAACAGAAACAAAAAGATAAAAATTTGATAGATCCTAAAAATGAAAATAAAAGCTCATCAGATAAGTCATCCAATCATTTTGAAAAATCACAAAAATTTAAAATTGAAAACTCACAAAATGTTGGTAATAAGTGGTGCAGGTTTGACCACAGTGCTTCAAAGCCAAAACCAATTTTCAAGAAGAGTGATGATCACCACAAAGCCAGACAATGTTATGATCTAAGCATATGGTGTGAAAGTGGTGAATGGTACGATAACAGAGTGTGCTACACCTGTGGTGTGAGAGGACACATTGCTGTTAACTGCCAGAATTGGAGTTATGAGACAAGAAGATGCTATAATTGCCAAATCAGAGGACATATTGCTAGAGATTGCTCGAGGAGATCGATGGGAAGATCGAGGGTTGAATCTCAAAGAATGGCAAAGAAGCCAGTCAACGTCAAGCCCCATGAACAGAAGGTTCTAAAACCTAAAGTTCAGGATCAGACAATTCAAGAAAAGAAAGTTAAACTTTCACAGGGGCAGAAAGACAGACTGCGAAAGAAAAGGAAGAAGGCGAGAGAATATCTGGAGAAAATTTTGTCTTCGGGTTCATCGGACAGATTGAATAAGAGTTCTGATGAATCAATTAACTCGATTGCAAAGTCAAGCAAGATGAATTCATCGGATACAAATCTGAAGACAAAAGAGAAGAAGAAGAAAATGGTCGGCGATGAATCTGATGTGTCAAAGTCAGACAAGCCACCATCAGGCAATGAATCTGACAGGTCAAAGTCAGACAAGCCATGTGTAGGCAATGATTCTGGTTTGTCAAAACCAGAAGAGCCATCTGTTGAGGTAAAAACTGTCAAACCCAAGGCTGGTCAGGCTTGGGTGAATCTTTTCAAATAGAAAAACCTGACTTGCCGGAGTTCCCAGGTTGGTAAATGTGGAACAGGAATCGACATATTTCTTGAGAAATTCACAGGATGGTAACTGTGATATTTTGATTTACAAGTGGTAAATCAGGGACATTAAGTTGTACTTGATTTTCTACTAGTGTTTGTTGTTGACAAGGGTCTTAATTGTTAATTCTTTAAAATGGTTGAAAAAGAACAAGGTGATGAAACCCCGAGTTTGTGAAAAGACAAACAAAACTAATTTTCCGGAAAAACCATTTGATTAAAACAAACTTAAGTGTTTTGAAATCATAATGGGAAAATAGTTTGTTGTCAGGGGGAGTTCTGATTGTTTATGCCGAGTGAATGGCGAATTGAAGCGATTTGATATCAGTTTGTCATTTTCCTTGTATAGTTTGTTTTTAAATTTTCTCAGAAAATCAAAATTTAAAAAAAAAATTAAAAAATTTAAAAATTTCAAAAACATTGAAAAAGCAAAAATGAGTTTTGTTGTGAAAAAGAGGAAATGATAGTAAATCAGTGGACGATCACAGCATGCTAAGGATATGAAATGTCAAATGTGATAAACGGTCTCACTGATGATGTGTCAGTAGGTTTTTGCACATTCAGTAGATTGTGACGAGATATAAACCTAAATTTAAACTTGCTTATATCGTGGGTAACATCTCTTGGATATATGGGTAACCCCCGAAATCTTGTTTGAAAGGTCTCGTATTCTGATATACTATGTGTTTATACTTAGTGATATCTGGGGTATTATTCCGGGACTTCTACTGAACGGTAGTTCTGACCTAGTCCTTGAATAATACTTTCTGCAAATGATTGAAACATAGCATCACCCTCAGCATAAATGATAAGACAATAAAATTGCTTAGCAATGCTGTTGTAAAAAAGATCCTCTAAAGGGGACACACCAAAAGTTGAGTCATGATCTCTCTGCTGAATGGTAGTTCTGACCTGAGCTCTCATGATTCTTCATAAATTATTAACCCCTTACAGATATCATTTGTGTTATAATTACCTGTAAGACTGAATATTGGGATCTGGATACGGGAGTATATTCTGAGGTAGGACACGCGATTAAGGTTAAGTATCTAAGACATTAAACTCGTATCTCGAAGCAGTTGAACTTTGTGTGAAAATTTAAGTGGACCAATATACTGACAATCTAAGTGAATCGTTTAGAACTGAAAATGATTAAAGCTTAACGGTGCTAGTGATTGGTCTCATAATCTGATATGATCCTCTTACACAAACTCACAAAAATATTGTTTGTATATATTTCTTTACTGCATTTCTTTAAACTCAAAATCCAAAAAGATTTTAGTGTGTTTTAGCATAAAGTTTTGAAAAATTTAAAAAGATTTTTGACAACTGATGTTGGAAAGTGAATTTTCAAAATTCCAAGTGCTAAACATGATGAATTGGTTTGGGAGAATATGTTGAAAACTTTGAATGTCATATAAAAATGTTTTGAAAGATTGTGTGCTTAGTTAATCAAGGTCATTCAATTGAACTTGATGTAACTAGTATGTTTGTTGTTTAAATGATATCTACCAGTAAGTTTCTTAAATCTAAGTGTTATAAATTTGTGAAACTTATATTGTGGTAGAGGATATGCAGGTTTCAGGATTGGACTTCATTAATTCCCACGGAAGCTAAATGTCAAAGCTTGAACCAGATATCTCAGATTCTAGCATATTGAGAGGGGGAGTCTGTGAAAGGGGGAGTTTGGATCAACAGTTAAAGGGAGTTTGAAGATGGAGTCAGGTTGTGATCCTAAACCTGTGAAGATAGAGTGTTTTTGATAAAAAGACAGAGTTGGAGAAAAGACCAAGACTGAAGACTCGGAGCTGAAGACTTCGTCAACATCCAATGGGGAGTCTGTTGGTGCACGGAATGTCTGTTGACTACGTCTACATCAAGTCTTGTGTCTAGATAGGTTGAATGAACACACATTAGGGTTTTTACATGTTTATCTTGTAGATTTAGCTTGAAAGGGTTTATGTGTGTTTCAAGCTAAATCAACACAGAAGATTTAGCTTGAAATGGTTCAAGGGAAATCATGATTTAGCTTGAAATGGTTCAAGGGTAATCAAGATTTAGCTTGAAATGGTTCAAGCGAAATCTTAGATCTATATATAGGTTAGTGTGTTGTTCATTTGTAGAAGAGGAGGTCATTGTGTGTGAAACGAAGTGCTGCCGGATTTGTATCAGAAAACATTGTACAAGCACGTAAATCAATCAGAAAAGAAAGATTAAAAGGAAACTAGCTGTTATGTGTGATTCGTGTCATTGCAGGATCGCGGGACATGTTGCCGTTTCCTGGTCGTTAGTTCTCCTACTGACAGGAATCTAGCGTCGTTGTTGAATTGCGTCATCGTGTCTTTTCAAAGGCCTCGCCTTAATAGTCGTATGTGTCGTACTTCAACCTTCGTTGATGTATAGCTTAAGTTTCACGTATACCTGTGCACTAGCATTTTGTTCCTCGTAGAATGTGATGTACTCCAACATCCGTTGACGTAAAATTTAAGTTCCATGTATTCTCGTGCACTAGTGTTTCGTTATGCGTAGGTTGCCTGCTTGGGAAGTTAAAATATCATAGACAATATGGATAATAGTGCGTGCCCGAGTTAATATTCGCGGTTCCTACGTGATAACCTTTAATGAACTTCAACATAAGTTTCTGAAGGTCTTAAATGCATGTTTCCTAAACTCTCAGAGTTTTGTGTACTGTATGTAATTGTTTTATGCACCGTGTATGAAACACCACAAAAGCGTATGTTTGAAAACGAAATTTTGACTGTTTGTTTTTCGGCAACGGTTGGAGACCATATTCGAGTACTAGGCGTTCTGTATGTATTCAAAGTCGTAATAGTCTAAGTTCCCAGAGAAAAGATGAGGTTAGAGCCCATGTATCTCTACAGAAAACCCTATTCGCTGTAACCTATAGCTCTGATACCAATCTGTCACACCCCGAAATTATCACGCGTGACTGGACTGGTATCTTCATTGCACAGCGGAAGAAATTAAGCTAAGTCTTCTAGAAAACGAACGCCCACTAAGTACTCGACTCCACATGGTTCCCCTATTCCAACCGTGCCTTAACTTTGAAATGCAACCTGAGAAAGAAATATGCCAAAAAGTCAACATAAAGTTGAGCGAGTTCATAGTTTGTTTGTAAAAGATTTGAAATAAATCTTTTGAATAAATGGTTTGTGAAATAATATTGAGAAAACGAATTTAGAAATCATTTTCTTGCCGAGTTATATGGAAACTTTGTATTTGTAACGCATTATGTTCGTAAAACCATGTATTTATAAACTCTCGTATTTGTATTGTTCGTATAACCGTTAATGCCCACCCTGACTTTGACTCCATGCCCGCATAATCCTATGCTTTGAATTTGTATAAAACATGGTATGTAATTTGTAAAAATCAAGTATTTCTGTAAGTATGTATGTCCTTGGTATGTAGCAATAAGGAAAAAGAGATCACCAATGGGTTGCAAAGCCAATGGTATGTGTGAAAAGGTGCAGGAAGACTCAAACCTAGCAAATTTGTCTCCGGTATGAAGACATAGTCACCACTATGGGCCGCCCCGGCCTCATGGGTGTGGGCTCGCTACACCCAAATAGATCTATCACTCATGTCCATTGGTCCTACAATGAGGATTAATGGCCTTAAGTGTTGTGCCCACCACTCACATGATCTAGTAGTAAACCCTCCTTAAGCTAATCATACCATGTATAAAATGTCTGAAGTAATTGTAACATGTATTTTACCCCAGCCTCTAAGGCTGAACCTCCCCAACCTCTAAGGCCAACTCCCCAGTCTCTCTATATTATCACCAGGCGATCCATCCCAAGTCATGAAAATCATTCACATTTTGATAATACGCATTTGTTTTGTAAAAACCGGTATATTTAGTATAACCCATTCGTAAACCAATTGAGTTCCTCGAAATCCATTCGTAACATGATTTAGAAATATGAGTTTTTGTTCGTTCAAAAACTTTGGATGTTCTTGCAAAACGTGCTTTGTCTAAAATATGCAGTCTTTGTTCATTGAGAACTTTGTGTGTTTTCTGCAAAACGTGCATGTCTTTCCACCCCGAAAACATTTATAAAAATGTAAAACCGTAAAAAAAGATGGGGTTATGAACTCACCTGGTTTGCCTTGTGCAAAGCTAGCTAATTACGACTTTGTGATGTCGTTTCCAAGACTTGACTTGCTAGCGTGCATTATACAATATTCCTAACACGGAATGTCTTATAAGTTTCTAAATAAACGTAGTAACTAAACTACGTGTCATCGAGCTCTACCGAATCGTTGCCCGAACGATTCGACGGTTTGTTGTTATCTTGATGAAAGAGATAAAGTTATACTTTTTTTGGTTCATTTATTCGTCGGTAATAATTAATAAGTCTTGTAGGACTTAGTTCCGCGTTAGTCGCCTCGAGAAGTCGTACATGTATGTAAAGTATATTTACATAATTATAATGTATACAAATTCATACGAAAGTTATAAAATAAACTCGTATTAAATATTGCGTCTTATAAGATGATTATCAACATATGTGTATATATGCTGTTGAGGCGTTCGAAATAAATATAAAAAGTTATATTTATTTTACAAAAGAATTGTCGAGTCGTTGTGTTTGAAAATAAATACATAACTATATTTATTTTATTAAAAGAATTCATGTTGTACGATGTTTGAAATATATATGTAAACTATATTTTTTTTAAAACGAACCCGCGTCGTTTGGTATTAAATCGGAATCGCGTTGTTTGATAATCAAAATAAATATATATACTATATTTATTTTATAAAATGAAGTCATGTTGTTTGACATTTGAAGTAAACTACACTTACTTTTATAAAAGAATTCGTCGAATTCTCGAAGTTTAAATCAAATATAATATCCATATTTATTGTTGTGAATACTTTCCGAATCGCCGTTTTCGTAAATGGTAAAGTGTCGTCGAATGTATTTATATGTTTGCGTGTGTTTTTCTGAAAGATCATTTGAATCTGATAGTTTATTTTATAATAGAACGCGATTATTTCAGGGATTTTCTCGAAAAACGGGCAGAGTTTCCTCTGTTTTTTGACGATCCCGACAATCAAAGTGTCGATATTTTTATCAAAATTCAACCAATTTCAATAATACTTATGTATAACCCATTTATATAAATGAAATACTAAATAATCCAAGTAATTGTAGCTAATAATTCGTTTATTTGATCGGTTCAGGACCTCGATTTCGCGTAATAAATAAAGTTATAGAAATAACATAAATAGTCGTGTTGTAAATCTTTACCGAATTTGAGTTGACCGTGTTTGACTTGTTTGACCGCTATTGACCCGAGTTGGTTCGGGTGTTGACCGAGTCGTTGACTCGGTGAGTTGACCGAGTCGACACCCGGACCCGAAATCTGAACCGAATTCCGAACCGAAGTTGTTGTTGACCCGAATCGAACCATTGACCCACGTTAAAATCTGGCCCAAACTGACTCGCACCGTTCTATGACAAGCAAACCCGAACCATCTTGACCCAAAACTGATCTAGCCTGACCCGAACAAACTCGAACTGAGCACAACATCTGAGAAACTTAGCCTACTGACTTGTTGATCGAACCACTCCCAGAAACCCGAACCACTGAAGTACCTCGGACCACCACTCTTGTCGCCGCCGCTGCCATTACTCCGGTGGCCTTATGCCGCCGTCGACCACCACCGTAACCCACCCCCATACCGAAAACGCCTAAGATACGACCATCCACTGTTAAAGAGGTTGAACACCCGAAACAAAAGAAGAAAAGGAATTAAAGAACCGAGTCGGGACTTACAGGAATTTCGCCGGAGCTCCGATTTCAATGAAGCTTTACCAGTAGGTCCCCAAAGCTCCGATCTAGACATGCACGGAGTTAGACTTCCAAAAATAGTTCGCCGGAATTTTGACCGGAACTTCACCGGAGTTGCGCGTGGGCTCAAACGCCTCTGATTCTTCAAAAACGGTCACTACCATTGTGTCGGGAAGGCTCGTTTTAGTGGGGGTAGGATATGGGCACGAAAATCCTCGCCGGAAAACGTCACCGCCGCCGCCGGCCGCCGGGTGTCGCCTGGTTCCGGCCGTCGGCCTTTCGCCAGAGAGAGAGATAGAGCACATGAGGTGTCTGCTGAAGTTTTTAGGGAGAAATGAGGGTGTTCAATGGGAGGTTGAGATTTATACTTAGGTCTCTTAAGTGGGCTTGGGCCCAAGGCCCACAAGCCCAATCGCGTGTTCAAAGTGGCCAGCTCGTTCCAACGAGACCCGTTATCATAACTCGATTATTGTAAAAGTATCGTGAGTTATAGTTTTTGATTAAAAATATATAACATAGTATCGGTATTCGATGTTGGACGCCCTCGTTAGTCGGTTGCGGTAAAAATCGCGAAGAATTACCTCGTTGCCGTTTCTAATTCGTTTTCTGATCCGGTTTCGACTGTAGTTACTAAAATTTCATTACGGAGCTAAATATAGCGTGAAATGTAGGTTCTGAAGGTGACAGGCGTCTCCGTCGCTTTCGTTCCGTTGCCGATGCGTTTCCTACCATCGCGTTTTTAGTTCACGATTGCGTTTGTGTCCCACGGAGGCCCAATAAGTTCACAAACTTAATTTCATAAATATAGAATATTTGTAGAAAATCCGTATTTGTCGGCATTGTCAGTATTTTGTACGGTATCAGTTCGTTGTCGCGTAACATTCGGCAGATTTCCCGTAAATCACCATACGCGCATTGTACAGTCGAATAAACGTTCCTGGGCACTCCAAAGGCCTAATTAAGTTAATTTGTGCTGTAAACACTATTTATTATCGCGTTAATCGCCTGTTAATCACGTAATTAAGAGCCGTAAATCACCGGTTGTCACAGTTTTAGGGTGTTTTTCAAGGGTTGTTATACTTATGCTATTAGATAAACTTGTATTCTCGCCAATACTTTTGTATTGAACTATATTTTGAAATGTTTTCCAGGGATTTGATGACGTTGACGATGATGAAATCTAGTAGGACGAACTAGAAAGTCACTTTAATTTAGAACTTATATATTTGATTCACGAACATGTTGTTGTAGTTGTTTCATGTACTTGTTGTACTTTGTTTCAAATTGTTGTACTTGAATATTATTCAATGAAATGAAATTTGAGTTTATTAAATATTGTCGCAAAATAGTGGTTATGAAGTTTCTAGCAATTTCGTTTTCATCTCACTCCGATATTTCCGCCATCGGTTGGGGTATGACATTTATGTTTTCAGACATACACAACGCCGAAGTATGTTAAAGTGGAAGAAGAGAACTTTGTTCTTAGGGCTGAGATGAGTGAGCTGAGCTAGAGGTTAGATTACCTCAATCAAATTATTAATCTCATGAGTAATAACTGTACAACGACAACCATTGATTGCACAAGTGGTGCAACAACTAGCTTTTTTGAGTTTGATAATCATCATAATAATTATAATAATTTTTTTTTGAAAAAGGCGGAAATTTTATAAAAAGACTTAAGCAAGGTGCTCAAGTAACAATACAAACAGAAGGAAAAGTACGAACTAACGCCTATTACATTTTTTAAAAAAATTAAAAGATCTCCAATTATCCCATCCTAGGTCCGAGAGTCCAGCTCGATTATTGATCCATGTAAACGAAACCGCTTTGATGTCAGCTACCATTTTCGACACCGATATTGACTTTTGTTTGAAGATGGTATCATTCCTTGTCAGCCATATTTTCCAGCAGGTTGCTGCCACAACCACATATAAACTCCTTTTCCTGTTCTTATTGCATATATGCGAGAGGATGAGTTCAAGTAATTGCACTACACTTAGAGTGTACCTAGGTAGGGACCATTTCATCCACTGGAATATCACGGTCCAAATCTGTTGGGCCAAGTCACAAGATACCAATAAGTGATTTACCGATTCCACCGCATTGTTGCAGAAGATGCAGCTAGTGGATGTGAGTGGAATATGTCTCAATTGTAGGGCTTCTCTTGTTGCTAATCGGTCAAGAACCACCCTCCAAAGGAAACAGTTCACTTTCTTGGGGATCCAATGTAACCATTTGATAACTCTTGTTTCGTTCATAGTGTCGATGCGATCCAACTCCGATCTAAGCTTGCTGACCAGAAAGTCTTCTGCCGCTGCACCTGTCTTCCAAAGCCACACATCAGGCTTCAAATGTATACTGACCTTTTCTATCATGGCCATGCATTCCCCCCATTCAACTGCCAGGTCATTGTTACTTAGTGTGTTCCCACTGCCCCAAAACCATACCGCTTTTCCTTGGTTGGAGGTGTATCGATCCATTACTTTGCATTGTTTCTCAGTTTCGATTGCAAAGAGGTTAGGGAACAGCTCCTGCAGAGGTACCTCGGCCGCCCATTTATCCAACCAAAACGATACTTTGTCACCTATACCAATTACCGGAGTAAGTCTTTCATGCACTTTGATCGGTTGATTTGGTGAAAATCGACCCATATTAACAATTGACTTCCATGCACCGCCTATGGAATTCTTCAAAGGAATGTATGACAGACATCGCCCTCCACCATGAATTGCTGATATAACCGAAGCCTACAATGAAGTAGGCTCGTTCTTAAACCGAACGACCCATTTGATCATAAGGGATTTATTCAGAGAGTCCAAACTGCCAATCCCCATACCCCCGTTATTTTTTGGAGCTACAACTTTATGCCACGGAGCCCAACAGATCTTATTTTTATCCGTACAGCCACCCCATAGGAATTTACGACGTATGCTTTCAAGACATTTCAACACAAGAGACGATGCGAAAAAAAGAGATATGTAGTAGGATGGAAGGTTCCCTAAAACGGCTTCTATAAGTGTCACTCTACCCCCAAAAGATAGTGTACGAGCTTTCCATATCGAGAGTTTATCACCAAATCTATCGATTATCGGTTTCCAGTTCTTTACCAAGCCCATGTTCGAACCCACTGGAAGCCCCAAGTAGGTAAACGGGAGCACACCCATTTTGCAATGAAGAATTGAAGCTTTTTGTTCAACCAAATCAGAATTCAGACCGATGCCAATGAGTTGGCTCTTGTTGAAATTGACCTTGAGACTGGAGGCTAGGTTAAAGCATCTCAAGATTCTTGCAAGGTTATGAATATTTGAGTCCGACCATTCACCAGCAAACAAGACGTCGTCTGCGTACAGTAAGTGGGAAATGGTAGGACCATTATTTGGCAATTTGCACCCCTTGAAGAGCCCCTGGGCATTCGCTATGACCGTAGCCACATGTAATGCCTCCATTGCAAGAATAAATAATAAAGGGGATAGAGGGTCCCCTTGACGGACACCCCGTTCAACTGTGAACTCAAATGAGGGTGAGCCATTAACTAGTACTGAGTATCTTGATGATGATAGGATACCCAAAATCCATTTTCGTCATAAAGCGGGAAAACCCATTTGTGAAAACGTTCTATCCAAGAAGCTCCAACTAATAGAGTCATAAGCCTTCTCAAAGTCAACCTTAAAAAGCATCATTTTGTTTTTCGATTTTTTGCACCACGAGACAAGTTCATTTATTATTAAAGGACCCTCCAGAATACTTCTGCCTTCGACATAAGCAGTTTGAGTGTCACTCACCAAATGGCCTATCACCTTCTTCAGTCTTTTAGCGAACAGTTTCGAGATAAGCTTCGAGATGCAACCAATAAGATTAATAGGACGAAACTCTTTAATAGATTGGGGGTTACTGGATTTAGGCACCAAGGTGATAAAACTAGAGTTACAACCTCGATTTAATTTCCCATGGACATAAAAATAATCCACAAGCTTGATGAAATCGGCTTCAAGGATGTCCCAAAAACATTTGATAAAACCGAAAGTGAACCCATCCGGGCCTGGAGTCTTGTCGCCTCCACAATCCCAAACTGCTTCTTTTATCTCCTCTCTAGAAAAGCGTTTTACTAGCATGGCCGATTGATCCAAGGAGAGAGTCTTAAAACCATCGCTTATGAAGCTCGGTCTATTGTGCTTATCTTCCTTGAAAAGTTGCTCGAAATATCTTTTGATTTCCTCCTTGAGAGATTCAGGTTCCGAGACCCAAACATCATTAAAATTGAGACCATTAATCCTGTTGTGTTTTTGATGGCTTTTGATTATCCCATGAAAGAAGGAGGAGTTTTCATCCCCTTCTATTAACCCTTTGATTTTTGCTCTTTGCTTAAGATCTTCCAGATTATTTTCTTCTAGTTCAGCCAAAGTTTTTACCCAAATCTCTCTGTTAGAAACCTCCTCTTCTGAAAGAATGTTGGATTCAGCCTTAAGATCCATTGCTTCAATCTTCTCACTCAGCTCGCTGATTATCTTACCATCCCGAGCTTTTAAATCTTTACACCATGGTTTGATTGCCTGCTTGACTGCCTTCAATCGCTGACTTACCATTTTATCCGGGGGGCACGGATGCTGTAAACCATTATATGATTCAACCACAATCTTCCTCAGACTGTCTTCATTTAGCCACGAGTTAAAAAACCGGAAAGGGGGAGGTCCAAATTTAACATCGGAGCATTTTAACAATAAAGGGCGGTGGTCCGATCTGTATCTTGGCAGACCCGTGAGCTTAGCCGAGGGCCATTTAGACAAAAACGATTGACAAACCAGTACCCTATCGATTTTGCTGTAACGTTTACCATCGTCCGATCTATGAGTGAATGAACAACCTATCATAGCATATTCGGATAGAGCAACATCGCGTATAAAGTGATTGAAAGATTCAGCTGCTAGGGGGTCAAATTTTGAGTTTTTTCTTTCAAGTGGTTCACGTACACAGTTGAAGTCTCCCAATAAGATCCAGGACCCAATGTGTGACTCCATCAGGTTAATTAAATCTCTCCATAGATCCTTTTTGAGATTGTTGTCATGTGGGGCATAGATATTAACGATATTAATTTTCTCCCCCCGTTCACTAATTCACCAAGTGATGCCAGGAAAAACCTATTCTGGACCGATGAGGTACGAGCAAAGAGGTTTGGGTCCCAAATATTCAATAATCCCCCGACCTACCCGATGCATTCACATATTCCGATTCAAAGAGAGAATTACCCAGAAAGATTTTACCTGTAATTTGGCTGAGTCGGTAAATTGAGTCTCCTGTATAGCGATAAAATTGATGTTATTTTGCCTCTTCAATTCCTTGATATGGTCTGCTTTCAAGGAATTTCCCGCCCCTCTAATATTGGTACTTAGATAATTCATTGGAGAACTTTTGACGCCTGTTCAACCAGAATTTGGTTCCTAATCTCTTCTTCATTGACCATAAAACCTAAACCCTCAGCCACTTCTTTTGTAATACTAACTTCCTTATCGATTTCACAGATGTCATCACCTGGATTTGAATCAAACGGGGAAGAGTTAGTATCTTCCGATCTAGATGCCGCCGCTTTGCTCCTGAGTTTTGAAGAATCAACACTTTTCGAACCCCACAGAGTATCTTTCATCTTCATAGATGGAAACTTGAACTTAGCTTTCCTCTGGTTACCTGTGCGGTTTACAGTAGGGGAAGAATGAATATGTATCTCCTCAGTGTGATTAGGTGGGTTGTTGAGATCGAGACCTGTTTTTTTCTCTTTAACCTGGGTAAGCAACTCCCTAAGGTTAAAAGGGTCAGGGGAAAGGCTGGGCTCGTTGGTGTGATTATCACTACTGGGCCTATCAGGTGGTGTCTCCAATATAGCCTCCTCAAATAAGTTATTAAGCCCAATAGCAGAATTTCTGGCCCATAGGTCAATGGGCTTATCACGTGGTGGAGGAGGGGGGGGGGGTATCGTAGGGGCCCAATACCGAGCCTTCTGTTTCGCCGTCCTTGTGGGACCCCTCTTTGGGATGAGTGTTATTCGTAGGAGACTCATTGGGGGGATTAATTACAGCCGTCTTATTTTGTATAGAAGAAATAACATTATACCCCAACTCTTGGTTACCCTCATTGATCCCAAGGGCCCCCGATTTCGAGACAGCCTCTTCATCTTTCTTGGAGGCTGTAGAGGATCCAGACTTTTCGAATTCGGATTCTTTACCAAGGACATCCCCATCGCCGGTCATTGTCGGAGCAAACGGGAAACTGGCAGATATATCTTCTGTGATCAGTATTTCGTAGGGGTGACCATGCCATGCAATGGTAAGTTTACTATTAATCCGAGCCACGTTGTCAGTGATTATGCCAACCGAGCTAACCGAGAGGTCGAAGTCATCATCTTGTAACACCCTAACACGTTTAACCTTAAAACGACGCAGCGGAATTTCGAGCCTTAAAATTTCTTTCATTATATAAGTCTTGACATTCTTAAAATTCATTTTATAATATAAAAACATAACTTATCATCACTAAATTACATTTTTAAAACATTCCCGTACAATCTATCTTGTGACTCGGTCTTTGATCGCTACTCCTTGTGAGGATAATCCGTGATTCGTACAACCTGCACCCACCACAAACATACGCATCATTAGCATACTTATGTACAAACAAGATTCATAATAATGTAGCCTTGCTATGTTCTATCCACATATACTTCTCATCCTGTTAACTTTCTAGTTTTAAGCATTCCATCTGGGTGTCTAATCCTTGGCGAAACTTCAATAATGTACCTGCATTACATTTCATTCTCGAGGCACCTTGTGAATAATCGTCAATACATAAATGTATTGAAACCACATATACAATACATACATAACTACGTACATACATACATACATACCTTTAATTGCATACCTACGGATCTATTTACATACATACATGATTACGTCTTCACATACGTATTTACATACATACATACATAATTACATACATACATACCTACTCGCATACATACATACATACATACATACCTACATACATAACTACATACATACATACATACCTACTCGCATACATACGTTTCTTAACGCGTTTGACGCGTTTGCCCAAGGATTCTCTTTTACTAATTATGTAGGTAAATCCATACTTATATTTACCTATGCCTTTCTACTTAATTCGTTCCATTTTATGCTTGCGTACATGCTCATCCCAACTCATAAACACTCTAAAATGAGCTTAGAATACAATTCAGGACTCCTTGTAGGTTACAAGACTAATTACAGATGAATTCTGCACATTCGGTTGAACTGGCAGCTGACGCACGACCATGCGTCCCAACCGCACGACCGTGCGGATCCTACGACGTCGGGGGCACTGGTAGTGCACAAGCCAGTGCACTTGTTTACTCGGAAATGCACGACCGTGCGACCCAGGCGCACGACCGTGCGACCCAGGCGCACGACTGTGCGCCACCTCGCGTCGGGTCAACTCTCGTAGGCAGCGACTTAAGGCGTCGGGCAAAAATTGGAAATGCACGGGGCGTCGGCGACGGCCCCTAGAATCAACATTTTGCAGCAGATCCGTTTCGTCGTCCGAAAACGCTAAAACTTGCGTAACTTTTAAACCGTTTACCCGTTTAACCTCCCGTTTCTTCCCACATGACCGTAAATTGATATTCTATCATGTGAACTTGAAATCCCATGTCTGGATTAAGAAAATTCTTAACTTATGCACTATCGACTTATTACTTTTTTACAAGTTTTGACCCGTTCCTGCATTTATCTCAAATAATCTGATTATTTGACCCCGACTCCTCATATACCTTATACTTTCAACGTTATTTATCATAAAGGACAGAATTCTTGGATGTCTTGCCTCCTCTTAACACATTTTCGCTCAAAAGCTTATTTTGACCCGTCATGGGTATTTACGCATTAAGTGGTCTATGACATACAAAACAATACTCCCCACTTTCATACTTGACCAAAACATTATACTAATCGAATTGCTTGTTTCCAATAGACATTTAGGGTCGTTTGCCCGTTATACCTATCAAGGGCGTTTTTGTCAACATTGCTCCATCCTTTACAACCAAGGACTTCATTGCGTATTTAACCAACCTTACCACTTGACGACAATTCTAACGCACATACCTTACTCGGATCAAAGCTAGATCCGTTTAATACTTCATCGATTTCATACAACTCATTCCTATTTGACCTCAATTATCATACCTAATAAGTCGCATATAATTTTACATAAACAACTAAGAAGTGATTACGGAAATCACTTACCTCATGCATTCGTGTTCATATTCGTTTCCTCGCCACTTCTTGACCCGTTAGCCTTCCGTACTTGATTCCGTCTCGACATGATTCCTATACTTCCATGTCATCGAAATCACATTCTTATTAGCATATTCATTTGTACATGTTGACGATCATATCATTAGTCGTTTCTAACAAGCATAATACATGTAACCAAATTCATATCATTTCCAACTCGTGTAATCCGTCATGTCATCTCATTAAACACACATACGTCTAACACGCACCGTATAACTTACTTTAATCTTACAATTATGACAACACGTCTAACCATTCTTCTTATACACAGTTGACTTTTAGAAGTCAACGGTTCATTTAATTTAACTTTCAAATTATCATTATATACCCGTAACATCATAATAGCCTATACGGACAACACTATATACATTTCATCATACACTTGGCGTGTATACTACCTCCTAAACATAGTGTACAACCAATTCATGCGTATTCTTTTCAACTCATACATAAATCATCAAATTATCCTTCTAAATCAACATGGATCATTCATGCATAACATCAAACATACTAGTATCACATTTCTTTCAATTCCTCTAACAAGAATCTACCATACATATCAAAATACATCAATATTAAGCAAGAATTTAGACATAGATGATTTACCCATGTTATCATCTTTACCATAACAAACGGGTTTCACCATTAAACATCAAATTAACCTAAACCATGCATAATCCATGTTCTATATGATGATTCTAACACACACCCGTCCTCAATTTCATACTAATTCGCAATTTACATCATAACCCACTTCGTGAAAGATCACCAATCTAACTTTTAAGACATACCTTACGATCCCCTTGTGAAAGTGATCATTAATCCATGTTCATTCATGAATTTAAGCCTTGATTCATCCTTCAATTTGAAGCTTTTTGAAGAACTAGGGTTTGGCTCCTTTGGAGCCCTCCTGATCGTTCTAGAACACACGAAATGTGTGTGTTTGTGTGTGTGTGGTTTGTTAATTAAAACATAGCTTTCCCCTTGTTCATCTTTGGTCCCTCTAGTTTGTTCCATTGTTTGTTTTGCTAAACATTTGACTAGGTGTAATAACCTAGTTATTACACTCCATTTTATTAAACATGGGGTCACACTAACAAAGTTAGTAATTCGAGTTTTGGGGCGTTACAAGTCTACCCCCCTTAAAATAGGTTTCGTCCCCGAAACCTTTCTCACTTTCATTTGATCCATACATAAAAGATCAAATACCTTTGTATTATCCATACTTATCCTTACTTTACCTTCAACTCACATCGTTCATTCTACATCACTATTACTCTCATTTCATGCATTAATTAATTCGCATAAGTATACGTGTCATGCAAATTCATTATACGAGAGTTTAACCAATAAACCTTCCTTTAAACCCCTAAGATTTCCTTCTTAAGTTAACTATTAGAAATCAAACATTCCCTTCATAGGTGATTTTCAATCTACCAATTCATGCTTATTCAACATAAGTTAGACCTTTTACTAACCTCATCTCATATCAGCAATCGACGATCCGTAACCCAGATCCATCCGCACTCTTCACAAGTACTAGTCGTACTGGGCTAGATTCCATTTACCCTTGTAATGTGCCTTTGCTCGTACACATCCTTCCACTAATTCGATTGGTTTCATCACATCAAGGGTTCTAACATTATCACCAACAAAATTAGCAATTAGCACATTTCATTCAAACATTCGTTTTATTAGGTGATTACTCACCTATAATTCTTATACCATTTCTTACATACATGCCATAACGTGTCACGCATTTCATTCCTCACACGCAATCTTTCATTCCAGTTACTTATTTCGTCAACCTTCGCAGTTTGACTTTTCAAGGCCAAACTGACATTTCTTATTTATCATACATCTATTGAGGCACACGTTTGTACTTCTTTCCATTCATGCTTACTTGCAAGGACTTTCATTACATCAACTCAGTATTCTTGCCAAAACTTACCTTTCCCAATCATACTTAAATTATTGTCCGGGCCGTAGCCCGTTATCCATTACGACTCCTAAGACGCATCTACACATAACATGTTCAAAACTTCTTTCTTTCGTCAAAATTTAAGTTTGCGTGCCAAACATTATGCTCTCCTACAAGCATAAAACTTACAAATCAAAACATTAAATATATCGAGTCTAAATGGCAGTTATCATTTGACCCGCATGACTCATTTGTCTCTTTAACCAGTCTTGTACTCTAACATATTTGTGTATATAAATATAGATACGTTTAAGACATAAATTGGATGATATTCGCTTTTTAAGGAATGTTTAATTGCTTATCTGTAATTATCTACACATTCGAATCTTTTCATTCTTATCATTCATTATGTTTCGAACCCGCCACGCGGTTCCTAACCTATGATTCATACTTTCATTCCTTTCATGTTTCGAATCCATCTCGTGGATTCTAACATATCATTCATGCTTTCAATTCTTTCATGTCTCGAATCCGTCTCGCGGATTCTAACATATCATTCGTACTTTCATTTCTTTCATGTTTCGAATCCATCTCGTAGATTCTAACATATCATTCATGCTTTCAATTCTTTCGTGTCTCGAATCCGTCTCGCGGATTCTAACATATCATTCGTACTTTCATTTCTTTCATGTTTCGAATCCATCTCGTGGATTCTAACATATCATTCATACTTTCATTCCTGAAAGTCTTACATTTCTCTTTACCCTCACGTCCACCTACTACCTAATTCTAACGGACATACCTGTAACAATTATCACGGTCTCACGAACGTCATATGTTTCTTGTGTACTGGCCAGGTACACAGTCCATATACTAGTGTCGTGTCTTCGTGTAATCGCCACCTTATGTCCGAAGAATTAAGTTTCGACACGTGTAACATTTTCGAACCTTCTTTACCATGTCATTATTATATTTCATTTAAAATTATCTTTCACTTGCTTACTTATACCATTACATACACTCGCACGTTTAAATTTACGTACCTGGGGTCAATTTGTCTTATTACTTTCCTTGATGCCGGTTCTAGACCGCTTTCACGGATCATCTTTTCCAAGCAATTATGCTTACTTTACACATAACATATTGTTAGTTTTCTTCAAACATACGTACTTAAGCACATACTTACCTTTGTTTCTACCTTTAGATCTTGATCGAGTCTCGGATTGTACGGTTTCCTTATCACATGAGCACACAGGTTTGAGTTCAAGCATTTATCTTCTCGTACTTGATTCACTCAAACCAGGGCTCTGATACCAACTTGTAACACCCTAACATGTTTAACCTTAAAACGACGCAGCGGAATTTCGAGCCTTAAAATTTCTTTCATTATATAAGTCTTGACATTCTTAAAATTCATTTTATAATATAAAAACATAACTTATCATCACTAAATTACATTTTTAAAACATTCCCGTACAATCTATCTTGTGACTCGGTCTTTGATCGCTACTCCTTGTGAGGATAATCCGTGATTCGTACAACCTGCACCCACCACAAACATACGCATCATTAGCATACTTATGTACAAACAAGATTCATAATAATGTAGCCTTGCTATGTTCTATCCACATATACTTCTCATCCTGTTAACTTTCTAGTTTTAAGCATTCCATCTGGGTGTCTAATCCTTGGCGAAACTTCAATAATGTACCTGCATTACATTTCATTCTCGAGGCACCTTGTGAATAATCGTCAATACATAAATGTATTGAAACCACATATACAATACATACATAACTGCGTACATACATACATACATACATACCTTTAATTGCATACCTACGCATCTATTTACATACATACATGATTACGTCTTCACATACGTATTTACATACATACATACATAATTACATACATACATACCTACTCGCATACATACATACATACATACCTACATACATAACTACATACATACATACCTACTCGCATACATACGTTTCTTAACGCGTTTGACGCGTTTGCCCAAGGATTCTCTTTTACTAATTATGTAGGTAAATCCATACTTATATTTACCTATGCCTTTCTACTTAATTCGTTCCATTTTATGCTTGCGTACACGCTCATCGCATCTCATAAACACTCTAAAATGAGCTTAGAATACAATTCGGGACTCCTTGTAGGCAATGTTGTAAGAATCGCTAGGCGCTAGTCGGGCGGTGGGGTACCGACTAGCGATTAATCGGGATTAATAGGGATTAATCGGAATTAATCGGATCGAGATTTTTATATGTAATTTTTAGTTATATATATACACATACATTTTTATATGTAGTTTTCTAAAGTAGACATGTTTTAACCTCTCATTAACCCATTTTTAAGTATCTGGAAGGAATTTATAAGGTTTGGTCGAAATTTGGTCGACGTCTCACCAAAAATTGGCCAGAATAGGACCGCCATTGACCGCCTAGCAATTAATCGGCCAATAATCGGTGAACCTCCGATTAGTGATTAATCGGCGACTAATCGGAGACTAGTCGGGATTTTTACAACCATGCTTGTAGGTTACAAGACTGATTACAGATGAATTCTGCACATTCGGTTGAACTGGCAGCTGACGCAAGACCATGCGTCCCAACCGCACGACCGTGCGGAATATACGACGTCGGGGGCACTGGTAGTGCACAAGCCAGTGCACTTGTTTACTCGGAAATGCACGACCGTGCGACCCAGGCGCACGACCGTGCGACCCAGGCGCACGACCGTGCGACGACCCCTAGAATCACTTAAGGCGTCGGGCAAAAATTGGAAATGCACGGGGCGTCGGCGACGGCCCCTAGAATCACCATTTTGCTGCAGATCCGTTTCGTCGTCCGAAACCGCTAAAACTTGCGTAACTTTTAAACCGTTTACCCGTTTAACCTCCCGTTTCTTCCCACATGACCGTAAATTGATATTCTATCATGTGAACTTGAAATCCCATGTCTGGATTAAGAAAATTCTTAACTTATACACTATCGACTTATTACTTTTTTACAAGTTTTGACCCGTTCCTGCATTTATCTCAAATAATCTGATTATTTGACCCCGACTCCTCATATACCTTATACTTTCAACGTTATTTATCATAAAGGACATAATTCTTGGATATCTTGCCTCCTCTTAACACTTTTTCGCTCAAAAGCTTATTTTGACCCGTCATGGGTATTTACGCATTAAGTGGTCTATGACATACAAAACAATACTCCCCACTTTCATACTTGACCAAAACATTATACTAATCGAATTGCTTGTTTCCAATAGACATTTAGGGTCGTTTGCCCGTTATACCTATCAAGGGCGTTTTTGTCAACATTGCTCCATCCTTTACAACCAAGGACTTAATTGCGTATTTAACCAACCTTACCACTTGACGACAATTCTAACGCACATACCTTACTCGGATCAAAGCTAGATCCGTTTAATACTTCATCGATTTCATACAACTCATTCCTATTTGACCTCAATTATCATAACTAATAAGTCGCATATAATTTTACATAAACAACTAAGAAGTGATTACGGAAATCACTTACCTCATGCATTCGTGTTCATATTCGTTTCCTCGCCACTTCTTGACCCGTTAGCCTTCCGTGCTTGATTCCGTCTCGACATGATTCTTATACTTCCATGTCATCGAAATCACATTCTTATTAGCATATTCATTTGTACATGTTGACGATCATATCATTAGTCGTTTCTAACAAGCATAATACATGTAACCAAATTCATATCATTTCCAACTCGTGTAATCCGTCATGTCATCGCATTAAACACACATACGTCTAACACGCACCGTATAACTTACTTTAATCTTACAATTATGACAACACGTCTAACCATTCTTCTTATACACAGTTGACTTTTAGAAGTCAACGGTTCATTTAATTTAACTTTCAAATTATCATTATATACCCGTAACATCATAATAGCCTATACGGACAACACTATATACATTTCATCATACACTTGGCGTGTATACTACCTCCTAAACATAGTGTACAACCAATTCATGCGTATTCTTTTCAACTCATACATAAATCATCAAATTATCCTTCTAAATCAACATGGATCATTCATGCATAACATCAAACATACTAGTATCACATTTCTTTCAATTCCTCTAACAAGAATCTACCATACATATCAAAATACATCAATATTAAGCAAGAATTTAGACATAGATGATTTACCCATGTTATCATTGTTAGGGGTCATTTTCTTAACGTATATATCCTGACCAATATCATGCCTATGTTTGTTCATTTGTGATCAGGACGCTGGAAGAGGATATTGCTAACATCTTGGGCGATATCCTGAGGCTTATTGAATTAACCACGTGCAGGTTAAGGGCTGAGACTTGCTAACGGTCAAGAGGACTTCTTCTCCTCAAGACTCGGACGAATTTGTTGAGGAAGAGACGTTGAGCCCGAAAGACCAGGTCTACAACGTTCGAAGAAGGAATATTCGGTGGATCCCGCAAGTTTAGGGTAGTTTGTTATTTTATCTTTACTATAAATAGATGGGGGCGGATCAGCTTAGAACACACAATTTTTCACTAACACTCTCATACACTTACACTCTCTAGCTCATTGCAAACACTACACTTGTATTCAAGTTTCGTTGTAACACTTAGTCGATCCGTACCACATCCTGCACTGTATCCTGATTTTTGAAGCAATAGAAGAACTAGGCAGCTGCGATTGTCAGCCCCGAGGTTTTATGCCGGCGATCTAGATTGATCAAGGGCTTTCCTCGTACATCCCGTGTCGTTTACTTTACTTTTGCTCATTGTTTGATCATAGATACAGCTCTATATCCTGAGTCGTATCCTGAAACTGTTTTTACAAATTAATTTGATTAACATATTTTTGACACACATTTCTAGCACACTACCTCACTTAACTAATTTGATCACTTAATTACTTCGGTAATTTTTGACCAAAACAATTTGGCGCCCACCGTGGGGCAAGTGGTGCTCTCTTTACTAGAAATTTTTGTCAAATCGCTAATCGGTTTTCTATTTTCAAAACTTTTTGCCACATTGTCCATAATGGCCTCAAGATCAAACATGAGTTCCTCTACTGTGTCTGCTATGACTTCTGCTACTACCGGTTCGGCGCTTCCACCACCTCCTCCAAGGATGCCAGCCTCTACACAATCTCAAGATGTTATCCCTACTCGGAGTGTTCAGGGATCTGCTCCCGTTTTAGCTTCTAATAATGAAATTTTAACTTTATTTGGAAGCGTGCAGGAACAAATGAGGCAGCAACAGGAAACAAACCAGATGCTTTTAAGGGAAATACAACTCCTGAAATCTGGCTCGAGCAGATCTGCTGAGGATATTGTCACTCCATTACATCCCAGAACGTTGAACTTCAGCTCAGCTGTGTACACTGAGGATAACAGGGGGAATATTGTGCCCAATCTTCCTCAGAATCATACTCCTGAAATACCCTCCTTGGTCAGGATGTCAACCGTGAGGAGCTCGGGATATGCTTCAGGATATGGGCAAAATCCTCCAACGGGTAATGTGTCGAATAATAATAATATTCATGCTACTAACAGTGGTGGATCTTTGCAGGATACAGGTGTAACATCAGCACTTACCAGGGAACTTCAGAAGTTGAAGGACATGATATCTAGTGTACCTGGGGTGGTCCAGCCGATCCCGGAAGTGTCTCAAGACAGCCACAAGATATCTCGTTTTGCATATCCTATCTGTGATGCTGAGATTCCAAAGAGATTCCAAACCACCAACATGAAGCTTTATGATGGGAGTACGGATCCTGAGGAGCATATCGCTCAGTATAGGGAAATAATGGAGATTAACCCTATCCCTCCGGAACTCAAGGAAGCGTGCTTGTGCAAGGGATTTGGTTCTACTCTAACAGGATCGGCCTTAAAATGGCTATTAAACGTTCCTCCTCACTCAATTACTTCATTTGCTCATTTGGTTAATTTATTTAATAGTCAATTTTCTTGTAGTCGGAGTTTTGAGAAACTAACCAGTGATCTTTACAGGATAACCCAAGGGCCTCAGGAATCCTTGAGGGATTATGTGAACAAATTCAGTCGAGAATCCTTAGATATCCCACATCTTGATGTTGCAACAGCTGTGCAAGCTTTCAAGATGGGATTACAAAAGGATTCTCAGTTTTATCAAGACCTTGTAATGAATCCCTGCAGGAATCTCGACGAAGCTCGTAACAGGGCCTTGAGATATATCCGCCTGGAAGATGACAGGAAGATGCAAGAAAGGATGAACTCATCCAACACTTATGAGTCAACTAATAGGAAGTCAGAATCCTCGTTCAAGTCATATCGGCCTAAGCCGTATAGTAGAAATGAAAACAAAAGAGTGAACGCTGTCGAAGACGAGGATCCTGAAGAGTATCCTGAGTTGTCCGAATATTGCTTTTCTGTTAATATTCCTGAATTGATGTATGCTATGCAGGGTCTAGGAGACAAAGCTAGGTGGCCTCGAAAGAATCAACAAAAGGCTGACTGGAAAGATAAGTCAAAATGGTGTGCTTACCACGAAGATTTCGGACATGTGACTGAGGATTGCATTGCTCTAAGGAAAGAGATAAGCTATCTTCTAAGCAAGGGATATCTGAAAGATCTCTTAGGAAGAAAGAAGAATAAGGGTCAGGATACTGAGAAGGATCCTGAACGAGCAGCATCACCTCCCGCGGATGCTAAGATAATCAACTTCATTTCGGGAGGATCCGACATTTCTGGAACTTCGTACTCGGCAGCAAAGAGACATGCAAAGGAAGCCAAGGCCGAAAGGGGAGACAAACCTGTTAGGATGACTACCCTCACAACTGACAAATTGATCACTTTTGATGCTGATGACAGGGATACTGTCCAAGATCCTCACCATGATGCTTTGGTAATAACGTTATATGTAGCTAACCATTTTGTACGTAGGATACTGGTTGATAATGGCAGCTCCGTCAACATAATCCAACTAGAAACTCTGAAGAGAATGAATGTATCTCCAATGGATATCACTTCAAAGTCTACCGTGCTTGTTGGATTCAGTGGAGAGGCTAGAAACACAGTGGGAGAGATAAAGTTGCCAGTATACGTTGAAGGAGTCAATTCGATACAACGTTTCTGTGTGATGGATTCTCTATCCTGCTATAACATCATACTGGGAAGACCGTGGATTCACGATATGAAGGCCGTGCCATCAACATATCACCAATGCATCAAGATACCTACCCCCTGGGGAGTGGTCAAAGTTGATAGTGATCAGCAGGAGGCGAAAGAATGCTACTCATCCTCGATGAAATCCTCAGCCAAACCTAGTGCAGCATAGCAATTAAAGACACGGGCCCAGGATATCGTGGAGGATCCGGAGCAGGATGTGAAGAAAGTTATCCTGGACCAGGATAATCCCGATATTTCGGTGCTCGTAGGGACCAATATCCCTCAGGATATTGAAGAACAATTAATTAACTTTTTGAAATGCAGGATGTCTACGTTTGCATGGAAACATGAGGATATGACAGGCATATCCAAAGATATTATCACTCAGAAGCTTGGAATTGATAAATCATTCAAGCCTGTGCAGCAAAAAAGAAGGAAATTTGCTCCTGAGCGGAACACAATTATCCAGGAGGAAGTTGAGAGATTATTAAAATCCAGAATGATCAGGGAGGTTAAGTTCCCAAGGTGGCTAGCAAACGTGGTTGTAGTACAGAAGAAAAATGGGAAATGGAGAGTTTGTGTGGACTACACAGACTTGAACAAAGCTTGTCCTAAAGACCCATTTCCTCTTCCACACATCGATACAATGGTAGATGCCACTGCCGGGCATGAAATGCTGACCTTCATGGACGCATCTTCAGGATTTCAACAGATCCAAATGGAACCTTCTGACCAGGAGGATACTGCCTTCATGACACCAACAGGTATTTATTGTTATACAGCTATGCCTTTTGGTTTAAAAAATGCAGGTGCAACATACCAAAGATTGGTAAACATGATGTTCAAAGACAAACTGGGGGACACCATGGAGGTATATATCGATGATATGGTGGTAAAATCTAAAAAGGCTGAGGATCACCTCCAGGATATCAAGGGAGCATTTGATATCCTGGATCAATACAACATGAAGCTGAATCCTGCTAAATGCCATTTCGGAGTGGGAGCAGGAAAGTTTCTTGGATATATGGTGACAAAAAGGGGGATAGAAGCAAGCCCAGAGCAGATCAAAGCTATCCTGGACATAAAATCACCCTCAAATATGAAGGACGTACAAAGATTGACAGGCCGAGTAGCAGCCCTAAACAGGTTTATCTCAAGATCCTCAGAGAAATGCAAAGACTTTTATGATATCCTGAAGAAGAACAAAAAATTCGAATGGGGGGAGAAGCATGAAGCAGCCCTGCAGGATTTGAAACGATATCTCACAACCGCACCTCTATTGATGAAGCCTGAAAATGGTGAACCACTATCCCTGTACCTTGCTGTATCAGGGAATGCTGTAAGTGCCGTTCTTATAAAAGACCATGAAGGTCAGCAGTATCCTGTTTATTACGTTAGTAAAAGTTTGTTAGATGCTGAAACTAGGTATTCTCATTTAGAAAAATTGATACTAGCATTAGTCATGGCATCAACGAAATTTAGACATTATTTTGAAACACATAGGATACATGTTAAAACGAATTATCCTGTCAAAAATGTGCTTAGGAAACCAGAGATGTCAGGCAGGATGGCCAAGTGGTCAGTAAAGTTGAGTGCTTATGATTTAGTATACGAACCTAGAAATGCCATAAAATCTCAGGCTTTAGCTGACTTTGTGGCTGACTTTAGTAGTGACATTCAGGACGAGGTAGACCTAGAAGTCCAACAGTTAGGAGAATCCTCAGGATCCTGGACATTATATACTGACGGTGCATCTAATGTAAGAGGAGTAGGATTAGGGATACTACTAAAATCGCCACAGGGGGACATATTACCCCAGGCTACTAGGTGTGAATTTCCTGCTACTAATAATGAAGCAGAGTATGAGGCTTTAATTGCAGGATTAGAGTTGGCTAAGAGCATGAGCATCAAAAATTTGCAAGTATATGTTGACTCTTTGTTAATTACTAACCATTTTAATGGATCCTATGCAGTTAAGGGTGAGAAATTAATCGAATATCTCGATATTCTCAAAAAATTAGCAGGATATTTCGATATTTTTATACTTGAACAGGTACCATGGGAGGATAATGCTGAAGCGGATGCCTTAGCAATTTTGGGATCATCGATCAGGATACCTGAAGGGACGCAAATACCAATATTACATGTCCTATATCCTGCAACGAATCCTCAGGATAAAGAAGTAGCTGGTATTCAGGATCCTGGAGTAGAACATCCTGAAGAGGATCCTAAATCCTGGACGGCACCAATCATGAAATATCTCAAAGAAGGACACATCCCTGGAAATGAAAATCCTAAGGCATTTAGGATGAAGGTGTCACGATTCATTATTATAGATAATATTTTATACAAGAAATCTCTTGCAGGACCGTATTTGAGGTGCTTGGAGGATCCTGAAGCCAAGGAAGTACTTTAGGATATACATGAAGGGGATTGTGGTAATCATGCTGGGGGCAGGTCGTTATTCTCAAAAGTATTAAGGACAGGATATTATTGGCCAACAATGAGAAAAGATGCCGCAGAATATGCTCGAAGATGTGACGCATGTCAAAGACATAGTAACATACTGCATCAACCTGCTGAACCATTGTATCCTATTGTTTCTCCTTGGCCATTTATGAAGTGGGGTATGGATATAGTGGGAAAGCTACCGAAAGCTCTGGGAGGAAAAGTCTTTATGCTAGCAATGACGGATTATTTCTCTAAGTGGGTTGAAGCTGAAGCATTTGTTCAAGTTAGAGACCAAGAAGTAGTATCCTTCATAAAGAGGAATATCCTGACCAGATTCGGAGTACCAGCTGAGATAATCTGCGACAATGGTTCTCAGTTCATAAGTAAGAGGACTACTGACTTTTGCAAGAGTTGGGGGATCAAAATGATCACGTCTACTCCGGTACATCCTCAAGCAAATGGACAAGCAGAATCCTCAAACAAGATAATTGTCAATAACATAAAGAAAAGGCTTGGAGCCAAAAAAGGAAGATGGGCAGAAGAATTACCCTTTGTTTTATGGGCTGATAGGACAACGGTAAAGAATGCAACAGGCCAAACCCCATTTTCCTTGGTGTTTGGAGCAGAAGCAATGATTCCAACGGAGATGACAATACCTACTGCAAGATCTGTCTTAAGTGATCCTGAGAAGAATCCTGAAGCCTTGAGTCAGGATTTAGACACTATAGATGAAAAGAGAGATGCAGCAAGGCTAAGGATGGCAGCATATCAACAGAGAATATCCAAGGCATATAACAAGAACATTAGAACCAGAAGATTTAAGGTTGGAGATTGGGTGTTAAGAAAGGCTTTTCAAAATACTACTAATCCTGCCGATGGCAAGTTAGCTCCAAAATGGGAAGGACCATATGAAGTTGAATCAGAAGCAGGGAAAGGAGCATACAGACTCAAGAATATGGAGGGGGATATGCTACCGAGATCTTGGAATGCTATACACCTTAAGCTCTATTTCAAGTGAGTTTAGAATTCAATTTCTAACTCAGAATGGTATGAATTCTATCTTTTTTAAAATATATTTTGGTTTAATTTATTCTTTGAAAATCAATACTGACTTAAGCATCGGAGGGGTGTTAGCTAAGCTAACACCCACCTTAGTTTACAATTGTTTTGCAAGATATGTTTCAGGATATAGCTCCAGGATATGTACTCAGGATAACTCGGAAGATTAGAGGATTGGCCCCCTCTCTCACGTTTAAGGGATACTGATCCCTTCATAGGTTTAAAGGTATTCACCTTTCTTCCGAATTGGGTTTAGACACCCCGCCTGGAGCGCAAGTTATTCAGGGATAGTTCAAGGTGGCGGGACCAGTCCATGTAAAAGTGGCTGACAATTTCGTTACTGTTGACTATATCCTGAATCCTAAAGGTATATGAGGATTGATCACCCTCTCTCACGAAAGGGTATTTTCATACTCTCTAAGGTTTAAAGGTTTTCACCTTTCTAAGTCTTGGAGTTTATACACTCCCGCCTGTAGCGCATGAAAAGTTGGGATTTTCCCCAGGATACAAAGGATTTATCTCCAGTACATCCTTGGGTTTTACCCTTAGGACGTAAAAAATTGCTTATGCAATGAAAACTGACATTAAGTAGATTTCTAAGATACTTGAAGACATTGTATACAGGGGACATTCCCACCAAGGTGGTGGTGTAAAGCTAAAAGGATGAAGTTTGCAACTAATGCACTAAGTACCTTGCACAGGGGACATCTTCATTGGAAGAGTTGCAAAGGGATCAAAGTTTGGTAATAGGTTTATATCCTATTTCTGGTATGATCTTTCCTTTATAAGCCCTATTTAAGTTTTTAGTGATATTATGTTGAGTATCCTGATATATATCCTCAAAGTCCTTTTAAGGATATTTGATTAGGGTGTTTGAAACCAGTATTAGTTTGGAACTCTGATTATTTAAATATTATCAAAACTTGGTTTTGAAAAGATAGACTATTTTTACTTTCTAAAGAAATTTTTACAAAGTTGAAGGAACGTTTGGAAGATCTATCTAATAAAAGGCTTTTGCAGTATGTTGCTGAGAATACTGATCAGGATATTTTACAAGATAACAATACAAAATCTTTACAAAGATAAGACTCACACTAAGTAATGCAAAGTGATGCAAGGTAGCAGGAAATAAGTCGAAAGATGAAATTATTCTTAAAGCAATCAATACTGGTTGATAACCGAAGGTTTCATCCTGAAACCCAGGACCCATCCGCCTTCGGTTATCAAATTGTTTAGAGACAGAAATGAAAATTGTTCATAAAAACATAAAATTGTTCGAAAGAAAAGAAGCTCTAGGGGGTAGTGCCTTCTTGGTCCATAGCGGTTTCAGCAACATCCATCTTGGGATCCGCCTCAGCATCCTTTCCAGCATCGGTTGTCTTTTCAACTGCTTTAGAAGGTTCATCGACAGTTGATTTGGAAGAAGTACCGCCAAGATTCTTCAGCTTGGTCTCCCAAGCACCAACGTCCCAAGAAGGGCATTCGAAGCCTAATGTTTTAGCTTCATGAGCCATCTTCAACCTAGCCTGGAGAAGAGAAATGACGACGGAACTTTTGAGGCTTTCTCGGTAACTGACCATATCCCGTTCGTACTGCACATGGGCAGCTTCCAGATCAGCCTGGGCTTGAAGAGTAGCTTTGTTGAGAGCGATTTGGTGTTCTTGGGTCATAGCTTTGTATTTCTCCTCGTAATGACGAGACTTGGCGGCCGCAATCATGCCTTGGTCAGAGATTGTGATTTCTGCTTCCTTTAGTTTAGATTCAAGTGTTTTGTTAAGCTTGCAGGATTCTTGATATAAATGAACCAAACGCTCAAGACCCTACAAAGGTAAGAGGACAGGGATTAATATTATTAAATATTAGAAAATAGTCTAAATTGCAGGATATGATATGAAGATACTAACCTGGTTAAGAAAAGAAGTCATAAAACCACTGGCTTCAATGAACCCGTGCTTTTCATAAGGAAAGGTGTCAGAAATGACAGGGGTATCGGGTTCTTTCCTTTTGCGGGAACTTGAACTCCGGGGCTTGGTAGCCGGAGAAGGTTTAGGAATGATGATGGCTTTAGAGCTGCTGGGTTTGGATGTAGCAGTGGTCTTGGAGCTAGGTTCTTTCTTGACCTGGATCTGGTCAGAATAGCTATCAAGTTCATCAAGGTCAAAGACTTCAGGGATCTTAGCTGGTGCTGCATAAAAGGAAAAGTTTTACTCTTTATTTTATCATTATATTGTTTTGACTAATTATTTTGAAAGGAATTCTTACCAGACATCTCGGATGATGAGTACTGACTTGAACTCGGGACGTGTGTGGTAAAAGTCCTGTCTATTGCAGGTAACCGGTATTGATTCTCTCTTCTGACTCAGCGGTAGGGGGAGCAACTTCCTTGAAGTTCACTGCATGAAGATCAAAAAAGAAGAATATTAATAGAGGATAACAATCAAATCGTCTATGAGGATATTTATGATCCTACCGGTGGTTAACCACTCCACCGGAAGGTTGGCACCCTCAGCAATGGAATCTCGTTTGACAAAGAAGAATTTGCGTTGCCATCCGTCTTCGTTTTTGGTGGCTTTGAGAATCAGGGGTTTGCTGGAGGTCGAGAAGAGCAAGAACCGGCTAGAGCCGTGGGAATCGGAGGCGATAAGCAATAGGTAAATCCTCGATGCAGAGGTCAGAGCAATGGAGGTTTTTGATTTGGTTGAGTACAATTAGTACTCTCCAAACCATGGGCATGGTTTGAGCAAAAGAGATGCCAGTAATACGAAAGAATTGCATCATGAATTCAGGAAAAGGGTATCGAAGACCTAGTGAAAAAGGATATGCTGGAAAACAGATCCATTCGGTAGAAGAAACATCCGATCGGATTGACCGATCGAATGGCCTAAAGACTGTGTTGTCGGGGAAAGCGCCAGAGGCTCTTAAAGCTGCAATGTCTGCGTTATCAAAAGCGCAGATCTCCTTTTCGGGTTTTTTAAGAAGATTCTGCTGGGTGAAGGTCTCGGCGGCCATTGCTAGAAAGATGAAGTAAGTTAACAGGAAGAAAATCAGAAATGGAGAATTACCTGAAGGTTCTGTCGAAGATATCTGCTTTTCAAACAAGAAGAGAGAAGATATAGGGGCATCGTGGATCTCCATTGAGTAAAAAACGCGTTGGAAGTTACGATGTGATCTTGACCGTCGCTTCGTTTTAAATGCCTTGAGTTATGGGATAAGATTTTTGAAATATATCCGTTGGATTGGTATACCAACTGATATATTTGGGGACAATTGTTAGGGGTCATTTTCTTAACGTATATATCCTGACCAATATCCTGCCTATGTTTGTTCATTTGTGATCAGGACGCTGGAAGAGGATATTGCTAACATCTTGGGCGATATCCTGAGGCTTATTGAATTAACCACGTGCAGGTTAAGGGCTGAGACTTGCTAACGGTCAAGAGGACTTCTTCTCCTCAAGACTCGGACGAATTTGTTGAGGAAGAGACGTTGAGCCCGAAAGACCAGGTCTACAACGTTCGAAGAAGGAATATTCGGTGGATCCCGCAAGTTTAGGGTAGTTTGTTATTTTATCTTTACTATAAATAGATGGGGGCGGATCAGCTTAGAACACACAATTTTTCACTAACACTCTCATACACTTACACTCTCTAGCTCATTGCAAACACTACACTTGTATTCAAGTTTCGTTGTAACACTTAGTCGATCCGTACCACATCCTCCACTGTATCCTGATTTTTGAAGCAATAGAAGAACTAGGCAGCTGCGATTGTCAGCTCCCGAGGTTTTATGCCGGCGATCTAGATTGATCAAGGGCTTTCCTCGTACATCCCGTGTCGTTTACTTTACTTTTGCTCATTGTTTGATCATAGATACAGCTCTATATCCTGAGCCGTATCCTGAAACTGTTTTTACAAATTAATTTAATTAACATATTTTCGACACACATTTCTAGCACACTACCTCACTTAACTAATTTGATCACTTAATTACTTCGGTAATTTTTGACCAAAACAATCATCTTCACCATAACAAACGGGTTTCACCATTAAACATCAAATTAACCTAAACCATGCATAATCCATGTTCTATATGATGATTCTAACACACACCCGTCCTCAATTTCATACTAATTCGCAATTTACATCATAACCCACTTCGTGAAAGATCACCAATCTAACTTTTAAGACATACCTTACGATCCCCTTGTGAAAGTGATCATTAATCCATGTTCATTCATGAATTTAAGCCTTGATTCATCCTTCAATTTGAAGCTTTTTGAAGAACTAGGGCTTGGCTCCTTTGGAGCCCTCCTGATCGTTCCAGAACACACGAAATGTGTGTGTTTGTGTGTGTGTGGTTTGTTAATTAAAACATAGCTTTCCCCTTGTTCATCTTTGGTCCCTCTAGTTTGTTCCATTGTTTGTTTTGCTAAACATTTGACTAGGTGTAATAACCTAGTTATTACACTCCATTTTATTAAACATGGGGCCACACTAACAAAGTTAGTAATTCGAGTTTTGGGGCGTTACACATCTTTAGCCGAGGACGGCAGTATAACTGAACCGAGTAAACCTACAATCTGATAAAAAATAGCTGGACCCCAAAATTGGATAGGAACACCTCTAATGACTAGTTTCGCCAGACGTTCGTATGGAATATGCCTTCCATCCCATATATGAAGGACCTTGAACCATTTTCCCCAAGTATCTTTTTGTGTTCCAGAAATAACAAAGCTTCAGTTTGATTGACAAATGTTAGGAGAAATCTTAAACCACCCATATATCTAGGAATGAAACCATTTAGACCATCTTCAGCTAATAGTTGCTTAAAACCTTTAAGGTCATAAGGGTTCTTTAATTCAGCCACTAACGAATTATTCCTCCATCTCTTTGAGTTCTCACTTTCCACACACACTATGTCTAACTTTGTTTCAGGTACACTAGCATGTCTGATACCTGTAATAACTTCAGCATATGATCTTCCCATGTTTGTATGCACTGGTTCTTTGATGACATTACATGTATCCCTTTTGTCTACAACCTCTGACTGGTACTTAACCTGGGCTTGTTTGAATGATGGCAGTTTGTTTGGCTGGTACTCAGGTTCCTTAACGAACTTTGCCGGTGTTACGAAGAGTTTTTTGTGATCAATTCTGGCAGTTCCCAGATTGGTAGCCATAAAATGAGCGTCCATAACCCCTTTGAATCTTAGGAAACCGAAGGTGTTGCCTTTCTTATCTTTTTTTAGGGACGTATGCATCCGACATGTCACCAAAATCCCTGAACACATCCCACAACAAGTAACTGGAACAGTCGTCTGGAAGGTTTCCAACATAAAAAGTTGTTTCATATATTTGTGGTCTCCTATTAGTCTTCTTTCCATCAATCAATCGTTTTCCTTTATATTTAGCCACACGCCATTCCTCCTCTTGTATGTTTTCATATCTCTGATCAACATCTCGACGTCGATTATACTCCATTAGAAGACAGAGGTTTGAGTAATCAGGACCAGAAAGAAGGCTGTTTGCTCAACAACACGGTGCTTTAAAAGGTTAATAGGATTCGTAGTAGTCTAACTGAACTATAAAGATAGCCGTGACCACTAACAGACCTACTAAGCAATCAAGGACCGGAAGGAACAAGACCAGCAACCGAGAAGTGGAAGAAGCCAAGGGTAAGGGGAAGGTGAGCGGACTCCAGAAGGCGAATGGATTTGGCTTGTAACTGAATAGGGAGTATGGAATCCTCAAGGCACTAGGCCGATAATACCACAAACACTATGCAGAAAACAGTCCTCGTCGTCGAGCACTTCCGGCAGGCCGAGATGGGTGGAGAAAGGTGAAACGGACCCCGGAAAGGCGAATGGAGTAGGACAGCACCCGGACAGGGAGTTTGGTATCCTCAGGACAATGATACCACAAACCCTAGTGGATACAGTCCACGTCGTCGAGCGATTCCGGCAGTCCGGGAGGGAAGGAGAAGGGTTGGGGTTGAGAGCGTTTGGTTCACTTTTGCACCGTAAACTTGTATGTGACTAAAATACACATGCCTTTGTCCATGAGTTGGGGTTCAATTATATGAAATTATATGAATGATTCTTGGAACTTGATGCCTGCTACTGAGATGTTACAATACTAGTGGATCTTACCAAGTATTGGGTTTGGTTGTGCTTTAATGGATTTAAGGGATTGAGTTATACCGTTGGCAGGTGGTGGGGGTGACATGAGGTGGTGGTGGTGGCGCCGATGGTGGCGACATCAGTGTTTGGGGTGATATAATGGGTGGAATTAAAAAGGTTAGGGGAGAAGACTAAAACACCCTCATGTGCATTGCACATGACTTAATTTAATGTTAGATATTAACTGGGTTAGGATCAAACAACATATGATGCAAGATTTTAAGACATTAAGAACATAGCTTGTCAACTTTTGCGTTAAAAAAAACGCCTGCAAAAGGGTGTAAACATAAAGAAAAATTTACTCTGTTTCAGAAAAATCCTTTTTGATCAAATGATTTTCTCGCCCTAAAATAATAATGTCATATTACCACCTCAATACACTCAAAATTTAATTATTTTTATATGATAAATGTAATAATCAAATAATCTATTTCAAAGCACATTTTCACTTATATAATCTGTTTTTCTTACACCTATAAGGGTTATGAGGCTTGAGCACTACACATCTTCTTATAAAATTCATATCATTCATACATAACTAACTAACATATTATATAAAAATAGAGTAGATTGGTAGCTCCTTTGATATTTTATAACTCTCACTTACGAAACTTTGTGAGCAAAATTAAGGTTCTTAAAAACATAAAGATAAACATTCAACTAAATCAAGAATCAGGCACCCATGAGTTCAGTAAAAGCAGCGATAGAATCACCATCCTCCATTCCAACTTCATTTGGCGTCTGCCAATCAGTAACCCTCTTTCCATCAAAAAGGAATCGACATGTACGATAGTCCTCGATGTTGGCCCGAACAGACCACCTGATCATAAGTTGTTGTAGCGGCTCATCGCACCTCACTCTGAAATACTGATCCAGTTCGTCCAGTTGACTCATCACCTTCACATTGATCTCTGGTCTTTCTCGCTTCACATGTGAAGCTATTAACGAGCCCAAAGTCATTGATAACTTCGATTAGGGTATTATGAACGAAGGATTTAAGGTGTGTTGTTTTTGTTTATGGAAATGAATACTTATAGGGGTTACAACATGCAAAACCAACGGAAACCGAACGATTCGGTGGTAACTAGTGGAAAATGAATAGAAACCAAAGTGGTAATGTCACACCCCGATTTCCACGTGTCACCGGTGGGCCCGGTGGGGGAGTATCGTGACGTCATGGTTGGCAACGTAATAGTCAAACAACACAATATAATAATGCACAGCGGAAGCAAATTTAAAATAAGATACAACCGAATTTATTTATTGTAAACAAAGCCACAAATTATCCGGTGTTTATCCACAGTAGGATCGAATTAAAAACATTGTTTATGGTTCAACAGACTTCGGCATCTTAAGTTTGCGAGACTTCTAATGATGCTTAGGAGAATCCCAGCCTATTTCGCCTAGTACCTGCATTTAATCTTTTTGGGAAAATACGTCAGTTTACACTGGTAAATACATTCAACTGACTCATTTTATAAATGATTGAAAATTGGTTTGGATGCACATGGCATAAACATTTTTATTAACTTGGGAGAATTATTTAATATTATAATCTTGTGAACGATTTACATGTTACTTATGCGTTCAGTAGCCCGGAACGTATTCCGGGTTAAAGATCAATAGACACACCACTTTAAGTGAGTTATACACGGGAGTACGCCTACACCCCGTGCTCAGGTCGTGGCTATCTCGTAAGATAATGCCGAGGATATCCGGGACATGGTCATTAACCCCCCAAAGGCTGTAAAGTAAACACATCTGTTTAAAACGAGCCGATCAAATTATTCAATTAACCACTAAGCGTGGAAGATTTGATGCTCGATCAAGCGGTACGCTATGTACCGTAACCCAAGTCCGTATAGGGAAAATAAGTTAAAAGTATTTACCTTTGCAAAGTATAATCCTTAATTGAATAAATTGCAGATAGCTTTTACTGGTTCTCCTAATCTGGAACGAAGGTTTAATATAACCTATTAGAATACTAACGGGCCTATAATTAAGCTTAAGCTTAGACCGGTCAGTTTTAATGATACGGTTCGTACGCACGATTAAGCGAAGACCGGATAGAATGTGATTTAGACCCGACAAGTTTGAGGACTTGTTTAATATGGGTTTACTATTCACATTCTGGATTTTGAGATAAAAATGATATCGTTTGACCCGTTTCGGCTAGTTTATGCAAACTAGTTACATAAACCGAACCGAACGCGTATAATGCATAACGGGTAGCCGAAAGGGTCGCGAACAGGTTTCCTAAGTTAATACGCTTTAAATATGTTGTGATATCATCATGATATCTTCCATAATGCCCATAACGAGTTTAATCCCTAAATACGCCCCGTAGGGGTATTTCGGTCATTTTAAGGGTTATAAAAGAGATTTATAATACTTCTGAGATACGGGTCTGATTTAATCAGAAAAATTATTAATTTTAACAGACCACAACAGTTGGTGAAGAGTCTCATTTCCCAAAATGGTTTTAAACCCAAATTATGCGTTTAATACGCGTATGAAGCCGTTTTAAGCGACGTACGGTTTAAAATACCATTCTGAGTTTTCTGATCAGCAAAACAGGCTCAAAACACTCTATTTATTATTTTAAATCAGTGGCAATTGGATTGGTATCAAACGGATTCGTAAAACTCGTTTTATGGCCTAAAAGGGCATATTCGGTATTAACCGAATCAATGCGATAAGCCTAGCTTAAGATCAGTTTAAAAATAATTAAAAATCTTCAAAAATCCCAAAATATTATTTAACATCAGTGGGTAAAAGTTTTGGTACCGAAAATCGGGTTTAGATAGGCTATGCGCTAATCGCGCCGTTTAATTAATAAAAAGCTTATTATTTACGCTAATGCGCATATCTCCTAATCTAGACCTCCGATTGACGTGAAAATTTACGTACATGTTTAATAATCAGTAACTAAGATTATTGTACTTCCACATTTTCAAAATTCCCGTTGTATGGTCATAAGGGCATTACGGTCCAATTTAAGCGATTAACGGAAACGTGTGCATGCATCGGATAATCAATGAAACAAGTACAGAGACTTATACTAGCATGTAACCCAACCCTAATGAGACTTTAAGGCATGTCTAATTCAAACTAAAACGGGTCAGAACCGAAGTCAAAGCAAAAGTCAAGGTTTTGCGCCTTTCGGTCCCGAACCGGGTTTAAACAGAAATTTGTCGAGTCGGGCAAGCGTAGACAAGTTTTTATACTTATTACCAAGTTATATTAAGATTAAAACAGGTTACCCGCCTCTCGGATTGCATTTCGTGCATTAAATCATATTTTTACCCTTCTGTTGACTTTTTCGGTCAACGTTTGACCCGACAAACGACCTAGTTAGGTCTGGAATTGGCACTTGCCCTTATAAGGGTTTAATACCCATGTGATTACCTATCTAACGGTACTTTTAATTTGACATACGACTAAACTATCGTTACTTAATCAAGAAGTCAACCGTTAAACACGGTATTTTGACTTTTAAGCTAAATATAAAGCTAGAAGTAATTTAGAAGGGTTAGGAAGCTTACTAGATGATTAATGATGATTAGGAATGCTTGGAAATCAGCTTGGGATGCTCCTCAAATGCTCAGATTGTTTGCAAGAATGGTTGTGAATGAATGGGTCTTTATATACAAGAATCAAGCACCACAAGGTATTGACACAAGGGTCTATGATCAGCCACAAGTGATAAACACATGTCTCTAGTGTATAGGGATTGTCTAGGGGCCATGCACATGCATAAAAACCGGATTAGAGGGTCACATTCGCGCACAACAGGTAACAGCAAGTCATTCTGTTGCTGGGCACCCCCTCGCGTAGCGCGAGGGTCCGTCGCGCTACGCGACGCCCTTTGCTGAATCAGTTTTTGATTTTGTTTGTTGTGTTTCGAAAGGGCAGCCGTAACTTCTGACTTTGGGGCATCAATTATCACTTAGGGCCCTTCATAATGTGTCTAGAATAGTTTCATACCCTACCATTATCCATTGTTTCACTTGGATCCAATAACAAGACCCGAAAACAACGGGTTTCCATTCTTTTCTTCGTAGAATCCTATCATACATTTCCAATTCCATTATTGGCAATGATTCCCTGAATTGAGGGTATAATATATGTGTAAAATATTAAATCGGGTCTTGGGATTTATAATTGAGGTGTTCAGAGGTAATAATTTAACATGACGCCACTTTAAATCCTACCGAAAACATCTTTATTAAATCCGGGTTTTCAACGCGTTTTTGTTTGACATGACACGTGTCGTTTTAATATTAAACCCGAAATTTGCGAGGTGTTACATCCTCACCCCCTTAAAATAAATCTCGACCCGAGATTTACTGAAACAAATAAGCGTATTTTTCTTTCATGGTGGATTCTAACTCCCACGTAAACTCGGGACCTCTTCGGGCATCCCATTTGACCTTGACAAAAGGTATATGCTTTCTTCGAAGCTTCCTTACCTGTCGATCTTCAATCGACAAAGGTTTTTCCACAAACGTTAAGCTCTTATCTATTTGCACATCTGTATGTGGCATGACATGCGAATCGTCAGCGGAACACTTCTTTAGATTGCAGATGTGGAACACATTGTGAATTCCACTGAGCTCTTCCGGTAAGTTCAACTTATAGGCAACTGACCCGACACATTCGATAACCTCGAAAGGTCCTATGTATCTCGGGCTTAGTTTGCCTTTCTTACCAAATCGCATCACCCCTTTCCATGGTGACACTTTAAGTAGGACTTTGTCACCTACTTCGAAGTGAAAATCCTTACGACTTGGATCCGCGTAACTCTTCTGCCTATTCCGGGCAGCTTGGAGGTTGTTACGAATCTGGACAATCTTGTCCGTTGTTTCGAACACGATTTCTGGTCCTGATAACTGGACTTCTCCAACTTCCGCCCAACAAACTGGCGATCTACACTTTCTACCGTATAATGCCTCAAACGGCGCAGCCTTTATGCTGGTGTGGTAGCTATTGTTGTAGGAGAATTCGATCAATGGTAGGTTCTTATCCCAGCTACCTCCCAAATCGATCGCACACGCGCGTAGCATGTCTTCCAACGTTTGAATAGTACGCTCACTTTGACCGTCTGTCTGAGGATGGTAAGCCGTACTAAAGTTCAAACGTGTGCCCAAAGATTGCTGGAAACTCTTCCAAAAGTGTGACGTGTACCTAGTATCCCGGTCAGAGATAATAGCTACAGGTATGCCGTGTAGGGCTACAATCTTGTCAACGTATAACTGGGCTAACATATCGGAGCTATAAGTCTCCTTGATGGGTAAGAAATGAGCTGACTTAGTCAGTCGGTCAACTATAACCCATATTGTATCATTTCCTTTCCTCGTCTTGGGTAACTTGGTAATAAAATCCATAGTTACCATTTCCCACTTCCACGTAGGAAGTTCAGGCTGTTGTAGCAAACCTGACGGTTTCTGATGCTCGGCTTTGACTTGCGCACACGTCAAGCATTTTGCTACATGGGCGGCTACAGACTTTTTCAAGCCTATCCACCAATAATTTGCCTTTAAATCCTGGTACATCTTATCAGCTCCAGGATGAACGGAGTATTTGGAACTGTGGGCTTCTTGGAGGATGACATCACGAAGTCCTCCAAAAATTGGAACCCATATTCGTCCGTTTAACCGTAAAATTCCGTCCTTGCTAAGAGTTAACTGCTCCTCAGTTACTCCTAACTTTTCATTAGAATAGTTAGCTTCCAACACAGCTTCCTTCTGTGCGGCTAACACCCTTTCTATCAAACTGTTCTTTATCTCCATACGCTTGGCGTTAATTCGAATGGGTTTAACCCTTTCCTTTCTGCTCAAGGCATCAGCGACTACATTCGCTTTGCCGGGATGGTATTTGATTTCACAATCATAATCATTTAAAGTTTCCATCCAACGGCGTTGCCTCATGTTTAATTCTTTCTGGTTAAACAGATGCTGGAGGCTCTTGTGATCAGAAAAGATCACAAACTTGATTCCATAAAGATAATGCCTCCACAGTTTTAGTGCGAACACAACAGCACCCAATTCCAAGTCATGGGTGGTGTAATTCTTTTCGTGCACCTTTAACTGTCGTGATGCATAGGCAATCACCTTGCCTTTCTGCATAAGCACACACCCCATGCCAGTGTGTGATGCATCACAATAAACTACAAATTCTTCAGCGCCTTCAGGTAAGGTAAGCACAGGAGCGTTGCTCAACTTTTTTTTCAAAACATCGAAGGACTCTTGCTGCTTAGGGCCCCATACGAATTTTACTTTCTTCTTGGTCAAGGAAGTTAGGGGTGCAGCAATCCTTGAAAAATTTTCAATGAAGCGCCTGTAATATCCTGCCAATCCTAGGAAACTACGAATCTCCGTAGGTGTCTTTGGCTCTTGCCAATTCATAACAGCTTCGACTTTAGCGGGATCCACCTGGATACCACGCTCACTGACCACATGTCCAAGGAATTGGACTTCTCGTAGCCAAAATTCACACTTAGAGAATTTGGCGTAGAGCTTCTCCTGACGTAGAAGTTTGAGAATACAACGAAGGTGTTTCTCGTGGTCAGCTTGGTTCTTAGAATAAATAAGGATGTCATCAATGAAGACGATAACAAATTTATCTAAGTAAGGCTTGCAGACACGATTCATGAGATCCATGAACGCGGCTGGTGCATTAGTGAGCCCAAAAGGCATCACTAGGAACTCGTAATGACCGTAGCGAGTCCTGAATGCAGTCTTGTGAACGTCTTCATCCATAACCTTCAACTGATGGTAGCCTGACCTCAGATCAATCTTTGAGAAGTAACTTGCCCCTTGAAGCTGATCGAACAAATCGTCGATCCTGGGCAATGGATATCTATTCTTGATCGTGACTTTATTAAGCTCGCGATAGTCGATGCACAGACGCATCGACCCATCCTTCTTTTTGACAAACAGGATTGGCGCTCCCCAAGGAGATGAACTAGGTCGAATGAAACCCTTAGCTAGCAATTCATCTAGCTGCGTCCGCAACTCCTTCATTTCAGTGGGTGCCAATCTGTATGGTGCTCTAGCAACTGGTGCCGCTCCGGGGATGATGTCGATCCTGAATTCAACTTGTCTATCTGGTGGCAAACCAGGTAGATCTTCAGGAAACACTTCTGGGTATTCAGAGATGACAGGGATGTCTTCTAACTTCGGTTTGGGCTCATCGATAATCACCTGTGCCATGTAGATGACACACCCCTTCTTCAAACACTTTGAAGCCTTGAGCATAGTCACGTGCTCAGGCAGTCCGTACTGGGTATCTCCCCGAATGGTAAGTGATTCACCAGACGGAGTCTTTATTACCACCTGTTTCTGGTTACAGACGATTTGGGCCTGGTTATGAGATAACCAGTCCATACCCAGAACTATGTCAAAACCAGCTAATTTAAACGGAAGTAGAGACAGAGGAAACGAATGGTTCTTAATGGATATAACACATCCATCTAACACAGTAGAGACGGTTTCTACGGTACCATCTGCTAACTCTACCTCATAGTTCACTTTTAGGGTTTTGACAGGTAAATTCAATAATTTACAAAACTTATGATCTACGAAAGACTTATCTGCGCCTGAATCAAAAAGTACTCTTGCAAAGACATCATTTACAAGGAAAGTACCTGTTATGACGTTATCATCCTGCACAGCTTCTTTCGCATCCATCCTGAAGACTCTGGCGTTAGTCTTCTTAGCCTCCTCAGGCTTCTTGTTGTACTTAGGGCAGTTAGTCTTTATGTGGCCCTTTTCATTGCAACGGTAGCACGTTGCATCTTTCATTTTCTTGCAATCCAAGGTTTTGTGTTCCTTGGACTTGCACAAACCGCAAGCAAAAGACCTTGACTCGTTATTCGAGTTTGATTCGAGTCTGCACTTTCCAAAGTGCTGTTTCTTGCAAGTTTTGCATGTAGGCTTCTCTCCAGAACGATGCCCATCTTTCTTTGATTCCGATCCCTTCTTGTGATCACCGTTCCCAAGGTGTTTCTTATTCGACCTACGCGAACCATCATCTTCATGCTTCCTCTTCTTGGCATTCTTATTCCTCAGCGATCTCTGCCGGACCGCATCCAGTGTGAGGGATAAGGAAAGGTCAGTTACTGACCTGAAGGTAACTGGCCGAGAAGCTTTTACACTGGCCTTGATCTCTGGTTCTAACCCACCAATAAAACGAGCGATCCTTTTAGGCTCCGGGGTTACTAGATAAGGTACCAACCGGGATAGTGTATTGAAGCTTGTCAGATAAGCTTGACAATCGAGGTTCTTCATAACCAGTGATAGGAAGTCATATTCTATCTTTTCCACCTCATGTTGAGGGCAGAAATTTTCTTTGATCAGGGCAATGAATTGATCCCACGTCATGCTATACAACGGGATCTTTCCGGAGGCCTCCATCAGAGATCTCCACCAAGCTAACGCCTCACCCTTGAAGGACTGTGAGACAAATTTAACCACATCACCTTCAGCGCATCCGCTGATGTCCACGACCGTGTCCATTTCATCTAGCCACGTCATGCAGTCTACGGCTCCTTTCTCCCCCGTAAAATCCATGGGTTTGCAAGACACAAAGTACTTATATGTGCAACCCTTGTTACGGTGTCCCTGATGCAGTACCAACTGCTGAGATGGATTACTTTGGTGGTTGGTGGACTGGCGATCATCACCGTTTTTCTTTGGCACATCCTTTTTGGGAGGAGGCTTGTTATGAGCCTCTGAATGTGTCCTTGGCTTTGAATGGGATACAGAGTGAGTCCTACTTCGGGTACTACTGTATTCTTCATACTGTCTATCCAAAGCTTGAGTAATAGCGCCGTCTATGATTGCTTTTAACTCGGCACCCGTTAATGTAATCTGGCCGTTCTCATTCGGCTCCACAGGATGGCTATTGACTTCATTAGAGTTAGCCATTTGTATTGAACTGTTGCAGAAAACAAGGACAATAATTTATTTGGGAGTTTATTATGGAATTACCCCTTAGGGTAACTCGTTAACCATGGTAAACAGAGACCATATTTGGTTAACTTATTAATCGTATTTATTTAGGATTTTAATTAAAATTTATCCTAAACATAAACAATGACAATATATATTAGCACATAAGGCTTGGTCACATGGACAATTTAAATTATAAGCTATGACTTCAGAGAATCAAGACTTTTAAGGTTTGAACCTAGTTCATTACCTTTATTAGACAAGGAGCCATAGCCACCACTGTCTTTTGGCTCATATGGAAATGAGCAGGGCCCGTAGGCATTATATTACCACGTATGGTAAAATATGATCATCTTAATTGATGATGTACCCAGGATTCAGAGATCATTAAACTGGGTTAGGAATCTTCTTAAAGAATTCCTTTATAATAATGACGTATGTGATTTTTAACGAATCACTTCTGCCAGGAGTGTTAACATGTTTTAAGATGTTAACTGGGAATTGAATCTTTTAAACAGGTCTTACCATTTTGGCCCGGTCTTATATTTGACACGTGGCTGGTTTCACACTTTAAGATCCTTAATTAAGTAAATTTCATAGGCAGATTTATTTAAAAGGAATGATTTTAATTTATTTATTTCATTTATAATTTATATATGCACATAATGGCAAACATGAAATTTATAAAACAAACATTCCATTAATTATTCATAGGTTACATATTGCCCTAAACGGGTCTTTTCACACAAACCATTTCCCACGTAGGGGTCAAACAAGTACTTACCCGCGTAGGGGTTAAATTCAAAACATAAGTCCTCGCAGGGACTGATTACTTAAATAGATGTCCTCGCAGGGACTAGGTACAAAGATAAATGTCCACGCAGGGACTACATACACACATAAATGTCCACGCAGGGACTTAATTTTAAAGTAGACATATACTCATAAAGGATTTACTGATCCTTCTTGCTCTTTCCCTTGATTAAGTTCGTCAAGGTCTTAAACATTCCCTGGTTGCGCCGTCGATCTTCCCGTGCCTCATGTCGTACCTCTCTAATACTTTGCAGGATCTCCTGATGCAGTGGTGGCGACATTTGTAGAGACGGCGGGGGTTGTTGGTAAAACGGGGGTTGTGTAGGTATCTGGTACCCCTGGACTGGGTACCCTACTCCCCAAGGACCTCCATACGGTCCATCAGGGTTAAGAGCGTTGTAATTAGCAGCTACCAGGTATGGGTCGGCTTCAGCGTAACCGGGGTTAGTGTGAGTCGGTGGCTCAAACGGGTTATACATCGAAGGACCCGTGTACGCTGGTATTTGATTATCGAAACCCATTGGTGGCGGTTGCTGCGCGAATGGGTTTGATGGTCCACCCATTTGTGGATCTTCTTGAAGCGGCTGATAATTTCTGCCACTTGATTGTAGGGGAGAGCTGAAATGAAACTCTTCTCTTCGTGTGGACATCCGGGCTCCAGATCTCATACGTCTTTGCGGTTGAGGAGGCGCCGGCTGAACTGGTGGCGGTGGAGGCGGTGGCGTAACTGCCACAAACTGGTGATTCCCAGAGGAATCTTGATGATGCTGCTGCTGCTGCTCATGCGGCGAAGAATAGTGAGGCTGCTGCTGCTCATGCGGCGACGAATGGTGAGGAGGTGTATAATACCATTCGTGCCGAGTAAAGATAGCCTGGAAGCTATCTGGACCATTATAGGGTGGCCCGTGATAAATGGAACTATCCGAGACCTCGATTGGGTGGTTGGGAGTTCCTGATGCGGGTTCTACGGGGTCGTCTTCCTCGTCCATATCATTTCCTCCAGAAAAATGGTCCTCCGGTCCCAATGGGTTAAAACCCACTGGTTCTTGTATATAATTCGCCGGGTTAAACTGGCCTTGAAAGAATGGAGTGGGGTCTCCAAAAGGGCGGTGCGACATTGATCGCTGTAACGGTCTGTACGAATGGTGTGAGTCTCCAGGCTCATTTTCTGATTGTGGCCCGTAGGAGTCTTGAGCGGGAGTTGTCGAGCTGTTCGAAACCGACCGTCTTGCCGGTTGAAAGAGACCTCTCTGGTTCCGTCGAGTACCATCACTCTCGGCGGGGATAGGACCTCGTGTATTCGAAGGTCCTGCTTCGTGATCGTTGGGGGCGGCTACCGGCCCCTTTCCGCGTCCTCGCGTACGCAAGAATCTTGGAGGCATATTTGTTATTCCTGTCAATGAAACATAAGATAACAATAACAAAAATATAAAGCTTAAAGGACAAAACAAAAACCGAATAAGGTGGAATTTGTCCTATGTTATAAGTCTAGACTCAAAAGTTTAGATATGTGCAATTGTGTAACTGAGATTAAACACAAAAGACTAGTGTTTAATTCACTCAGTGTTGGCTCTGATACCAACCTGTCACACCCTGATTTCCACGTGTCACCGGTGGGCCCGGTGGGGGAGTATCGTGACGTCATGGTTGGCAACGTAATAGTCAAACAACACAATATAATAATGCACAGCGGAAGCAAATTTAAAATAAGATACAACCGAATTTATTTATTGTAAACAAAGTCACAAATTATCCGGTGTTTATCCACAGTAGGATCGAATTAAAAACATTGTTTATGGTTCAACAGACTTCGGCATCTTAAGTTTGCGAGACTTCTAATGATGCTTAGGAGAATCCCAGCCTATTTCGCCTAGTACCTGCATTTAATCTTTTTGGGAAAATACGTCAGTTTACACTGGTAAATACATTCAACTGACTCATTTTATAAATGATTGAAAATTGGTTTGGATGCACATGGCATAAACATTTTTATTAACTTGGGAGAATTATTTAATATTATAATCTTGTGAACGATTTACATGTTACTTATGCGTTCAGTAGCCCGGAACGTATTCCGGGTTAAAGATCAATAGACACACCACTTTAAGTGAGTTATACACGGGAGTACGCCTACACCCCGTGCTCAGGTCGTGGCTATCTCGTAAGATAATGCCGAGGATATCCGGGACATGGTCATTAACCCCCCAAAGGCTGTAAAGTAAACACATCTGTTTAAAACGAGCCGATCAAATTATTCAATTAACCACTAAGCGTGGAAGATTTGATGCTCGATCAAGCGGTACGCTATGTACCGTAACCCAAGTCCGTATAGGGAAAATAAGTTAAAAGTATTTACCTTTGCAAAGTATAATCCTTAATTGAATAAATTGCAGATAGCTTTTACTGGTTCTCCTAATCTGGAACGAAGGTTTAATATAACCTATTAGAATACTAACGGGCCTATAATTAAGCTTAAGCTTAGACCGGTCAGTTTTAATGATACGGTTCGTACGCACGATTAAGCGAAGACCGGATAGAATGTGATTTAGACCCGACAAGTTTGAGGACTTGTTTAATATGGGTTTACTATTCACATTCTGGATTTTGAGATAAAAATGATATCGTTTGACCCGTTTCGGCTAGTTTATGCAAACTAGTTACATAAACCGAACCGAACGCGTATAATGCATAACGGGTAGCCGAAAGGGTCGCGAACAGGTTTCCTAAGTTAATACGCTTTAAATATGTTGTGATATCATCATGATATCTTCCATAATGCCCATAACGAGTTTAATCCCTAAATACGCCCCGTAGGGGTATTTCGGTCATTTTAAGGGTTATAAAAGAGATTTATAATACTTCTGAGATACGGGTCTGATTTAATCAGCAAAATTATTAATTTTAACAGACCACAACAGTTGGTGAAGAGTCTCATTTCCCAAAATGGTTTTAAACCCAAATTATGCGTTTAATACGCGTATGAAGCCGTTTTAAGCGACGTACGGTTTAAAATACCATTCTGAGTTTTCTGATCAGCAAAACAGGCTCAAAACACTCTATTTATTATTTTAAATCAGTGGCAATTGGATTGGTATCAAACGGATTCGTAAAACTCGTTTTATGGCCTAAAAGGGCATATTCGGTATTAACCGAATCAATGCGATAAGCCTAGCTTAAGATCAGTTTAAAAATAATTAAAAATCTTCAAAAATCCCAAAATATTATTTAACATCAGTGGGTAAAAGTTTTGGTACCGAAAATCGGGTTTAGATAGGCTATGCGCTAATCGCGCCGTTTAATTAATAAAAAGCTTATTATTTACGCTAATGCGCATATCTCCTAATCTAGACCTCCGATTGACGTGAAAATTTACGTACATGTTTAATAATCAGTAACTAAGATTATTGTACTTCCACATTTTCAAAATTCCCGTTGTATGGTCATAAGGGCATTACGGTCCAATTTAAGCGATTAACGGAAACGTGTGCATGCATCGGATAATCAATGAAACAAGTACAGAGACTTATACTAGCATGTAACCCAACCCTAATGAGACTTTAAGGCATGTCTAATTCAAACTAAAACGGGTCAGAACCGAAGTCAAAGCAAAAGTCAAGGTTTTGCGCCTTTCGGTCCCGAACCGGGTTTAAACAGAAATTTGTCGAGTCGGGCAAGCGTAGACAAGTTTTTATACTTATTACCAAGTTATATTAAGATTAAAACAGGTTACACGCCTCTCGGATTGCATTTCGTGCATTAAATCATATTTTTACCCTTCTGTTGACTTTTTCGGTCAACGTTTGACCCGACAAACGACCTAGTTAGGTCTGGAATTGGCACTTGCCCTTATAAGGGTTTAATACCCATGTAATTACCTATCTAACGGTACTTTTAATTTGACATACGACTAAACTATCGTTACTTAATCAAGAAGTCAACCGTTAAACACGGTATTTTGACTTTTAAGCTAAATATAAAGCTAGAAGTAATTTAGAAGGGTTAGGAAGCTTACTAGATGATTAATGATGATTAGGAATGCTTGGAAATCAGCTTGGGATGCTCCTCAAATGCTCAGATTGTTTGCAAGAATGGTTGTGAATGAATGGGTCTTTATATACAAGAATCAAGCACCACAAGGTATTGACACAAGGGTCTATGATCAGCCACAAGTGATAAACACATGTCTCTAGTGTATAGGGATTGTCTAGGGGCCATGCACATGCATAAAAACCGGATTAGAGGGTCACATTCGCGCACAACAGGTAACAGCAAGTCATTCTGTCGCTGGGCACCCCCTCGCGTAGCGCGAGGGTCCGTCGCGCTACGCGACGCCCTTTGCTGAATCAGTTTTTGATTTTGTTTGTTGTGTTTCGAAAGGGCAGCCGTAACTTCTGACTTTGGGGCATCAATTATCACTTAGGGCCCTTCATAATGTGTCTAGAATAGTTTCATACCCTACCATTATCCATTGTTTCACTTGGATCCAATAACAAGACCCGAAAACAACGGGTTTCCATTCTTTTCTTCGTAGAATCCTATCATACATTTCCAATTCCATTATTGGCAATGATTCCCTGAATTGAGGGTATAATAGATGTGTAAAATATTAAATCGGGTCTTGGGATTTATAATTGAGGTGTTCAGAGGTAATAATTTAACATGACGCCACTTTAAATCCTACCGAAAACATCTTTATTAAATCCGGGTTTTCAACGCGTTTTTGTTTGACATGACACGTGTCGTTTTAATATTAAACCCGAAATTTGCGAGGTGTTACAGGTAAATTAAAGTATGATTCAATGATCATCATGGGTTGCTTTGTCTTTCACATTTAAGGCAATTAAATTCATTATTAACTAAAAGTAAACGAATAAAAAATCGAAACGAAATAACCGACTCAGATTTATAAATGATGATTCCGATTTTGTTTTGTTTTTGTTTTTTTGTTTTTAACAGAAAAAGGATGCTTTTCATTTATACCTTGGGATTGAGTTTGAAATGACATATTAACTTATTGATTTAAAAAAAAAATGTTTGAAAATGGTAAAAGTTTTTGTTTTTTAATTTTTAAAAGGGAGAAAAGTTTTTTCAAAACCCATAAAAACCTAGCTTTTTAAATAGTTTTTGACTTTTTAACATAAAACTAGGATTAGTACCCGCCGCAATGCAGCGGGGTTCTTACATATGTATAAAAAGAATTAGTATCCAAATTCACCCGACAACCACATCACAAACTATGTATCACAAACTATGTGCCTGGAGATATCAATTGTTTACAAATTCTTAATCAATTGTGAAAAGCTAATAGTGCAAAGCTGATACTAAGCAACAGTATTAGGGTCTAGAGTCATATCTGAACATAATAAGTCGATATTTGGTAGTAATTGATTGGAGACAAAATGAACCGTTTTATCAAGGAAACCATAGCTGAACACAGTATCGAACGTCGGATAGGCTGAAAAGTCGATTAGGCTTTGTAGGCTGCATTCGTGATACGGACACTCCATATCTTATATGTTTTCCGTTGAAGATAAATGGTGGAACGAAGTGAAAATCAACGCCTCCTTTACACAGGTCATAATACCAAAATTCCACAAATGTGGACTAAGAACATCCCACGCAGTTGCCACAATAGACCATGCAAATAAGGGGTAAATTTCAATAGCCGTGTTTCATTGGTCTTCGTTTCATTAGTCTTCTTTCTGGCACTTGCTTCCGTTTTTGTTTCTGAAGAATGAAATATCGGTTTGCGCTACATTAGAAACTAAATCATCAAGTGAATAGATGATAAAAAAATATACAATTAAACATTAACTTCAATATCCAAATAAGTTGGTTTAAGAATTTAAAAATAACACTGTAGTTAATGATGCATACCTGCCATCTATTGTCAAAGAGAATGCACAAAAAGATCCAAACTTCTAAAGCCATGTTTCTGTCTTTTTTTTCTAGTACTTACAGTTGTAGAGATTACTGTTATCGTCATCATACTCATTAAATCCCACCAAGAGTAAGGGTAAGGTAGGATATTAGTGTTATTAACAAAAGATCATGTGGGTAAGGACATAAATCCTAGAGTTGTGTTTCCTTGATCTACTTTTTGTTTCTTAATAGTGAAATACTTATACAAATAGTACATCTTTGGGTTGTAAAATTTTTAATATAAGGTCCGCTATCATTATCGAGTTATATTAATAGTCAATTAAGTGACGCATATTTTCCAACTCATAAGTACACCACTGATATGTTTGCCTTCATTCAAAATTTTTCAAATTAGGAAGATGCACCAGATGAATACTAATTTAAGCATTCATTCTAATTTTACCTTGGTATTATGTTACCCTTGTGGATTTAATAGCCATTTCTTTCCATTATTGGGGAAAAATTAAAGTCTAATGTCTCCCCTTGTATCTTGAAGGATGATGTTTTACCAAATTATTATTTGATCTCATCAAATGGCTTGAGACCTTTTACACATGGCCAATATAATTTGTTAACCATTATTTAATAAAATCTAGTAGTAAGAGCATATAACATATTAGTTAATGTGTACAGTTGTACCTATAAGCAAGTGATGATTGTTAACTCAAGTCTTGAGAACAGCAAAGTTGTACCAAAATGTAGGTTTGTTGGTATCAAAGAGATCTTTTTTGGATTCTGATGGATGCTATGTGCAGGACTACTTTCATGTGTGTCCGATAAGGTATCAATAAGTATTTCAAGAGGTTGTGAAGTGGCACCTGGTTGTGTGGCTCAAATATGTATCTTGGCCATTAAACGCTTGTTGTAATACACTGTAATATGAGAAATATAAATATTTAGCAAATGCAGAGTACATAAATAACGTAATAATGCTATGTTCTATGGGAATTTGTAATAACTCTGAAGCTACCGCATAAGTGTGCCTATGAAGCATCAATTTCATATAGAAAGTCGGAGTACACTAAGCTTTTTGTTAAGTTTGGATCATCGGGTCAAGCATATGATATTGGTTTCATCACACTTTTCGATCACTTCCGCCTTCTGTGGCGATGGTCTTGGTGAAGAACCATTATCTCTTAGAGCCCACCATCTTAAAGCAACCAGCATTCTATATAAAAAAGGCCTAAATGTATAATAAAATAACTTGAAACTTAATTAATAAAACAACGTTTGTTTCACTAAACCCAAACTTTAAATAAAACTAAGCTTCAGAAGGTAATAAGTAAATCAGTAACAAAGGTTGAAAAACTAAGCATCCACACACACACACACACTCACATAGCTTAATCAATGACTTGCAGCCACAGATGAGTAAAAAAAAAAATACAACTATTTTGAATCATCTTTGTTTAATATGGCCCTTATGCTACATTCATATGACCAACAGTTGTTTAGAATCAAGATTTAGAAATTGAATTCTTACAAACTTAGAGCGTTGTGGTCTCCTTTCCCTGCCTCTGGCCATGGCCCCTTCTCCCGCCGGCTGTGGACCCAAAAAACAACCGTTTATAGATGGTTTTAGCTTGTATATTACAACCATCATATACATATTCTGTAATATCAACGAACGAACAAAGATTTAGCAATTAAAACAACAAAACTAAAGAAAAATATGAAACCCTAACTTGAAAAATATGAAACCCTAACCGCCAACGTCGATCTTCAAGCTACTGCTGTTTTTCCTGCCCAAAATACATTGTCGCCACCGTCATTTAACCGAACGTCAAGAATTAGAAGCCAAATAATTGATTTGGAGAGTGCTCTGATGGGAAGATGGAGAGAATGCTTAGATGGGAGATGCAGAGACTGGTGAGAGAGAGACAGGGGTGAACAATATTTATGAATTAGAACCACGTTTTTTTTTTGAAAAACACCCCAAGCCAAATGTACTATCCATCCAAGCCTAAAGTAGTTGCTTATTTATATAGGTTTTAATTATAAATCTACCCACACCTTTTAAAATAGCAATCAAACATGAATTTTTTTTTTTTTACTTTTTAGACATTTACTTTCTCCACCACAAAAGCTAATCAAAACACTTTAAAAAAAACTCTTTTTAAAAAAGTTATAAATTAATAAGCACTTTTTACGAAAAATAAATTTAGTGTGCTTATTTACCTCCAAAAGTGTTTTTTTTTTCGTAAAAAGTGCTTTTTGAACATAAAATTACAAATCTACCCACCCTCTTAGGAAACCGGGTTTGTCGAGTATAATCACAAACAAACTGTTTTCATGAACCTCTTGAACCAACCCCTCACATGGGACCCAAATTAGTACGGTTGGAATCCGAACTTCAACATGGGAGGTTACGACTCATCACAAGGTTTCGGCTCGTCACAAAGCGAGCCTGACTTTGTCCGGGAGAGACAACCAGATGAAGATGAGGAGCTGGAGACACAAATGGAGACACTACCGAACCAAACCAAACCAAACGGAACAAACATGCGTCACATAAAAAGAAGGAAACAACCGAGACCCCGGCAAAAAGAAGCGTGCAAATATGGGATGATTAAGAGGAGTATGCGTTAGCCTGAGTTTGGGTCGACGAATTAGAGGATCTCGATATTTGTAAGATTTTTATAGACTTTTATATTTTTAATTTATACTTATAAATTGTTTGTTAAAAATTGTCATCATCATCATCATCATCACCACCATCATCACCATCATCATCATTAGTAAATCCCACCAATAGCAAAGCTAAGGTAGGGTCTGAGGCGGGTAAGATGTAGACAGCCTTACCTCTACCCCGTAGGAATAGAGAGGTTGCTTCCAGTGAGACCCCCGGCTCGAGTTTGCTAAAAAATTGTACTTATTTTTTTTTGTATCATTTTTTTTTTGGCAAACAACAAAAATAAAGTTGTGTTTTGAAACAAATCCGAGCACTCTTTTTTGATGTCTTCGATAGGAGGGTCGATTACTGACAACTAGATTCAATATCGGGCAAGTGGACCGATATCAACAAGAAAAGCACAAGATTTCATTCGATTTATTAACATCAAAGAAATAGTTGGAAAAACGGCGAGAGCGATGATGATATGATGCAGTCGGCTTTAATAAAATATTAAGCGGCGCGAGGGAATTTTTCATACTTGAGGGTTTGGAAGGTTCTTTGTAATAGCTCTAAATGGTCCAACGTCCCTACGACGGTAAGAACTTCTTCCGCAAGGTCGGGAAATAGAAGGCTGAAAAAGAAGTCAAAAACCTCCGAGTCGGTTGAACCCTAAATGCCATTGTCGGATGCTCAAAACGTCGACTTACTCGATGTTAAGGCGTAATTTCCGGGGGAGGAAGAGGCGGATGAGCACGAGGCGGAACTACCACGACCACCTGGTAGAAGAAGCGGTGCAAAATCGATGCGACCAGAGTCATCGTCGGGGGGATCCGGCTTGTGTCAAGCGCTTTCCGAGATGAGCAAACGCCTTCAAGACATACGCGACCTCGGGGCTCAACGTATGCAAGAGAACCGGGAAGTGGTCGAGCGTATGAGGGATATACAATTTGAGAGAGACTTTGAGTTTTACTCGAAGCCGCACGACAACCTAACCGGAAAGATGTTGGAAATGACTCTAAAACGAAAGGCGGCTGTTGAAAGAAAATAGGGACTTTGAGTTTTAGAGTGTTTTTTTAATTTTATTGTAATGTTTTTTAACTATTGTAATTTTTTTAATTTAATGAAATGGTATTTGTTTTTCAATTTTATAAATTTAGAGATTAAATAAAAATTAAAAAATTAATAATTGAGTAATGATTGGTAGGGGGTTATGGGGCTCCATCCACTACACAGACATGTTATGGTGGTTATATTTCTTTTTGAACGGCTATTTCATTAAACAAGGGCGGCTAGCAAGACGCTAGACCCAAAACAACAAGCACAATGGAAACAACGTTACAAAATAAAATTACACCAATAGCTCCACGACAATTCCTTACTCGGGGATCTATTCTTTATCCGTAAGAAGCCAAGCGATTTTGTGTCTTCAATGATCTTGGCAATGTTAGTATCCTTGCTTGAAAAAATGAGCTCGTTTCTAGCTTTCCACAAGCACCAACAAGCTGTCAAAATAATGCCTTGTACAACTTTCCTTTTGAATCAATCAGTCTTTATGCTTTTGTGATAACCAAGGATATCTTGAACCGAAAAGGCGAAGATAGGGGGGGCATCACACCAAGTGCTTATCGCTTGCCATACAATTGAAGAGATGTAACATGCTGCGAATAGCTGATCGTCGATTTCCTCGTACTCGCCACACCATTTGCATAAAGTGGATTCCACATAAACATTTCTTCTAGACAAAGCCCATCGAGTTGGCAATCGGTTCATCTCCGCCTTCCATACCAAAATGTTAACTTTTTTCGAAACCCAATTGTTCCAGTCCAAGATAAAAGGAGTGACCCGTTGTGTTTCGAGCAAAACCTTTTTCATTGATGCAACAAAAAATTACCAATCCTTGCTTTTGGTCCAAAACCATCGATCCGGAGCATTCGACATGCTAACTTCACGTGGAAGACTTTGGCAATCATCCAGCTCCCTTTTTTCCTTAGACTGCGGGGTATGGCGGGGCTTGGGTTGGGCGTGGGTTGGGGCGAGTGATGACACGTGGAATGGGAGCCCCCCCCCCCCCACTGCCTGGTACGTGTCCGCGGGGTATGGTGGGGCGTGGGTTGGGCTTGGGTTGGGTGCACCGCGTGGCAGGGTAGTTTTATAAAAAAAAATATACAAAATTTAAAAAAATCACACAAACATTTATAAAAAAAAAAAACATACAACTTCATTAATATTTATAAAATTACATAAACCTAAAAATTACAAAATAAGAAACCTAAAGCGTTAAATAAATTTCAAAAAGGTCGATCTTGTCGAACGCCTTTTTTTCCTTGCCGCGAAACTCTATGTTCGCCACCGCCACCCGGTCCTCGTGGCTTAACTCGCCCCCGGGAACGGCTTCGTAGTAAGCCTTGAAACGCTCGAGCTTGGGACGTAGCTCGCGCCATTTATGTTGGCACGCGTTCATGTTGTGGCGGTCGTTACCGACGTTTAGTCGGTAGGCCGCGAAAGCTTCCGGCCAATATTTGGTTTGGCCCGGTGGCCGCCCCTTCATAGCGTCAACGACGCTTGTGACTAGGGCAAGTTCTTCGTCGTGGGTCCAGGATGCCATAGCGGGTTCGTGAGATGTTGGGTTTGTGGTGACCGGCTGGGGCAGCGGGTGGGTTTTGTCGAATTTTTGGGACCACGGTGGGGGTTGGGATGGACCACCCAGTTGGGGTTTGGGGGTATTTATAGAGGATGTTGGGGTTTGGGTGACCGCTTGGGGTGACCGCTTGGCCAAGCCAACGGTTTGAATTTAAAAATTAAAAACTTTTGGGATGGCCCGCTATGACGTGGCGGGTGAGCCAATGATATTCAGCCAACTAGGATGGCCAAACCGCCTCACGCCCGGCTTGAAACCCATGCCCCAAGGGCCACGCCGAAACCCATGCCCACCCGGGGTGGTGGCTTGAGCGTTTTCCCCCTACCCACGCCCAAACTCCCGCCCCATACCCCGCAGTCTTAGTGGATAAATTGGACTTTTTACACCTCAAGATCCAATTATACATTATATTATACATATGATTTGAAAGTTACGATGAACAGTATTTTCTATTTTTTATTTTTTAAATAATTTATTTTTTACATAGTATATTATATACTCTTTTATTTTTTTAAACTTTTAATTATAAATAGTAATTAATAATTCTTAAGTGTTTGTTTTTCTATTATTAGTATTTTATTTATCATTTAATTTGTTTTTTTAGTAATTAACTTGCCTTTCTACTTTTTAAAAAAATTTCTACATTTGCATCTATGTTTATTTGACTGCACGTTGTGGCGATACGTTACTACAGGCATTGGATCGGTATCAGTTCGGTTCCTTATAGTACCCGTATGATAAATGCACTCAATATCAGCGACCAATAACAATAAAAACGAACACCGGTACAAACACCGAGATTGTTCGAACGATACGATCTATTCGTATTGTCACAGTACTGGTATTGATATTCGTTTATTGTTGCAGACAAATTTTTATAAATGAAAAAAAAATTAACCAGAAACCATAAAATGAATACATGTATCGGTACTAATGACGTTTCGTACGGTACGGTAGCGATGCAATATCAATTTATTGAAAGAAAAATAAAACAATCAAAATAAATACCGATAGCAAACCGATTTTGTTTGTTCGGTTAACTACGATAGCGGTATGGTATACGTTATCAAACAAGAAGCCAAAAAAATGCATACATACATGTACCAATGTTGTTCGATCCGGTACAGTATGGTAGCGATGCGGTGTTAGATTATCAAAAACAAAAACAATAAAATAAATATGGTGTTATACAGATGTGGTTCAATTTGTTTCGGTTCGTTTTGGAACGATATCGGCACAATATTCATTTCAATAAAGTTTATATCACAATGTTGACAAAAATAAACATAGAACGCAAACCAACCGAACCGATATCAACTGAAAAACATTGGTGCCATTATCAATATTTGTTTTTATTCTTTTCGATCGATATAAGGTTTTTTCTTGATTAATATAGTGAGTATCGGTACCGTAAGGAAACAAACAGATACCGACTGAATTCCCGCCGCAAAGCGCGGGAGAATTTCACTAGTTTGTATTATTTTCAACTCTACTGACACAATTTTCAACCAACACACTTATTTTTTTCTTGTTTGAAAATGCTTGGATAAATATCTTTTAACAACTCCTGAGTGATCCATGGATCTATATAGAATCGGGTCATATCGCCCCGACTGACACCACCTTTTATTAGACTAGAAAAGGAGACGTTCTGGCTGGATAAATGATTTTCCAGTTTAGCGATTAAAACCCAAACCCTGCAATTGATCTTCTCATGAAGGAGACTTGGCCATGATCTATTAGAAGAACGCAAAAAAAACAATAATTTTTCTCCACAACGCATTGGTTTCATTTTTGAAACGCCACCACCATTTCGTGAGCAGCGGGATGTTTGCATCTCAGAGAGACTTGAAACCCAAACCGCCCGAATCCTTTGGTTTTGCAATTTTCTCCCAACACACCCAACTCATCTTATAGTTGACACCGTTCTTACCCAAAAAAATTTCTAAGCTTCGCTTCCAACTTATGGATCACACATTGAGGGGCCTTATAAAGCGAAAAGAAATATGTTCGAATAGTCTCTAAAATTTCATTGAGAATAGTCAACCTGCCAACCATGGATAGCGTGGAAGATTCCCAACCCGACAATCTTCTATCGAACACTTCAAGCACCGGCTCCCAGTTTAGCATACTGTTCATATTGGAACCGATTCGTAACCCAAGGTAGGCACAAGGAAGAGAATCGACTTTGCATTTGATCTCATTGGCCATAGTAATCACATCATTTTGATGAACTCCAACTCCAAACATGCTGGATTTAAAATAGTAAATCCGGAGACCGGGTACTAAGTAAAAGCATCTAAGCAATCGAGCCATGTTAGTTACATTTCTCCTTGACCATTCACCGACGATGTTTACGTCGTCGGCGAACAACAAGTGGGAAATGACGGGCCCTTCATTCAGAGATTTAAACCCATCGAAAAGTTCCACTTCGACCGCCTTCGAAGTCATACACGAGAACGCTTCCATGCCAATAATAAACAAAAAAGGGAGATAGCGGGTCTCCTTGTCTCAAGCCCCTTTGAAATTGAAATTGAAATTCAAAGGAAGGCGTCTCGTTTGTTAAGACGGATGAACTTGCCGAAGCAAGAATGGCATTAACCCACTTGCGCCATTTAAGCGGAAATCCCATTAGCAACAACAACAACAACAACCATACCCAGTAAATCCCACAAATAGCAAAGCTAGTTATAGGGTCTGGGGAGGGTGGGATGTAGACAGTCCTTGCCTCTATCCATAGGGATAGAGAGGCTGCTTCCAGAGTAGGGCCGATCAAACCGCTCGGCGCTCGTCGCTCGCTCGACGCTCATTCGGAAATTGCTCGGAAAATGCTCGTTCGATTTGACGCTCGGTTGTAAACGATCCGCTCTGCTCGGTTTATAAACGAGCCAAGCATGAGCAAAGGTCCGCTCGGCTCGGTTCGGCTCGAATTATTATTTTTAGTTAGTATATATATACATATACACATACATATATAAACATGCATATACACAAATATAATTATACATATACACACACCTATATTTATACACACTTACATATATACTTAAATATAAATTAAATTTATAGTTTTATATATACTACTCTATTAGATTTTGGTCAACTACATACAAATTTAGAACTATATGTATACGTACTAACCCGATCACGCCAATAAAAAAATTAATATCAAATCTAAAAGTTAAATCCTAAACAGATAATCGACAGTCTGCTCATCGCCTCAATGTTTCATGTTGTTACCGTAAGTCAATCATCTCTTGCTCTCAACGTCATTGTTCGTGCAACATGATCATCGCCTCGTCGGCCACAACATTGTTACTCATAAGAAAAATATTATGCCATGAAATTTGAAATGTGTTTGTTTATTAGGACATAAAAACTTGAGTTCATACATTGTCACTATCTCTCTCAGCAAATTTAAATCGGGTGACACGGTTGTCTAAATCGCTCGAACTTCGCTCGTCGCTCGCTCGAAATATTTACTGCTCGGAAAATGCTCGCTTGATTTGTGGCTCGGTTTTAAATGAGCCGCTCCGCTCGGTTCAATTTGTAAACGAGCCAAGCACGAGCAAAGGTTCGCTCGGTTCGGCTCGGCTCGTGAACAGCCCTATTCCAGAGAGACCCTCGACTCGAAAACGAATAGCAAACCAACACACCAAGTCAAAGAGTATAGAAAGAATATAGAAATAAGAAGTCGCCCATACCAAGAAAGTGAACAGAGTGGCACAATATATTGTAAATCAAGTAAAATAGCATACACCATCATTTATGCATAAACACAAGAAGGCAATCACCGGAAAAGTCACTTAAAGAATAAGAGAAACCTACGTCCCTGAAATACACCTAAGAGCTTACTGCCATATCCTCTATAGGTCCTTAACCCTAATCCTACGCCTCCACGAAGTCCTATCTTGGACCATGTCCTCAGAAAGATGCAACTCTAGTAAATCATGCCTGATCTGCTCATCCCATGTCAGTTTGGGTCTGCCTCTACCTCTCTTCCCCTCCACAGTAAGAGTTTCCACTACTCTAACTGGTGCCGTCGAATCTAATCAAGAAAACCCGAGTTTATGTGATCATAAGCCTTTTCAAAATCTATTTTGAACGTCATCAATTTCTTCTTCCTTTTTGTTAACCCACGAAACGATCTTGTTCATAATGAGCGGTCCCGTCAATGATATTTCTATCCCGAACGAAAGCCGATTGAAAGTCCAAAATTACAGAGCTTAACACTTTCTTTAATCTAATCGCCAAAACTTTGGAAATAACATTACTAAAGGATCCCACCAGGTTGATGGGCCTGAAGTCATTGAAACCCAAGGGCCACCATGAGCACAATGAAAAAAAGAAGCGCACCCACGAGAAATAGACTCTATTTCATGGAAGTGTTTTACCGCGTTAATGAAATTTGTACCGATAAAATTCCAAAATCTTTTTATAAATCGGAAATTAAACCCATCGGGCCCATGCGTCCGATCACCCCCACACTCCCAAACCGCGCTTTTGATCTCATCGTCCGAAAACGACTGAATTGATCCATTTGCTTCGGAGCTAGAAAACGAACAAATATTCTAGCAAACCATTTTTTGTCTATCCACATTTCACTTTTTTTAGCACTTGTCAGATAACCCCCATATTTGTCTCCTAGAAATGTTCTCAACATCACCACCCCTACTCATTCTAACACTCCCCCTGCCACCATGAAATCGCTAACCCAACCCCAAGAACTTCAATAAAAATTTAATCAATAACACAACCATTCATTCACCCGATTCCGCCTACCCTTGAACCTACCACCCACTTCCAAGCCCTAGAAAGACCATAAGTGGTGTACGGATATTGGACAATGAATTTAACGTGTTACTCCAAAACGGAACTTGGGAACTTGTTCCTAAAACATCAGAATCTCCTATCAGTTGCAAGTAAACGGGTTTTCCAAATCAGATGAAACCCGTACGGTTCCATTTCCAAGTATAAAGCCCATCTTGTGGCAAAAAGATTTCACCAACAATATGGTAAAGATTACATCAACACCTTTAGCCTCGTAACCAAACTGTGTTGAAACTTGTGAGACCATTGTATACCACAGTGTGAAAGTAGAGGGAATGAAAGTGTCAAGATTAGAAGATTGTAGATCAAGTCTAAGTTGATCAGGTGACCATCACTAGCGACACTCTCAGTGTCGCCAGGTATTTGTTGATCGGAGATCATGCTTTGAATGCAATGAGTATGGACACATTGTCAAAAAGTGTCCATATCTCACCAAAGAAAAAGCAAAAGTGGAAGCCCCACGTGGAAACACTTACCATTCTAGATCTGTCTCACCTAAACAAGACCATCGTCTTGTAAAAGAAAGAGAAATGAGACAGAAAAAGAATCAACAAAAGGAAGTTGTGAAAGCTTTAAAACATGAGGTTGTCCAAAAACAATCGGTTGCGACTAAATCAAGTGAATCAAAAGTCAGCAAATTTGGAAACCAAAACCGGTAATTAATTCAGGGGGAACACCATCTCTTTTCAGTGTTTGAAAAATTAAAATTACATTTCTAGATGATAGTTTAAGTGAGTGTGCAGGATGTTCCAGGAGGAACTATTGATAGTCTTAGGATTGGCGATAGTGGAGCATCGAGGCACATGATAGGCGACATGAGGCTCCGACACATTGTTAAATCAAGGAGGATATGTAGCCTTTTATGGAGATAAAAGAGGATCATGTACCGGTGAAGAAATGATGGTGAATGGATTTGAGTACTTTGACAAGATGAATCATGTGAAACAACTTGGTTGTTCAAGGCTTTGATCAGGTCCAGAGGATGGATTACAACGAAATGTACGCGCCTGCAACACGTCTTGAAGCTTTTCCGATCTTCATGGTTTATAATTCCCACAAGAAGTTTAAGGCATACTAGATGGACATGCAGTGTGCATTTCTCAACAGTGTGATTGAAGAAGAAGTGTATGTTGAACAACCAGCCGAGTTTGAGGTTCCTAGGCTTGGATTGGTCAACTGCTCATTATTCGTTAAGGAGAAAGATGAAGACCTTTTGCTGGTGCAGGTGTAGTGTTCAAGATTCACTATCTTTGTGAGGAGAATGTATCATTATCTGTTTATTTCTTGATTAGGAAGTCATGTTTTGGCTTTTGAAATCATCTGTTCTGTTGTAGGTCCAACACTCCTAAACTTCAATAAAATTTTGTCGGTATAAATTCGACTTTGTCTACGTCATGGGAGTCACTTTGTGTTAGATATTCATGTTCTTATTTTACTTTTTTTCTCGGTTTTGATTAGCACGGTCTTACTCACCCTGCCAAACACTTGTAGCATGGTTTTACGGCCCCTGCCTCGCAACGCGGGGAGGGGGGGGCTTAAGACTAGTTTACATTATAATATAATATATATATTCGAACCAGAATTGTGAATCGAAAATATATATTCGAAGAGATAAAATATAAATTTGAATCGTTGCTAATTTGATTCGAATTTTTATATTCTAAAACTAAATCCAAAATTTATATATGATAAAAAAGAAGTGGAATGAACAGTAATTTAATATTAAATTAAAATTAAAATTAAAATTAGAATTAGATTAGAATTAGATTATATTTAGAATTATTCAAAATTAGATTGGAATGAATAGTAACATGATTAAGAGATGAGCAAATTGTATTAGGTATAGGTACCGGTCTCAAATTTACCAAAGCGGTGTATTTTTTGTACCGGTTCTACACAAGTATTCACCGGTTTTTACCCTCAAATACCGGTGCCGTACCAGTACCGACCGGTACCGAACCGTGCCATACTAGGTATATTCGGTACCGGTACCCACTTTTGGGGATTTCGGTAACAGTATTTTCGGTACCGGTTGGTAACGAGCTCATCAAATCCTGTAGCAACGCAACAATGCAAGTAATTACCCCACTAATCATCCTCATCCTGCCACCCCCACCCCACTCCACTCCCCAATTATTATATCAACAATATTTCACTCAACGTTCACCCCACCTACCCCCTTTCAATCCGTTGCTTCTCCAGATCAAACAATTGAACCCAACACCAACTGTTCGATCATATGCCTAGCAGAACAACCCAGCCAATTTCAGCTGCATTTTTTTCAATTCTGAATTCTGGGTCTTTGTTTGCTACCATGGAGGCATAGATTTGGATTTCAACTAACTGGGTTTGATTAAAAAAGGTAAGAATTGAAGCTGAATTGTGTGATTGTTTGTGTTGGTAAAAATTGGGGATTTTGATTACATTTGTTTCCCCTTTTTCCAAGTAACATTTTACAAACAAACCCCCCTTCATTCGTATCGTCATCTTCATCTCCCCTTTTTATCTTTCTTGTGAGCTCACCCTGCACCTGGTCAGATCTCCGACCGTCGCAGTGGTGGCGGTTATGTTGATGACGGTTTCAGGGGGCGCTGTGGAGGAGCAGAGGAGGAGGAAGCTGGCGTCGCTGTGAAGGAGGCAGAGGAGGCCGGCGTCGCTGTGAAGGAGGCGGAGGAGGCGGCGGCGTTGTAGAGATGCAAAGGAGACGGTGGCGATGTGGAGGAGGAGACGGTGGCGGCGTGGTGGAGGAGGCCGGTGGAGGAAGGAGATGGAGATGGAGGCGTCGATATGTGAAGAGAAGAGAGCCCAGGTTTCTTTTGTAGGGAAAAGGGTATGTGTGTCAATATTTTCATTCAGCGTGTATTATTAGCTGAATGAATCAGTCTGAATGGAACCATTAAGAGGTGGGCTTTTTAGTGAACCAAACACATATGCCTCTGACCGATTCAGAGGTGCACCTCTTAATGAAATCATTCAGAGGCAAACAAACAGCCCCTAAGTAAACTGTATTTCATTTGAATGAGGTTTTATATACACAAAAACTTATTTTGCTTTCTTTTTTGTCTTTTTCTGTAATGAATGAATTGTAGCATGTAAAATTAACTTGGATATTTAGAATATTGATGAGCAAATCGTATCAAATCCTGTAAACGAACCGGTATCGTATCGGTACTAAATTTACTATATCAAATCATTTTCGGTACCAATTTGGTACCCACCTTTTGGCGTTTTCAGAATCGTTACTTTCGGTTCGACACCGGTCTAGCACCATACCTGTATTTATTGATTTTTACCTTCAAATACCATACCGTATAGTACCGCGCATTTTCGGTGTCGGTACCTAATTTCGATGATTTTCCGGATTGGTACTTTCGCTGCCGCTGCCGTTACCGGTATCGAGCTCATCCATATTTTAACGTCTTAGCACCGTAATAACTGAACTGAAAACAACCGAATTTCCAACGTGTAGGACGTGTGGGTCCTATTATTATATATTAGGTTATGTAAAATCGTTTTCTTATGACGGAGTGACTATTCTTACCACGTCATTTTATTTATGTTTTGATATTCGGTATCTGTTTGCCGTTGCTGACACGCCTTTTGTAGTCATTGGGTCCCGCCGCAACGCGCGGGTGAAAAATAACTAGTTGGAAATGAAATTTGAATCAAAATACAAGTTTTTTTGTGTCTGAATCGAATATATTCTCTCAATTTCTCCCTCTCTATGTTTGTGTCTCTCTCTTTCTCTTTAGTAATTGGTCCCCGAGCCTATCGCCTCACGGCCCCTTCGAACATCTTTTCTCATATTACAGGTCTTTGTAAAGCTCTGGAAGTGCTAGATCTGGCCCATACGAGATTAATGTTCAAACCCCACATTAGACCCTTCAACATGATGTATATCTAAATTCTAATAAATGATTCCAATAAATTAATGCCACGTGGAAACACCTCTACAATTCCTTCTTTTTATTAAATTTTATATTATTTTTGTTTTGGTTTTTACATTTTAAATTTCCAAGCTCATGTTTATTTATACAATGATTCATATCCTGTATTTTCTCTTTAATAATAATAATAATAATAATAATAATAATAATAATAATAATAATAATCGTGACGCTTTCTTTTTGAAATGTCTCATCAGATTCTTAAATGTATTTTTTTTATAGTTTATCCTAAGTTCTAATCATTTAAAACTAAACAATAGTTTATTTATTTATTTTATTCAATATTTTAAACCTTTTTACGATATTTCGTAATTATTAAATTACAATCCCTTAAAGCAGCACTTGGTGCTTTAAGTTCTAATTTTTTTTTTGTTATTTTATATTATAATTATTTTTAACTTATTTTATTTTATAACTTTAAAATGTTATCTGTTACAAAATTTTGAGTATGGTGTTGCAACATATTTATTTTAATCTACATTCCATAAAAGTTTTATTTAAAATTCTTCTGTTGTGAATTACACGGGTTTGAGAATTAGGTTACAAAGTTGTGTATACACGTGCACAAATTTACATAACTATATTATTTTCATACATACCACTTAAAGGGTAATCGATCTAGCAAACCATGGAACTTTATTTGTGGTCGTGACCTCATCTTAATTTTAATAAATAATGAATATAATTTCATAAAAAATCACTGCAATTGTTATGGTTATATATATGAGAAAAACAAAATATACTTATAGAGATGTTACAATAATATGGAAAAGTTATATATAACATAAATAAAATCAAAATCAAGTTATAGCAAAGCCAAGAAATGTAAAAAAAATAGTAGCATAAAGCGAATGTGGATTCGAAGTGGCTTAGCAACTCCACAATAGATTGGAGAGTAACATGAGAGTATAACTGTTTTATAATGGCTTAATTATAAAAAAAAATGATTAGACATATTTTTAAGCAATGTTTCTTGAGCTAAAACTTTAGAAACATGCCTAATAATTTGGAATGACAAGTAAAATCCCGTAGTTATGGAAACGGGTTTGAAAAGTATATATTGAAATGACTTAAGTTACGGTTAAATATGGTACGATTATCATATTATTATTTGGAATCGTTTTAGTTACGTTTAAATATGGTATGGTTATCGTATATTTGCGATATTTGATTGGAAAAGCTAACATCTATCACGGTCTTATATATGATCAAATTGCTAAAAAAATTGTACATATGTTATTAAGTTACATAATTTTTATCCTTAAACTCGTGTGATACCCGTAACCATAACCTACTGATTAAAATAAATCCAAAGTCTTTATGGTCATTCTTCTTGTTATTATATATTTGTCGTAGATACCTTGTAGATAGTCATTTACATCCACAGAACCAAGTTATCATATTGTCCATACATATAATTCCACACTTTATATCGTCACAATTACATCATTATTTCTTTAAATATCATGCATATAACCTTCGGCAATCCAAATTACATATCCTATGTAAGAACCATGTATCAAACTCAAAGGATATGAATTTTAATAGGTAATTTTAAATTACCAACTAGTTATTAATTATCTTTTGTTAATTTTATATTAACACCCAAAAAATAAAAGTAAGTAATAGTTGATTAATTATCTTTTGTTAATTTTATATTAGATCCCAAAAAATAAAAGTAAGTAATAGATCATTAGTAGAGAATATCAAGAGTACAAGGAGTGTTGGTTTGGATATTCGAATCCACTTGAGATGAACTATAGTTATGCTATTGGCAAGAGGTGGGGTTAATTAACTAAAAGACCCGACTCCTAGCTAAGGTTACCGACGATATTTTATTAGAATTATAAGATCTGACTTTAAGGTTAAAATATAATTAGAGCTGATTAAAGATAATTCATTGCCCAATCCTATAGAAAGGTTCTTTTTAAGGAACAATCATTTAATCTTGGGTTGGTTACATCCAGCTACTTTTCTTTCTTCTACATTGATCCTATGGCTTGCGATCCTCTATTTGGCATACATTTGCCTCACTTTAAAGGTAGCAAGGATATATCTTAGTGCTCCCCACCGGGTGCTAATAACACTTGTGATTAACTAGGCTGATTATCTTTATTTAATGGTTGGCGTTATAATAATTAAATATATACAAAAATGTATAGTTTTATAACATGTGTTCACCAACTATTGGATCGCGCCAAGTCTAACATATAGATCGTGTTAGACGAGTCACAAGGCCAAGTTTTGGCTTATCCTTGAGGCCTAGCATATAGACCATGCAAGCCAAAAATGATATTCTTGATAAACGAGGGTTGATCACAAGATGTGTTTCCACAAATGGGTCGTAGTGATTTAAATAATTCTATAATATCAGTGATCAAACAAATTCACCGTTTTTTGCATGAAACGTTCGATCATGATTAGCCCAAGCTACAAGTTCATTCCGACACCACAAGGTGTCGTAGTGATTAAAGCAATTCAATAATAGCGGTGATCAAACAAGTTCACCGTGGTTCAAATCAGATGAAAGGTTCAATGAAGTAAATGTGAATGTTTGTTTCAAACAAATATCATAGGATTTTCGATTGAAAATGAAACAAATAAATAATGTTTTTAGATCGAGAATGAAAGAGCAATAAATATCACAAAATGTTTGATCGATGCTGAAAGAACCGTTAAGAGGTACACCGAAATATGACATAAATTTGTGTACCATTATCTTAACACACGATTGTGTTAAGACTGTTGTAATGTGATAAATCAAAGCGGATTTAATCTAAATCAATAAATAAATAATTAAATCCGTGCAATAGATATGTAAACGAGTTTAGAGCAAGGTTCAAATAAGTGAAAATACCACCACAAGGTGTCGAAATCAACAAACAATTTAATGGAGTCGAATGCCAAACAAGTTTACTTCGAATCGGAACAAATGAAACACTTGTTAAAACGAATTTTTGAATATGATGCTCCCAATACATCACATGATGCTCTGAAGTGAATATGTGTAATGGACAAGTTCAAACAGTTGAACTTGGTTTTAGCGCAATCCGATAATAAATATATGTATCGACAAGAAAACTTTCGGCATGGTCACAACAAAAAACCATGTATGTAACTTGTAAAGAAATGATCGTGATACAATGACCCTTAAGAGGAGTAGAGATGTGAAAATCTAATCATTAGATGCAAAAATCGAAATTTCTATAATAGAAATTTAAGGACTTTACCTGGGGTTTCGTGTGATGACCGGTTGTTTGGTGACATTTCCATGGAATGTCGAACATATCGTATTCGTTGTTAATGAGATAGTGGGAATGTGAAGAAATACGTCTTCTCCCTGGCGTGATTCGTGTCATTGCAGGATCGCAGGACATGTTGCCGTTTCCTGGTCGTTAGTTCTCCTACTGACAGGAATCTAGCGTCGTTGTTGAATTGCGTCATCGTGTCTTTTCAAAGGCCTCGCCTTAATAGTCGTATGTGTCGTACTTCAACCTTCGTTGATGTATAGCTTAAGTTTCACGTATACCTGTGCACTAGCATTTTGTTCCTCGTAGAATGTGATGTACTCCAACATCCGTTGACGTAAAATTTAAGTTCCATGTATTCTCGTGCACTAGTGTTTCGTTATGCGTAGGTTGCCTGCTCGGGAAGTTAAAATATCATAGACAATATGGATAATAGTGCGTGCCCGAGTTAATATTCGCGGTTCCTACGTGATAACCTTTAATGAACTTCAACATAAGTTTCCGAAGGTCTTAAATGCATGTTTCCTAAACTCTCAGAGTTTTGTGTACTGTATGTAATTGTTTTATGCACCGTGTATGAAACACTACAAAAGCGTATGTTTGAAAACGAAATTTTGACTGTTTGTTTTTCGGCAACGGTTGGAGACCATATTCGAGTACAAGGCGTTCTGTATGTATTCAAAGTCGTAATAGTCTAAGTTCCCAGAGAAAAGATGAGGTTAGAGCCCAGGTATCTCTACAGAAAACCCTATTCGCTGTAACCTATAGCTCTGATACCAATCTGTCACACCCCGAAATTATCACGCGTGACTGGACTGGTATCTTCATTGCACAGCGGAAGAAATTAAGCTAAGTCTTCTAGAAAACGAACGCCCACAAAGTACTCGACTCCACATGGTTCCCCTATTCCAACCGTGCCTTAACTTTGAAATGCAACCTGAGAAAGAAACATGCCAAAAAGTCAACATAAAGTTGAGCGAGTTCATAATTTGTTTGTAAAAGATTTGAAATAAATCTTTTGAATAACCGGTTTGTGAAATAATATTGAGAAAACGAATTTAGAAATCATTTTCTTGCCGAGTTATATGGAAACTTTGTATTTGTAACGCATTATGTTCGTAAAACCATGTATTTATAAACTCTCGTATTTGTAATGTTCGTATAACCGTCAATGCCCACCCTGACTTTGACTCCATGCCCGCATAATCCTATGCTTTGAATTTGTATAAAACATGGTATGTAATTTGTAAAAATCAAGTATTTCTGTAAGTATGTATGTCCCTGGTATGTAGCAATAAGGAAAAAGAGATCACCAATGGGTTGCAAAGCCAATGGTATGTGTGAAAAGGTGCAGGAAGACTCAAACCTAGCAAATTTGTCTCCGGTATGAAGACATAGTCACCACTATGGGCCGCCCCGGCCTTATGGGTGTGGGCTCGCTACACCCAAATAGATCTATCACTCATGTCCCTTGGTCCTACAATGAGGATTAATGGCCTTAAGTGTTGTGCCCACCACTCACATGATCTAGTAGTAAACCCTCCTTAAGCTAATCATACCATGTATAAAATGTCTGAAGTAATTGTAACATGTATTTTACCCCAGCCTCTAAGGCTGAAACTCCCCAGCCTCTAAGGCTGAACCTCCCCAGCCTCTAAGGCTGAACCTCCCCAACCTCTAAGGCCAACTCCCCAGTCTCTCTATATTATCACCAGGCGATCCATCCCTAGTCATGAAAATCATTCACATTTCGATAATACGCATTTGTTTTGTAAAAACCGGTATATTTAGTATAACCCATTCGTAAACCAATTGAGTTCCTCGAAATCCATTCGTAACATGATTTAGAAATATGAGTTTTTGTTCGTTCAAAAACTTTGGATGTTCTTGCAAAACGTGCTTTGTCTAAAATATGCAGTCTTTGTTCATTGAGAACTTTGTGTGTTTTCTGCAAAACGTGCATGTCTTTCCACCCCGAAAACATTTATAAAAATGTAAAACCGTAAAAAAAGATGGGGTTATGAACTCACCTGGTTTGCCTTGTGCAAAGCTAGCTAATTACGACTTTGTGATGTCGTTCCCAAGACTTGACTTGCTAGCGTGCATTATACAATATTCCTAACACGGAATGTCTTATAAGTTTCTAAATACACGTAGTAACTAAACTACGTGTCATCGAGCTCTACCGAATCGTTGACCGAACGATTCGACGGTTTGTTGTTATCTTGATGAAAGAGATAAAGCTATACTTTTTTTGGTTCGTTTATTCGTCGGTAATAATTAATAAGTCTTGTAGGACTTAGTTCCGCGTTAGTCGCCTCGAGAAGTCGTACGTGTATGTAAAGTATATTTACATAATTATAATGTATACAAATTCATACGAAAGTTATAAAATAAACTCGTATTAAATATTGCGTCTTATAAGTTGATTATCAACATATGTGTATATATGCTGTTGAGGCGTTCGAAATAAATATAAAAAGTTATATTTATTTTACAAAAGAATTGTCGAGTCGTTGTGTTTGAAAATAAATACATAACTATATTTATTTTATTAAAAGAATTCATGTTGTACGATGTTTGAAATATATATGTAAACTATATTTTTTTTAAACGAACCCGCGTCGTTTGGTATTAAATCGGAATCGCGTTGTTTGATAATCAAAATAAATATATATACTATATTTATTTTATAAAATGAAGTAATGTTGTTTGACATTTGAAGTAAACTACACTTACTTTTATAAAAGAATTCGTCGAATTCTCGAAGTTTAAATCAAATATAATATCCATATTTATTGTTGTGAATACTTTCCGAATCGCCGTTTCCGTAAATGGTAAAGTGTCGTCGAATGTATTTATATGTTTTCGTGTGTTTTTCTGAAAGATCATTTGAATCTGATAGTTTATTTTATAATAGAACGCGATTATTTCAAGGATTTTCTCGAAAAACGGGCAGAGTTTCCTCTGTTTTTGGACGATCCCGACAATCAAAGTGTCGATATTTTTATCAAAATTCAACCAATTTCAATAATACTTATGTATAACCCATTTATATAAATGAAATACTAAATAATCCAAGTAATTGTAGCTAATAATTCGTTTATTTGATCGGTTCAGGAGCTCGATTTCGCGTAATAAATAAAGTTATGGAAATAACATAAATAGTCGTGCTGTAAATCTTTACCGAATTTGAGTTGACCGTGTTTGACTTGTTTGACCGCTGTTGACCCGAGTTGGTTCGGGTGTTGACCGAGTCGTTGACTGAGTTGACTCGATGAGTTGACCGAGTCGACACCCGGACCCGAAATCTGAACCGAAATCCGAACCGAAGTTGCTGTTGACCCGAACCGAACCATTGACCCACGTTAAAATCTGGCCCAAACTGACTCGCACCGTTCTATGACAAGCAAATCCGAACCATCTTGACCCAAAACTGATCTAGCCTGACCCGAACAAACTCGAACTGAGCACAACATCTGAGAAACTTAGCCTACTGACTTGTTGATCGAACCACTCCCAGAAACCCGAACCACTGAAGTACCTCGGACCACCACTCTTGTCGCCGCCGCTGCCATTACTCCGGTGGCCTTATGCCGCCGTCGACCACCACCGTAACCCACCCCCCATACCGAAAACGCCTAAGATACGACCATCCACTGTTAAAGAGGTCGAACACCCGAAACAAAAGAAGAAAAGGAATTAAAGAACCGAGTCGGGACTTACCGGAATTTCACCGGAGCTCCGATTTCAATGAAACTTTACCAGTAGGTCCCCAAAGCTCCGATCTAGACATGCACGGAGTTAGACTTCCAAAAATAGTTCGCCGGAATTTTGACCGGAACTTCACCGGAGTTTCACGTGGGCTCAAACGGCTCTGATTCTTCGAAAACGGTCACCACCATTATGTCGGGAAGGCTCGTTTTAGTGGGGGTAGGATATGGGCACGAAGAATCCTCGCCGGAAAACGTCACCGCCGCTGCCGGCCGCCGGGTGTCGCCTGGTTCCGGCCATCGGCCTTTCGCCAGAGAGAGAGAGAGAGAGAGCACATGAGGTGTCTGCTGAAGTTTTTAGGGAGAAATGAGGGTGTTCAATGGGAGGTTGATATTTATACTTAGGTCTCTTAAGTGGGCTTGGGCCCAAGGCCCACAAGCCCAATCGCGTGTTCAAAGTGGCCCGCTCGTTCCTACGAGACCCGTTATCATAACTCGATTATCGTAAAAGTATCGTGAGTTATAGTTTTTGATTAAAAATATATAACATAGTATCGGTATTCGATGTTGGACGCCCTCGTTAGTCGGTTGCGGTAAAAATCGCGAAGAATTACCTCGTTGCCGTTTCTAATTCGTTTTCTGATCCGGTTTCGACTGTAGTTACTAAAATTTCATTACGGAGCTAAATATAGCGTGAAATGTAGGTTCTGAAGGTGACAGGCGTCTCCGTCGCTTTCGTTTCGTTGCCGATGCGTTTCCTACCATCGCGTTTTTAGTTCACGATTGCGTTTGTGTCGCACGGAGGCCCAATAAGTTCACAAAATTAATTTCATAAATATAGAATATTCGTAGAAAATCTGTATTTGTCGGCGTTGTCAGTATTTTGTACGGTATCAGTTCGTTGTCGCGTAACATTCAGCAGATTTCCCGTAAATCACCATACGCGCATTGTACAGTCGAATAAACGTTCCTGGGCACTCCAAAGGCCTAATTAAGTTAATTTGTGCTGTAAACACTATTTATTATCGCGTTAATCGCCTGTTAATCACGTAATTAAGAGCCGTAAATCACCGGTTGTCACAGTTTTAGGGTGTTTTTCGAGGGTTGTTATACTTATGCTATTAGATAAACTTGTATACTCGCCAATACTTTTGTATTGAACTATATTTTGAAATGTTTTGCATGGATTTGATGACGTTGACGATGATGAAATCTAGTAGGACGAACTAGAAAGTCACTTTAATTTAGAACTTATATATTTGATTCACGAACATGTTGTTGTAGTTGTTTCATGTACTTGTTGTACTTTGTTTCAAATTGTTGTACTTGAATATTATTCAATGAAATGAAATTTGAGTGTATTAAATATTGTCGCAAAATAGTGGTTATGAAGTTTCTAGCAATTTCGTTTTCATCTCACTCCGATATTTCCGCCATCGGTTGTGGTGTGACATTTATGTTTTCAGACATACACAACGCCGAAGTATGTTAAAGTGGAAGAAGAGAACTCTGTTCTTAGGGCTGAGATGAGTGAGCTGAGTTAGAGGTTAGATTACCTCAATCAAATTATTAATCTCATGAGTAATAACTGTACAACGACAACCATTGATTGCACAAGTGGTGCAACAACTAGCTTTTTTGAGTTTGATAATTATCATAATAATTATAATAATTATATTTTTTTTTGAAAAAGGCGGAAATTTTATAAAAAGACTTAAGCAAGGTGCTCAAGTAACAATACAAACAAAAGGAAAAGTACGAACTAACGCCTATTACATTTTTTTTAAAAATTAAAAGATCTCCAATTATCCCATCCTAGGTCCGAGAGTCCAGCTCGATTATTGATCCATGTAAACGAAACCGCTTTGATGTTAGCTACCATTTTCGAAAACGATATTGACTTTTGTTTGAAGATGGTATCATTCCTTGTCAGCCATATTTTCCAGCAGGTTGCCGCCACAACCACATATAAACTCCTTTTCCTGTTCTTATTCCATATATGCGAGAGGATGAGTTCAAGTAACTGCACTACACTTAGAGTGTACCTTGGTAGGGACAATTTCATCCACTGGAATATCACAGTCCAAATCTGTTGGGCCAAGTCACAAGATACCAATAAGTGATTTACCGATTCCACCGCATTGTTGCAGAAGATGCAGCTAGTGGATGTGAGTTGAATATGTCTCAATTGTAGGGCTTCTCTTGTTGCTAATCGGTCAAGAACCACCCTCCAATGGAAACAGTTCACTTTCTTGGGGATCCAATGTAACCATTTGACAACTCTTGTTTCGTTCATAGTGTCGATGCGATCCAACTCCGATCTAAGCTTGCTGACCAGAAAGTCTTCTGCCGCTGCACCTGTCTTCCAAAGCCACACATCAGGATTCAAATGTATACTGACCTTTTCTATAATGGCCATGCATTCCCCCCATTCAACTGCCAGGTCATTGTTACTTAGTGTGTTCCCACTGCCCCAAAACCATACCGCTTTTCCTTGGTTGGAGGTGTATCGATCCATTACTTTGCATTGTTTCTCAGTTTCGATTGCAAAGAGGCTAGGGAACAGCTCCCGCAGAGGTACCTCAGCCGCCCATTTATCCAACCAAAATGATACTTTGTCACCTATACCAATTACCGGAGTAAGTCTTTCCTGCACTTTGATCGGTTGATTTGGTGAAATCGACCCATATTAACAATTGACTTCCATGCACCGCCTATAGAATTCTTCAAAGGAATGTATGACAGACATCGCCATCCACCATGAATTGCTAATATAACCGAAGCCTACAATGAAGTAGGGCTCGTTCTTAAACCGAACGGCCCATTTGATCATAAGTGATTTATTCAGAGAGTCCAAACTGCCAATCCCCATACCCCCGTTATTTTTTGGAGCTACAACTTTATGCCACGGAGCCCAATAGATCTTATTTTTATCCGTACAGCCACCCCATAGGAATTTATGACGTATGCTTTCAAGACATTTCAACACAAGAGACGATGCGTAAAAAAGAGATGGGTAGTAGGATGGAAGGTTCCCTAAAATGGCTTCTGTAAGTGTCACTCTACCCCTAAAAGATAGTGTACGAGCTTTCCATATCGAGAGTTTATCACCAAATCTATCGATTATCGGTTTCCAGTTCTTTACCAAGCCCATGTTCGAACCCACTGGAAGCCCCAAGTAGGTAAACGGGAGCACACCCATTTTGCAATGAAGAATTGAAGCTTTTTGTTCAACCAAATCAGAATTCAGACCGATGCCAATGAGTTGGCTCTTGTTGAAATTGACCTTGAGACTGGAGGCTAGGTTAAAGCATCTCAAGATTCTTGCAAGGTTATGAATATTTGAGTCCGACCATTCACCAGCAAACAAGACGTCGTCTGCGTACAGTAAGTGGGAAATGGTAGGACCATTATTTGGCAATTTGCACCCCTTGAAGAGCCCCTGGGCATTCGCTGTGACCGTAGCCACATGTAATGCCTCCATTGCAAGAATAAATAATAAAGGGGATAGAGGGTCCCCTTGACGGACACCCCATTCAACTGTGAACTCAAATGAGGGTGAGCCATTAACTAGTACTGAGGATCTTGATGATGATAGGATACCCAAAATCCATTTTCGCCATAAAGCGGGAAAACCCATTTGTGAAAACGTTCTATCCAAGAAGCTCCAACTAATAGAGTCAAAAGCCTTCTCAAAGTCAACCTTAAGAAGCATCATTTTGTTTTTCGATTTTTTGCACCACGAGACAAGTTCATTTATTATTAAAGGACCCTCCAGAATACTTATGCCTTCGACATAAGCAGTTTGAGTGTCACTCACCAAATGGCCTATCACCTTCTTGAGTCTTTTAGCTAACAGTTTCGAGATAAGCTTCGAGATGCAACCAATAAGATTAATAGGACGAAACTCTTTAATAGATTGGGGGTTACTGGATTTAGGCACCAAGGTGATAAAACTAGAGTTACAACCTCGATTTAATTTCCCATGGACATAAAAATAATCCACAAGCTTGATGAAATCGGCTTCAAGGATGTCCCAAAAACATTTGATAAAACCGAAAGTGAACCCATCCGGGCCTGGAGTCTTGTCGCCTCCACAATCCCAAACTGCTTCTTTTATCTCCTCTCTAGAAAAGCGTTTTACTAGCATGGCCGATTGATCCAAGGAGAGAGTCTTAAAACCATCGCTTATGAAGCTCGGTCTATTGTGCTTATCTTCCTTGAAAAGTTGCTCGAAATATCTTTTGATTTCCTCCTTGAGAGATTCAGGTTCCGAGACCCAAACATCATTAAAATTGAGACCATTAATCCTGTTGTGTTTTTGATGGCTTTTGATTATCCCATGAAAGAAGGAGGAGTTTTCATCCCCTTCTATTAACCCTTTGATTTTTGCTCTTTGCTTAAGATCTTCCAGATTATTTTCTTCTAGTTCAGCCAAAGTTTTTACCCAAATCTCTCTATTAGAAACCTCCTCTTCTGAAAGAATGTTGGATTCAGCCTTAAGATCCATTGCTTCAATCTTCTCACTCAGCTCGCTGATTATCTTACCATCCCGAGCTTTTAAATCTTTACACCATGGTTTGATTGCCTGCTTGACTGCCTTCAATCGCTGACTTACCATTTTATCCGGGGGGCACGGATGTTGTAAACCATTATATACAATCTTCCTCAGACTGTCTTCATTTAGCCACGAGTTAAAAACCGGAAAGGGGGAGGTCCAAATTTAACATTGGAGCATTTTAACAATAAAGGGCGGTGGTCCGATCTGTATCTTGGCAGACCCGTGAGCTTAGCCGAGGGCTATTTAGACAAAAACGATTGACAAACCAGTACCCTATCGATTTTGCTGTAACGTTTACCATCGTCCGATCTATGAGTGAATGAACAACCTATCATAGCATATTCGGATAGAGCAACATCGCGTATAAAGTGATTGAAAGATTCAGCTGCTAGGGGGTCAAATTTTGAGTTTTTTCTTTCAAGTGGTTCACGTACACAGTTGAAGTCTCCCAATAAGATCCAGGACCCAATGTGTGACTCCATCAGGTTAATTAAATCTCTCCATAGATCCTTTTTGAGATTGTTGTCATGTGGGGCATATATATTAACGATATTAATTTTCTCCCCCCGTTCACTAATTCACCAAGTGATGCCAGGAAAAACCTATTCTGGACCGATGAGGTACGAGCAAAGAGGTTTGGGTCCCAAATATTCAATAATCCCCCCGACCTACCCGATGCATTCACATATTCTGATTCAAAGAGAGAATTACCCTAGAAAGATTTTACCTGTAATTTGGCTGAGTCGGTAAACTGAGTCTCCTGTATAGCGATAAAATTGATGTTATTTTGCCTCTTCAATTCCTTGATATGGTCTGCTTTCAAGGAATTTCCCGCCCCTCTAATATTGGTACTTAGATAATTCATTGGAGAACTTTTGACGCCTGTTCAACCAGAATTTGGTTCCTAATCTCTTCTTCATTGACCATAAAACCTAAACCCTCAGCCACTTCTTTTGTAATACTAACTTCCTTATCGATTTCACAGATGTCATCACCTGGATTTGAATCAACCGGGGAAGAGTTAGTATCTTCCGATCTAGATGCCGCCGCTTTGCTCCTGAGTTTTGAAGAATCAACACTTTTCGAACCCCACAGAGTATCTTTCATCTTCATAGATGGAAACTTGAACTTAGCTTTCCTCTGGTTACCCGTGCGGTTTACAGTAGGGGAAGAATGAATATGTATCTCCTCAGTGTGATTAGGTGGGTTATTGAGATCGAGACCTGTTTTCTTCTCTTTAACCTAGTTAAGCAACTCCCTAAGGTTAAAAGGGTCAGGGGAAAGGCTGGGCTCGTTGGTGTGATTATCACTACTGGGCCTATCAGGTGGTGTCTCCAATATAGCCTCCTCAAATAAGTTATTAAGCCCAATAGCAGAATTTCTGGCCCATAGGTCAATGGGCTTATCACGTGGTGGAGGGGGGGGGGGGTATCGTAGGGGCCCAATACCGAGCCTTCTCTTTCGCCGTCATTGTGGGACCCCTCTTTGGGATGAGTGTTATTCGGAGGAGACTCATTGGGGGAATTAATTACAGCCGTCTTATTTTGTATAGAAGAAATAACATTATACCCCAACTCTTGGTTACCCTCATTGATCCCAAGGGCCCCCGATTTCGAGACAGCATCTTCATCTTTCTTGGAGGCTGTAGAGGAACCAGACTTTTCGAATTCGGATTCTTTACCCAGGACATCCCCATCGCCGGTCATTGTCGGAGCAAACGGGAAACTGGCAGATATATCTTCTGTGATCAGTATTTCGTAGGGGTGACCATGCCATGCAATGGTAAGTTTACTATTAATCCGAGCCACGTTGTCAGTGATTATGCCAACCGAGCTAACCGAGAGGTCGAAGTCATCATCTTTAGCCGAGGACGGCAGTATAACTGAACCGAGTAAACCTCCAATCTGATAAAAAATAGCTGGACCCCAAAATTGGATAGGAACACCTCTAATGACTAGTTTCGCCAGACGTTGGTATGGAATATGCCTTCCATCCCATATGTGAAGGACCTTGAACCATTTTACCCAAGTATCTTTTTTGTGTTCCAGAAATAACAAAGCTTCAGTTTGATTGACAAATGTTAGGAGAAATCTTAAACCACCCATATATCTAGGAATGAAACCATTTAGACCATCTTCAGCTAATAGTTGCTTAAAACCTTTAAGATCATAAAGGTTCTTTAATTCAGCCACTAACGAATTATTCCTCCATCTCTTTGAGTTCTCACTTTCCACACACACTATGTCTAACTTTGTTTCAGGTACACTAGCATGTCTGATACCTGTAATAACTTCAGCATATGATCTTCCCATGTTTGTATGCACTGGTTCTTTGATGACATTACATGTATCCCTTTTGTCTACAACCTCTGACTGGTACTTAACCTGGGCTTGTTTGAATGATGGCAGTTTGTTTGGCTGGTACTCAGGTTCCTTAACGAACTTTGCCGGTGTTACGAAGAGTTTTTTTGTGATCAATTCTGGCAGTTCCCAGATTGGTAGCCATAAAATGAGCGTCCATAACCCCTTTGAATCTTAGGAAACCGAAGGTGTTGCCTTTCTTATCTTTTTTTCTAGGGACGTATGCATCCGACATGTCACCAAAATCCCTGAACACATCCCACAACAAGTAACTGGAACAGTCGTCTGGAAGGTTTCCAACATAAAAAGTTGTTTCATTTATTTGTGGTCTCCTATTAGTCTTCTTTCCATCAATCAATCGTTTTCCTTTATATTTAGCCACACGCCATTCCTCCTCTTGTATGTTTTCATATCTCTGATCAACATCTCGACGTCGATTATACTCCATTAGAAGACAGAGGTTTGAGTAATCAGGACCAGAAAGAAGGCTGTTTGCTCAACAACACGGTGCTTTAAAAGGTTAATAGGATTCGTAGTAGTCTAACTGAACTATAAAGATAGCCGTGACCACTAACAGACCTACTAAGCAATCAAGGACCGGAAGGAACAAGACCAGCAACCGAGAAGTGGAAGAAGCCAAGGGTAAGGGGAAGGTGAGCGGACTCCAGAAGGCGAATGGATTTGGCTTGTAACTGAATAGGGAGTATGGAATCCTCAAGACACTAGGCCGATAATACCACAAACACTATGCAGAAAACAGTCCTCGTCGTCGAGCACTTCCGGCAGGCCGAGAGGGGTGGAGAAAGGTGAAACGGACCCCGGAAAGGCGAATGGAGTAGGACAGCACCCGGACAGGGAGTTTGGTATCCTCAGGATGATGATACCACAAACCCTAGTGGATACAGTCCACGTCGTCGAGTGATTCCGGCAGTCCGGGAGGGAAGGAGAAGGGTTGGGGTTGAGAGCGTTTGGTTCACTTTTGCACCGTAAACTTGTATGTGACTAAAATACACATGCCTTTGTCCATGAGTTGGGGTTCAATTATATGAAATTATATGAATGATTCTTGGAACTTGATGCCTGCTACTGAGATGTTACAATACTAGTGGATCTTACCAAGTATTGGGTTTGGTTGTGCTTTAATGGATTTAAGAGATTGACTTATACCGTTGGCAGGTGGTGGGGGTGACATGAGGTGGTGGTGGTGGCGGCGACGGTGGCGACATCAGTGTTTGGGGTGATATAATGGGTGGAATTAAAAAGGTTAGGGGAGAAGACTAAAACACCCTCATGTGCATTGCACGTGGCTTAATATAATGTTAGATATTAACTGGGTTACGATCAAACAACATATGATGCAAGATTTTAAGACATTAAGAACATAACTTGTCAACTTTTGCGTTAAAAAAAAGGCCTGCAAAAGGGTGTAAACATAAAGAACAATTTACTCTGTTTCATAAAAATCCTTTTTGATCAAATGATTTTCTCGCCCTAAAATAATAATGTCATATTACCACCTCAGTACACTCAAAATTTAATTATTTTTATATGATAAATGTAATAATCAAATAATCTATTTCAAAGCACATTTTCACTTATATAATCCGTTTTTTCTTACACCTATAAGGGTTATGAGGCTTGAGCACTACACATCTTCTTATAAAATTCATATCATTCATACATAACTAACTAACATATTATATAAAAATAGAGTAGATTGGTAGCTCCTTTGATATTTTATAACTCTCACTTACGAAACTTTGTGAGCAAAATTAAGGTTCTTAAAAACATAAAGATAAACATTCAACTAAATCAAGAATCAGGCACCCATGAGTTCAGTAAAAGCAGCGATAGAATCACCATCCTCCATTCCAACTTCATTTGGCGTCTGCCAATCAGTAACCCTCTTTCCATCAAAAAGGAATCGACATGTACGATAGTCCTCGAAGTTGGCCCGAACAGACCACCTGATCATAAGTTGTTGTAGCGGCTCATCGCACCTCACTCTGAAATACTGATCCAGTTCGTCCAGTTGACTCATCACCTTCACATTGATCTCTGGTCTTTCTCGCTTCACATGTGAAGCTATTAACGAGCCCAAAGTCATTGATAACTTCGATTAGGGTATTATGAACGAATGATTTAAGGTGTGTTGTTTTTGTTTATGGAAATGAATACAAAACCAACGGAAACCGAACGATTCGGTGGTAACTAGTGGAAAATGAATAGAAACCGAAGTGGTAAATTAAAGTATGATTCAATGATCATCATGGGTTGCTTTGTCTTTCACATTTAAGGCAATTAAATTCATTATTAACTAAAAGTAAACGAATAAAAAATCGAAACGAAATAACCGACTCAGATTTATAAATGATGATTCCGATTTTGTTTTGTTTTTGTTTTTAACAGAAAAAGGATGCTTTTCATTTATACCTTGGGATTGAGTTTGAAATGACATATTAACTTATTGATTTAAAAAAAAAAAATGTTTGAAAATGGTAAAAGTTTTTTTTTTTAATTTTTAAAAGGGAGAAAAGTTTTTTTCAAAACCCATAAAAACCTAGTTTTTTAAATAGTTTTTGACTTTTTAACATAAAACTAGGATTAGTACCCGCCGCAATGCAGCGGGGTTCTTACATATGTATAAAAAGAATTAGTATCCAAACTCACCCGACAACCACATCACAAACTATGTATCACAAACTATGTGCCTTGAGATATCAATTGTTTACAAATTCTTAGGGCATGTTTGGTTGACAGGAATCCATAGGATTTCAAGGGAATTGGAATTTTAATTCCATTCCCTTATGTGTTTGGTTGGACAAATTAGTTGAAGGGAATTGGATTTCAATTCCAACAAAATCCCTTATTTAATGGAATTCAGGTTCCTTCCAAATTTCAAAGGAAAGTTTAAAAAAACCACGGGAATGTTTCCAAAGTTACGGAAATAACCCCTGCCTCTTTCATTTTTGTCTAAAAACGAAAAAATAATAAAAAAATCAAAAAAATTCTAAAAAAATCCAACAAAATAATAAAAAATCCAAAAAATAATAAAAAATCCAAAAAATTCTAAAATATCAAAAAAATAATAAAAAAAACCCAAAAAATTCTAAAAAATCAAAAAAATAATAAAAAATCCAAAAAATTATAAAAAATCCAAAATATTCTAAAAAATCAAAAAAATAATAAAAAATCCAAAAAATAATAAAAAATCCAAAAAATTCTAAAAAATCCAAAAAATAATAAAAAATCCAAAAAATTCTAAAAAATCAAAAAATAATAAAAAATCCAAAATATTCTAAAAATCAAAAAATAATAAAAAATCCAAAAAAATCAAAAAATAAATAAAAAATAATAAAAAATCCAAAGAAATCTAAAAAATAAAAAAAACTCTAAAAAATCAAAAAATAATAAGAAATCTAAAAAAATCTAAAAAATCCGAAAAATTTCTGAAAAATCAAAAAATAATAAAAATCCAAAAAAATCTAAAAAATCAAAAAAATAATAAAAAATCTATAACATTCTAAAAAATAAAAAAAATAAAAAATTTTCCAAAAAATTCTTAAAAGTCAAAAAAATACTAAAAAATCCAAAATTTTCTAAAAAAATCAAAATAATTCTAAAAAATCCAAAAAAAATCAAATAAATAATAAAAATCCAGAATTTTTTTTAGAATTTTTTCGATTTTTTAGAATTTTTAGAATTTTTTTATTATTTTTTAAATTTTTTTGGATTTTTTTATTTTTTTTATTTTTTAGATTTTTTTTATTTTTTAGATTTTTTTTATTTTTTAGATTTTTTTTTATTTTTAGAATTTTTTTGATTTTTTCATTTTTTAGAATTTTTTGGATTTTTTTTTATTTTTTAGAATTTTTTGGATTTTTTTATTTTTTGGTTTTTTTTAGAGTTTTTTTGGTTTTTTATAATTTTTGGATTGTTTTAGAATTTTTTTGATTTTTTAGAATTTTTTGGAATTTTTATTATTTTTAGAATTTTTTTGATTTTTTAGAATTTTTCGGATTTTTTATTATTTTTTTGATTTTTTAGAATTTTTTGAACTTTTTATTATTTTTTAGATTTTTTAGATTTTTTAATTTTTTGATACTTTTGAATTTTTTAGATTTTTATAATTTTTTTGAATTTTTATAATTTTTTATGATTTTTAGAATTTTTTGGAATTTTTATAATTTTTTGCATTTTTTAGAATTTATTTGAATTTTTATCTAAGATAGTTGTTTTTAAAACTTTTGTCAATTGTTTATAACTAGGGGTAATTTTGTCTTTTTAGGTATTTTTAAATTCTAATTCCATTAATACATTTATCAACCAAACACATCTATGGATTTCTAAGGAATCCATCAAATTCCAATTCCGATAGGGATTCCAATTCCAATTCCTACACATTCTGCGAAACAAACGCTCCCTTAATCAATTGTGAAAAGCTAATAGTGCAAAGCTGATACTAAGCAACAGTATTAGGGTCTAGAGTCATATCTGAACATAATAAGTTGATATTTGGTAGTAATTGATTGGAGACAAAATGAACCGTTTTATCAAGGAAACCATAGCTGAACACAGTTTCGAACGTCGGATAGGCTGAAAAGTCGATTAGGCTTTGTAGGCTGCATTCGTGAGATGGACACTCCATATCTCATATGTTTTCCGTTGAAGATAAATGGTGGAACGAAGTGAAAATCGACACCTCCTTTACACAGGTCATAATACCAAAATTCCACAAATGTGGACTAACAACATCCCACGCAGTTGCCACAATAGACCATGCAAATAAGGGGTAAATTTCAATAGCCGTGTTTCATTGGTCTTCGTTTCATTAGTCTTCTTTCTGGCACTTGCTTCCGTTTTTGTTTCTTGTTTCTGAAGAATGAAATATCGGTTTGCGCTACATTAGAAACTAAATCATCAAGTGAATAGATGATAAAAAAAATATACAATTAAACATTAACTTCAATATCCAAATAAGTTGGTTTAAGAATTTAAAAATAACACTGTAGTTAATGATGCATACCTGCCATCTATTGTCAAGGAGAATGCACAAAAAGATCCAAACTTCTAAAGCCATGTTTCTGTCTTTTTTTTTTTCTAGTACTTACAGTTGTAGAGATTACTGTTATCGTCATCATACTCATTAAATCCCACCAAGAGTAAGGGTAAGGTAGGATATTAGTGTTATTAACAAAAGACCATGTGGGTAAGGACATAAATCCTAGAGTTGTGTTTCCTTGATCTACTTTTTGTTTCTTAATTGTGAAATACTTATACAAATAGTACATCTTTGGGTTGTAAAATTTTTAATATAAGGTCCGCTATCATTATCGAGTTATATTAATAGTCAATTAAGTGACGCATATTTTCCAACTCATAAGTACACCACTGATATGTTTGCCTTCATTCGAAATTTTTCAAATTAGGAAGATGCACCAGATGAATACTAATTTAAGCATTCATTCTAATTTTACCTTGGTATTATGTTACTCTTGTTGATTTAATAGCCATTTCTTTCCATTATTGGGGAAAAATTAAAGTCTAATGTCTCCCCTTGTATCTTGAAGGATGATGTTTTACCAAATTATTATTTGATCTCATCAAATGGCTTGAGACCCTTTCCACATGGCCAATATAATTTGTTAACCATCATTTAATAAAATCGAGTAGTAAGAGCATATAACATATTAGTTAATGTGTACAGTTGTACCTATAAGCGAGTGATGATTGTTAACTCAAGTCTTGAGAACAACAAAGTTGTACCAAAATGTAGGGTTGTTGGTATCAAAGAGATCTTTTTTGGATTCTGATGGATGCTATGTGCAGGACTACTTTCATGTGTGTCCGATAAGGTATCAATAAGTATTTCAAGAGGTTGTGAAGTAGCACCTGGTTGTGTGGCTCAAATATGTATCTTGGCCATTAAACGCTTGTTGTAATACACTGTAATATGAGAAATATAAATATTTAGCAAATGCAGAGTACATAAATAACGTAATAATGCTATGTTCTATGGGCATTTGTAATAACTCTGAAGCTACCGCAGAAGTGTGCCTATGAAGCATCAATTTCATATAGAAAGTCGGAGTACACTAAGCTTTTTGTTAAGTTTGGATCATCGGGTCAAGCATATGATATTGGTTTCATCACACTTTTCGATCACTTCCGCCTTCTGTGGCGATGGTCTTGGTGAAGAACCATTCTCTCTTAGAGCCCACCATCTTAAAGCAACCAACATTCTATATAAAAAAAGCCTAAATGTATAACAAAATAACTTGAAACTTAATTAATAAAACAGTGTTTGTTTCACTAAACCCAAACTTTAAATAAAACTAAGCTTCAGAAGGTAATAAGTAAATCAGTAACAAAGGTTGAAAAACTAAGCATCCACACACACACACACTCACATAGCTCAATCAATGACTTGCAGTCACAGATGAGTAAAAAAAATACAACTATTTTGAATCATCTTTGTTTAATATGGCCCTTATGCTACATTCATATGACCAATAGTTGTTTAGAATCAAGATTTAGAAATTGAATTCTTACAAACTTAGAGCGTTGTGGTCTCCTTTCCCTGCCTCTGGCCATGGCCCCTTCTCCCGCCGGCTGTGGACCCAAAAAACAACCGTTTATAGATGGTTTTAGCTTGTATATTACAACCATCATATACATATTCTGTAATATCAACGAACGAACAAAGATTTAGCAATTAAAACAACAAAACTAAAGAAAAATATGAAACCCTAACTTGAAAAATATGAAACCCTAACCGCCAACGTCGATCTTCAAGCTACTGCTGTTTTTCCTGCCCAAAATACATTGTCACCACCGTCATTTAACCGAACGTCAAGAATTAGAAGCCAAATAAGTGATTTGGAGAGTGCTCTGATGGGAAGATGGAGGGAATGCTTAGATGGGAGATGCAGAGACTGGTGAGAGAGAGACAGGGGTGAACAATATTTATGAATCAGAACCACGTTTTTTTTTTTTTTTTTGAAAAACACCCCAAGCTAAATGTACTATCCATCCAAGCCTAAAGTAGTTACTTATTTATATAGGTTTTAATTATAAATCTACCCACACCTTTTAAAATAGCAATCAAACATGAATTTTTTTTTACTTTTTAGACATTTACTTTCTCCACCACAAAAGCTAATCAAAACACTTTAAAAAAAAAAACTCTTTTTAAAAAAGTTATAAATTAATAAGCACTTTTTACGAAAAACAAATTTAGTGTGCTTATTTACCTCCAAAAGTGTTTTTTTTTCCGTAAAAAGTGCTTTTTGAACATAAAATTACAAATCTACCCACCCTCTTAGGAAACCGGGTTTGTCGAGTATAATAACAAACACACTGTTTTCATGAATCTCTTGAACCAACCCCTCACATGGGACCCAAATTAGTACGGTTGGAATCCGAACTTCAACTTGGGAGGTTACGACTCATCACAAGGTTTCGGCTCGTCACAAAGCGAGCCTGACTTTGTCCGGGAGAGAAAACCAGATGAGGAGCTGGAGACACAAATGGAGACACTACCGAACCAAACCAAACCAAACCAAACCAAACGGAACAAACGGGCGTCACATAAAAAGAAGGAAACAACCGAGACCCGGGCGAAAAGAAGCGTGCAAATATGGGATGATTAAGAGGAGTATGCGTTAGCCTGAGTTTGGGTCGACGAATTAGAGGATCTCGATATTTGTAAGACTTTTATAGACTTTTATATTTTTAATTTATACTTATAAATTGTTTGTTAAAAATTGTCATCATCATCATCATCATCACCACCATCATCACCATCATCATCATTAGTAAATCCCACCAATAGCAAAGCTAAGGTAGGGTCTGAGGCGGGTAAGATGTAGACAGCCTTACCTCTACCCCGTAGGAATAGAGAGGTTGCTTCCAGTGAGACCCCCGACTCGAGTTTGCTAAAAAATTGTACTTATTTTTTTGTATCATTTTTTTTTGGCAAACAACAAAAATAAAGCTGTGTTTTGAAACAAATCCGAGCACTCTTTTTTGATGTCGTCGATAGGAGGGTCGATTACTGACAACTAGATTCAATATCGGGCAAGTGGACCGATATCAACAAGAAAAGCACAAGATTTCATTCGATTTATTAACATCAAAGAAATAGTTGGAAAAACGGCGAGAGCGATGATGATATGATGCAGTCGGCTTTAATAAAATATTAAGCGGCGCGAGGGAATTTTTCATACTTGAGGGTTTGGAAGGTTCTTCGTAATAGCTCTAAATGGTCCAACGTCCCTACGACGGTAAGAACTTCTTCCGCTAGGTCGGGAAATAGAAGGCTGAAAAAGAAGTCAAAAACCTCCGAGTCGGTTGAACCCTAAATGCCATTGTCGGATGCTCGAAACGTCGACTTACTCGATGTTAAGGCGTAATTTCCGGGGGAGGAAGAGGCGGATGAGCACGAGGCGGAACTACCACGACCACCCGGTAGAAGAAGCGGTGCAAAATCGATGCGACCAGAGTCATCGTCGGGGGGATCTGGCTTGTGTCAAGCGCTTTCCGAGATGAGCAAACGCCTTCAAGACATACGCGACCTCGGGGCTCAACGTATGCAAGAGAACCGGGAAGTGGTCGAGCGTATGAGGGATATACAATTTGAGAGAGACTTTGAGTTTTACTCGAAGCCGCACGACAACCTAACCGGAAAGATGTTGGAAATGACTCTAAAACGAAAGGCGGCTGTTGAAAGAAAATAGGGACTTTGAGTTTTAGAGTGTTTTTTTAATTTTATTGTAATGTTTTTTAACTATTGTAATTTTTTTAATTTAATGAAATGGTATTTGTTTTTCAATTTTATAAATTTAGAGATTAAATAAAAAATTAAAAAATTAATAATTGAGTAATGATTGGTAGGGGGTTATGGGGCTCCATCCACTACACAGACATGTTATGGTGGTTATATTTCTTTTTGAACGGCTATTTCATTAAACAAGGGCGGCTAGCAAGACGCTAGACCCAAAACAACAAGCACAATGGAAACAACGTTACAAAATAAAATTACACCAATAGCTCCACGGCAATTCCTTACTCGGGGATCTATTCTTTATCCATAAGAAGCCATGCGATTTTGTGTCTTCAATGATCTTGGCAATGTTAGTATCCTTGCTTGAAAAAATGAGCTCGTTTCTAGCTTTCCACAAGCACCAACAAGCTGTCAAAATAATGCCTTGTACAACTTTCCTTTTGAATCAATCAGTCTTTATGCTTTTGTGATAACCAAGGATAACTTGAACCGAAAAGGCGAAGATAGGGGGGGTGGGGGGGGGGGGGGGGGGGGCATCACACCAAGTGCTTATCGCTTGCCATACAATTGAAGAGATGTAACATGCTGCGAATAGGTGATCGTCGATTTCCTCGTACTCGCCACACCATTTTCATAAAGTGGATTCCACATAAACATTTCTTCTAGACAAAGCCCATCGAGTTGGCAATCGGTTCATCTCCGCCTTCCATACCAAAATGTTAACTTTTTTCGAATCCCAATTGTTCCAATCCAAGATAAAAGGAGTGACCCGTTGTGTTTCGAGCAAAACCTTTTTCATTGATGCAACAGAAAATTACCCATCCTTGCTTTTGGTCCAAAACCATCGATCCGGAGCATTCGACATGCTAACTTCACGTGGAAGACTTTGGCAATCATCCAGCTCCCTTTTTTCCTTAGTGGATAAATTGGACTTTTTACACCTCAAGATCCAATTTGTATTATTTTCAACTCTACTGACACGATTTTCAACCAACACACTTATTTTTTTCTTGTTTGAAAATGCTTGGATAAATATCTTTTAACAACTCCTGAGTGATCCATGGATCTATATAGAATCGGGTCATATCGCCCCGACTGACAACACCTTTTATTAGACTAGAAAAGGAGACGTTCTGGCTGGATAAATGATTTTCCAGTTTAGCGATTGAAACCCAAACCCTGCAATTGATCTTCTCATGAAGGAGACTTGGCCATGATCTATTAGAAGAACGCAAAAAAAAAAAAAAAATTTTCTCCACAACGCATTGGTTTCATTTTTGAAACGCCACCACCATTTCGTGAGCAGCGGGATGTTTGCATCTCAGAGAGACTTGAAACCCAAACCGCCCGCATCCTTTGGTTTTGCAATTTTCTCCCAACACACCCAACTCATCTTATAGTTGACACCGTTCTTACCCAAAAAAATTTCTAAGCTTCGCTTCCAACTTATGGATCACACATTGAGGGGCCTTATAAAGCGAAAAGAAATATGTTCGAATAGTCTCTAAAATTTCATTGAGAATAGTCAACCTGCCAACCATGGATAGCGTGGAAGATTCCCAACCCGACAATCTTCTATCGAACACTTCAAGCACCGGCTCCCAGTTTAGCATACTGTTCATATTGGAACCGATTCGTAACCCAAGGTAGGCACAAGGAAGAGAATCGACTTTGCATTTGATCTCATTGGCCATAGTAATCACATCATTTTGATGAACTCCAACTCCAAACATGCTGGATTTAAAATAGTAAATCCGGAGACCGGGTACTAAGTAAAAGCATCTAAGCAATCGAGCCATGTTAGTTACATTTCTCCTTGACCATTCACCGACGATGTTTACGTCGTCGGCGAACAACAAGTGGGAAATGACGGGCCCTTCATTCAGAGATTTAAACCCATCGAAAAGTTCCACTTCGACCGCCTTCGAAGTCATACACGAGAACCCTTCCATGCCAATAATAAACAAAAAAGGGAGATAGCGGGTCTCCTTGTCTCAAGCCCCTTTGAAATTGAAATTCAAAGGAAGGCGTCTCGTTTGTTAAGACGGATGAACTTGCCGAAGCAAGAATGGCATTAACCCAGTTGCGCCATTTAAGCGGAAATCCCATTAGCAGAAGAATCGAATCAAGAAAACCCGAGTTTATGTGATCATAAGCCTTTTCAAAATCTATTTTGAACGTCATCAATTTCTTCTTCCTTTTTGTTAACCCACGAAACGATCTTGTTCATAATGAGCGGTCCCGTCAATGATATTTCTGTCCCGAACGAAAGCCGATTGAAAGTCCAAAATTACAGAGCTTAACACTTTCTTTAATCTAATCGCCAAAACTTTGGAAATAACATTACTAAAGGATCCCACCAGGTTGATGGGCCTGAAGTCATTGAAACCCAAGGGCCACCATTCTGGGGATGAGCACAATGAAAAAAAGAAGCGCACCCACGAGAAATAGACTCTATTTCATGGAAGTGTTTTACCGCGTTAATGAAATTTGTACCGATGAAATTCCAAAATCTTTTTATAAATCGGAAATTAAACCCATCGGGCCCATGCGTCCGATCACCCCCACACTCCCAAACCGCGCTTTTGATCTCATCGTCCGAAAACGACTGAATTGATCCATTTGCTTCGGAGCTAGAAAACGAACAAATATTCTAGCAAACCATTTTTTGTCTATCCACATTTCACTTTTTTTAGCACTTGTCACATAACCCCCATATTTGTCTCCTAGAAATGTTCTCAACATCACCACCCCTACACATTCTAACACTCCCCCTGCCACCATGAAATCGCTAACCCAACCCCAACAACTTCAATAAAAATTTAATCAATAACACAACCATTCATTCACCCGATTCCGCCTACCCTTGAACCTACCACCCACTTCCAAGCCCTAAAAAGACCATAAGTGGTGTACGGATATTGGACAATGAATTTAACGCGTTACTCCAAAACGGAACTTGGGAACTTGTTCCTAAAACATCAGAATCTCCTATGAGTTGCAAGTAAATGGGTTTTCCAAATCAGATGAAACCCGTACGGTTCCATTTCCAAGTATAAAGCCCATCTTGTGGCAAAAAGATTTCACCAAAAATATGGTAAAGATTACATCAACACCTTTTGCCTCGTAACCAAACTGTGTTGAAACTTGTGAGACCATTGTATACCACAGTGTGAAAGTAGAGGGAATGAAAGTGTCAAGATTAGAAGATTGTAGATCAAATCTAAGTTGATCAGGTGACCATCACTAGCGACACTCTCAGTGTCGCCAGGTATTTGTTGATCGGAGATCATGCTTTGAATGCAATGAGTAAGTACACATTGTCAAAAAGTGTCCATATCTCACCAAAGAAAAAGCAAAAGTGGAAGCCCCACGTGGAAACACTTACCATTCTAGATCTGTCTCACCTAAACAAGACCATCGTCTTGTAAAAGAAAGAGAAATGAGACAGAAAAAGAATCAACAAAAGGAAGTTGTGAAAGCTTTAAAACATGAGGTTGTCCAAAAACAATCGGTTGCGACTAAATCAAGTGAATCAAAAGTCAGCAAATTTGGAAACCAAAACCGGTAATTAATTCAGGGGGAACACCATCTCTTTTCAGTGTTTGAAAAATTAAAATTACATTTCTAGATGATAGTTTAAGTGAGTGTGCAGGATGTTCCAGGGGGAACTATTGATAGTCTTAGGATTGGCGATAGTGGAGCATCGAGGCACATGATAGGCGACATGAGGCTCCGACACATTGTTAAATCAAGGAGGATATGTAGCCTTTTATGGAGATAAAAGAGGATCATGTACCGGTGAAGAAATGATGGTGAATGGATTTGAGTACTTTGACAAGATGAATCATGTGAAACAACTTGGTTGTTCAAGGCTTTGATCAGGTCCAGAGGATAGATTACAACGAAATGTACGCGCCTGCAACACGTCTTGAAGCTTTTCCGATCTTCATGGTTTATACTTCCCACAAGAAGTTTAAGGCATACTAGATGGACATGCAGTGTGCATTTCTCAACAGTGTGATTGAAGAAGAAGTGTATGTTGAACAACCAGCCGAGTTTGAGGTTCCTAGGCTTGGATTGGTCAACTGCTCATTATTCGTTAAGGAGAAAGATGAAGACCTTTTGCTGGTGCAGGTGTAGTGTTCAAGATTCACTATCTTTGTGAGGAGAATGTATCATTATCTGTTTATTTCTTGATTAGGAAGTCATGTTTTGGCTTTTGAAATCATCTGTTCTGTTGTAGGTCCAACACTCCTAAACTTTAATAAAATTTTGTCGGTATAAATTCGACTTTGTCTACGTCATGGGAGCCACTTTGTGTTAGATATTCATGTTCTTATTTTACTTTTTTTCTTGGTTTTGGTTAGCACGGTCTTACTCACCCTGCCAAACACTTGTAGCATGGTTTTACGGCCCCTGCCTCGCAACACGGGGAGGGGGGGGGGGGGGCTTAAGACTAGTTTACATTATAATATAATATATATATATATATTCGAACCAGAATTGTGAATCGAAAATATATATTCGAAGAGATAAAATATAAATTTGAATCGTTGCTAATTTGATTCGAATTTTTATTTTCTAAAACTAAATCCAAAATTGGAAATGAAATTTGAATCAAAATACAAGTTTTTTTGTGTCTGAATCGAATATATTCTCTCAATTTCTCCCTCTCTATGTTTGTGTCTCTCTCTCTCTCTTTAGTAATTGGTCCCCGAGCCTATCGCCTCACGGCCCCTTCAAACATCTTTTCTCATATTACAGGTCTTTGTAAAGCTCTGGAAGTGCTAGATCTGGCCCATACGAGATTAATGTTCAAACCCCACATTAGACCCTTCAACATGATGTATATCTAAATTCTAATAAATGATTCCAATAAATTAATGCCACGTGGAAACACCTCCTACAATTCCTTCTTTTTATTAAATTTTATATTATTTTTGTTTTGGTTTTTACATTTTAAATTTCCAAGCTCATTTTTATTTATACAATGATTCATATCCTGTATTTTCTCTTTAATAATAACTAGTAGACTTCCCCCGCGCGTTGCGGCGGGAATTCGGTTGGTTTCATCGTTCGATTCAATAAAGTATCGGTACCGTAATTGGCACTTTGTATAGTGATCCAAAGATAAACCCAAATAAATAAAGTCATGATATGCTCAAAAGGATATTGACACATGTTTTACATCGGTAAAAACTATAAGAATGAATATCGATAAAGGTTTTAAAAGTAAATTGACATGGCACCGATTTGTTCGGATGGTATTAGTTTTGTTTATCATCGATACTCGCTATAGCTTATGATATAAAAGGTACTCTATACCGCTACCGAATGTGTTCGAACAGTATCGGTTTGGTTTGTTATGGAAAATAACAAAAAAAGTATAATTGACTCGTTTAATTTTGAACAAAACTTTTATTAAAACGCAGATAAAATAAGTATGTTACAACGATATATTCAAAGTTTAATATAACATTGTACTAAATTATTAGAAAAACAAAATGTATAAAGCATTATATTATATTATTAGAATAACGAAAAAGGGTAAACGACGTCAATTTATAAAACATCGTATTTTATCTTAAGAGTTATTAAAGAAAAAAATATGTTTAAAATTAATTATAATAATAAAATAATAATAAGAACAATAATATAATTATAATTAATAAAAAAAAATTAATTAATTACCTAATTAAGTTATTGAGGATGTACAAAACCTTTTTGAAAGGCTCGTTACAATTGCAAACCAAAATCACATTATTATTAGGAATAAATTATTGCAACATGTATTTTACATCAATCGATTTACATCGATCGAAAATAATATAAATGGGCATCGTTTCCATTAATTTCGATACAGCGGGTACCTATGTTGTTCGATCAAAATCGATTCGGTTAATCATAGTAGTGGTTCACACAAAATGTATATCAGAATGTCAAGTAATAAAAAATAAGCAAAACTACATATTTATATTTTAATAAAGTTAAAGCGAAAATTATTAGATGAATATCAATCAAAGATTAACTACATAATCAAGAAAATATTATTAAAAACATAATTTTTTAAAAGAAAATATAATGAACTAAGAAAAGAAAATTAATATTAAAAAAAACCTTATTGGCAAGGTACTATTCATGCTAAGTTAGTATTAATATATATAATAACTAGTAAGATTCCCTTCGCGCTTCGCGGCGAGAGTTCGGTCGGTATCAGTTCGTTTCGTTACAGTACTTGTACTCACAATAGCCTATAGTGATCAAAGGAGAAAACCTTACATCGTTCGAAAACATAAAAAAAAAGAATATCGATACCGGGACCTATGTTGTTCAGTTAATATCGATTCGATTGGTTTGCGTTCTATGTTTATTTATTTTTTCAACATTGCGATATAAATTTTTTTGATAACGAATATTGTGCCGCAATCATACCAAACCGAATCGGAACCGACTAAACAACATCTGTATCAGTACCAACATTTATTTATTTTCATTTTCTTTCCGATTAATTGACACCGTATTGCTACAATATTGTACCCAACCGAAGAACATCATTTTCGGTTTAGGAGTTTATTTATATATTTTTTCTTTCTATAAACTGACATCGTATTGCTACCCTACCATGCCGAACGTCAATAACGTTACCAGTACCGTGACACTCTAAACCGATCGGTGTCGTACGAACAATATAGATGCTAGTACCGGTGTTTGTTTTTATCGTTTTCGGCCATGTAAAACATGTATTGATTTCTATACGAAGTGTATGTATCGTTTTGGTACACTAACGAACCGAACCGAACCGGACCGATTTCGATCTAATGCACGCGGTAACATACCATCATAATGCGTGGGCAAATAACTTGAAATAACATACCATCATAACGCGTGGGCAAATAACTTGAAATGTTAAAAAATAAATAAATAAACATACATACGGATTTTTTTTTTAAACTTAACACTAAAAAGAAAACTAAATAATCAATAAAATATTACTAATAAAAACTAAAAATGCTTAAAACTTATCGATTACTATTTATTATTAAAAATAGCTCATAAATATTTAAAAATTGTTATTTACTGTTCATCACAAGTTTAGTTTAATATGTATAATAATAATAATAATAATAATAATAATAATAATAATAATAATAATAATAATAATAATAATCGTGACGCTTTCTTTTTGAAATGTCTCATCAGATTCTTAAATGTATTTTTTTTATAGTTTATCCTAAGTTCTAATCATTTAAAACTAAACAATAGTTTATTTATTTATTTTATTCAATATTTTAAAACTTTTTACGATATTTCGTAATTATTAAATTACAATCCCTTAAAGCAGCACTTGGTGCTTTAAGTTCTAATTTGTTTTTGTTATTTTATTATTATAATTATTTTTAACTTATTTTATTTTATAACTTTAAAATGTTATCTGTTACAAAATTTTGAGTATGGTGTTGCAACATATTTATTTTAATCTACATTCCATAAAAGTTTTATTTAAAATTATTCTGTTGTGAATTACACGGGTTTGAGAATTAGGTTACAAAGTTGTGTATACACGTGCACAAATTTACATAACTATATTATTTTCATACATACCACTTAAAGGGTAATCGATCTAGCAAACCATGGAACTTTATTTATGGTCGTGACCTCATCTTAATTTTAATAAATAATGAATATAATTTCATAAAAAATCACTGCAATTGTTATGGTTATATATATGAGTAAAACAAAATATACTTATAGAGATGTTACAATAATATGGAAAAGTTATATATAACATAAATAAAATCAAAATCAAGTTATAGCAAAGCCAAGAAATGTAAAAAAAATAGTAGCATAAAGCGAATGTGGATTCGAAGTGGCTTAGCAACTCCACAATAGATTGGAGAGTAACATGAGAGTATAACTGTTTTATAACGGCTTAATTATAAAAAAAAAATGATTAGACATATTTTTTAGCAATGTTTCTTGAGCTAAAACTTTAGAAACATGCCTAATAATTTGGAATGACAAGTAAAATCCCGTAGTTATGGAAACGGGTTTGAAAAGTATATATTGAAATGACTTAAGTTACGGTTAAATATGGTACGATTATCATATTATTATTTGGAATCGTTTTAGTTACGTTTAAATATGGTATGGTTATCGTATATTTGCGATATTTGATTGGAAAAGCTAACATCTATCACGGTCTTATATATGATCAAATTGCTAAAAAAAATTGTACATACGTTATTAAGTTACATAATTTTTATCCTTAAACTCGTGTGATACCCGTAACCATAACCTACTGATTATAATAAATCCAAAGTCTTTATGGTCATTCTTCTTGTTATTATATATTTGTCGTAGATACCTTGTAGATAGTCATTTACATCCACAGAACCAAGTTATCATATTGTCCATACATATAATTCCACACTTTATATCGTCACAATTACATCATTATTTCTTTAAATATCATGCATATAACCTTCGGCAATCCAAATTACATATCCTATGTAAGAACCATGTATCAAACTCAAAGGATATGAATTTTAATAGGTAATTTTAAATTACCAACTAGTTATTAATTATCTTTTGTTAATTTTATATTAACACCCAAAAAATAAAAGTAAGTAATAGTTGATTAATTATCTTTTGTTAATTTTATATTAGATCCCAAAAAATAAAAGTAATAGATCATTAGTAGAGAATATTAAGAGTACAAGGAGTGTTGGTTTGGATATTCGAATCCACTTGAGATGAACTATAGTTATGCTATTGGCAAGAGGTGGGGTTAATTAACTAAAAGACCCGACTCCTAGCTAAGGTTACCGACGATATTTTATTAGATTTATAAGATCTGACTTTAAGGTTAAAATATAATTAGAGCTGAATCCTATAGAAAGGTTCTTTTTAAGGAACAATCATTTAATCTTGGGTTGGTTACATCCAGCTACTTTTCTTTCTTCTACATTGATCCTATGGCTTGCGATCCTCTATTTGGCATACCTTTGCCTCACTTTAAAGGTAGCAAGGATATATCTTAGTGCTCCCCACCGGGTGCTAATAACACTTGTGATTAACTAGGCTGATTATCTTTATTTAATGGTTGGCGTTATAATAATTAAATATATACAAAAATGTATAGTTTTATAACATGTGTTCACCAACTCTTGGATCGCGCCAAGTCTAACATATAGATCGTGTTAGACGAGTCACAAGGCCAAGTTTTGGCTTATCCTTGAGGCCTAGCATATAGACCATGCAAGCCAAAAACGATATTCTTGATAAACGGGGGTTGATCACAAGATGTGTTTCCACAAATGGATAAAGCACTTTTCCAAGATCAGATTTCACTTGTTAGTATATGGGTTGTTACACACCATGAGTGTACTAATAAGCTTCCCCTCCTTTGGTTAACAAGAACTCCCACAAGATCAAAGACCAAAACAATCACAAGCCTATTACGAAAGAAGAAGAGTAGAAATAATTATTAAAGACACAACACACCTTTTTGCCAAAGGTTAAACATTTAATTCATACCAAGCAAATCTTTGATGCAAAAATTAAAAATAGGTGGCAGTTTACACCAAACAGGAATCAACTGCCCAATTGTTTGCTCGAAATCACAAGATACCAACAAGTGTTCACTTGTTTCCGGGTGGTCTCCACAAAAGAAACAAATGCCCGAATTTACCGTGATGTGTCTTCGAATTAACCGATCCTTTGTAAGCAGCCTGTTTCTAGATGCTCTCCAACCAAAAATTGTAACTTTCTTTGGAACCCATATGGGTTTATAAACTAGTGTTTAATAAATGTAACGTAAAACATAACGCGTGGAAGTTTGAGTCGAGAAAAGTTTCCAAGAATTTCAATACAATAAATTTACTGGGGTGTCGTCCCCTTTCCAATACAGAAGCATATCCTTCTTCATCATCTTACCTTGGTCTTCGATTAAAGATTCTTGTTATTCAGAAACAAATACCTTACATCAAGGCCAAGAGCTCAAGGACTGGGATGAATTGATTTCATCAAAAAATGTCATTATAACCTTTCAATTTCAACCAAGCTATTAAAGGTCATTAACACCTTAGTTAACCAGATTATTTTTCCAACTTCTACTGCTGTGAGAAACCAAAAAACATAGTAAATTCTCGTGTTCTTTATTTTCTTCTAGTGTATGTGTGTGTGTGTTTGTTTCCCTTCCGCTCGAGCCCACTCTGATTCGATACCCTAACAAGTGGTATCAGAGCCAAAGGTTCAGTTAAACACAGGGTTCACATGATTATTGCATGAGATGGAGAAAGCTGGACGAGAGGTCTAGATCTGCTATTGTTGCTGCCGCTGCTGACGTGGTTATGGCCCGTGCCTATTCTTTGGGTTACGGCTCGTAAGGTTTAGGGTTTTGCGCCGGCATGTTCCTGTTTTCGTTCCAGTGGTTTTAGGGTGTTTGGCGATTAGGGTTTCTTTTCTTGAACCCTGGTTATTCACTGGTTTTATTCTCGGGTTTGTAGGAGAAGTCACTGGTTTCGGTGATTCGGATTTCTAGTTTATTGAAGGTTGCTCGGGTCTTCGGGTGCTTATTTTCTGTGTTTTTTCTTCTGGTTTTCTCGTTTGCTATGGCTAAAGATGGGAAGTTCCGAATTGAGAAGTTCAACGGTACTGATTTTGCATGGTGGAGAATGCAAATAGAGGTGTTGCTAGGTGAATGTGATTTGGATGTGGTACCGGAAGAAAAACCTACTAGACTAGATAAAGCTGCCGAAGTAATTTGGAACTCAAAGTACAAAAAGGCAAGAGGTAAAATTACGTTGGCTTTGACGAAGAGCGTTGCATTTAATATCATGAAAAAAAAAAACAACTGCTCGAGGTATGTTAACAATTGCCAAATATGTATGAGAACCCGTCTGCCGGTAATAGGGTGTTCTTGATGAGGGAACTGTTTAATATGAGAATGAACGAGGGCAGTTTAGTTGCTGATTACATTAACGAAGTCAATTCAATTTTGTCCAGGTTAGCAACTGTGGGCATGAAGTTGGATGATGACACTCAGGCTGTGGTTTTGTTATCTTCCTTACCTGATAGTTGGTCAGGATTTGTGACAACGGTCACTGAAACTGCTGGAATTGGAAATTTGAAGTTTGAAGTTTGATCGGTTCCGGGATAGTGTTTTGGGTGAAGACGTTCGCCGGAGGAACTCTAGTGGAGGATCTATTTCTGGTATGTTCAGTGTTAGCAGGGGAAGAGGTAATAACCGAAGAAGTGGGAGTCGTGGGAAAAGCTTGTCTAAAGCTGGGAAGAATGTGAGGTGTTGGAACTGTGGTGAAAAGGGGCGTGTTAAAAACGAATGCCCTGATCCTAAAAAAGAGGATAGTAAATAGCATGTAAACAGTGTTGTGTTAGATGAATCTGAAGGTGACATACTAGTTTGCTGTGAAGAGTTTACAGACTTTTGAGCTATGGATTCTGTTTCTTTATTTCACGCCATGCATAGCAGAAAGACGATGGTGAATCTGAAAAAAGGAGACTTTCGAAAGGTACGAATAGCTGATGGTCATGTTCTTAATGTTACGGGTACGGGAGATGTCAATCTGAAGACTCCACTAGGCACTACATGGAACTTGCAAAATGTCAGGGTAATTCCAGGTTTAACGAAGAAACTTATTTCTGTTAGTCAACTGGATAAACAAGGACTAGATGTTAAGTTTGGTGTTAGGAAGTAGAAGGTGATTGATGGAAATCTTATTGTTGCTTGTGGGCGAAGACGAGGATCATTGTATCTAGTTGAGACACCTTCTGAAGGAGTAGCCGTCCTTGTACAACATAAAGTTTGGTTCACTGAATCTAGTAAGCGGAAGAGGGTTTAATTTGCAAACTTGAATCCTGGTGCTTTGGGGATGTCAGTTGAATGTGGTCGGGGGTCTAAGTTTAAGCCAGTCAGGGGATTTGGTGATAGTGGGAGCACGGGTCGTGTTCTGGGTACAATCTCAAAGAACCGTTGGGTTTTGAAGACGAAGGTTCCAACTCAAGAAAAATGCTCTCCTAGAAATAGTTTGCAAAATGTGGAGAGTTGTATTAATTCTCGGTGTATCTCTGGAGCTAGTGGATCGTGCAAGCTGGTTGAGATTGAGAATGGGGTCTGATAAGACTATTGGGTTGGAGCTTGTGAGAGCTTCAACTGGTCTCTCAGGTACTTGGTACTTGATGAGAGACGTGGTTGCAACTAGGTGGCTTGGATGTTACTAGAGTCTTAGCTTGTTCTTCGGAACTGGAAGCTTGGAGGACTGAAGTCTTAGCTTATTCTTGGAACTGGAGGCTTGGAAGACTTGAACATAAAGATTACTGAAGTTACTGGTGATGTGTTTCTTGGATACTATTTGTGGACTATGCAAAGCCTCCGAGTGGGAGATTGTTGGGTTCATAGGCTTTAGGGTAGCCGGCCCTAGTTATTAGGCCCACTTAGTTAACTTGTTAACTATGTAGGAAACTCTAATCTTGTTCTATAAATACCTTTGATGTAATTGTAGTCTGTGTCATTCTAAAAACAGTTGTGAGCTTCTAATAAAAGTGAAACCCTAGTTTCAACCCGTGGACGTAGGTCACCCTTCCCAAACCACGTTAATTATCGTGTTCTTTATTTTCTGCTAGTGTGTGTGCGTGTTTGTTTCGCTTCCGCTCGAGCCCACTCTGATTCGATACCCTAACAGGTGTATCCTTATTTAGGCATATTCTACATAAACAAACAGATCAACTCTCCGTACACGGAGGAATCAAGTATAATATTAAAAAAAGCAAATCAGATACCTGTATAATTGGGATGACTCTCGTAACACGGCATCTGATGACTCTAGTAACATGGCATTTGATGGCGTCAGTAATACCGTAGTTTGGGTAGCATAAAGCGAATGTGGATTCGCAGTGGCTTAGCAACTCTACAATAGATTGGAGAGTAAGATGAGAGTATAAGTGTTTTATAATGTGTAACACCTCGCAAAATCATGTCCAATATAATATCGACACGTGTCATGGACTTTTAACTAATAACATTTTGATTCAAAGGACTAAAAATTGACAAACAAAGAAAGTATGTGTGTAGAAGGATTCAAAGTGTCAACATTTGATAATTTTGTCTTTCAACAACCCTACACGATGTTTATACCCTTAAATGAATGAATTATGAATCATATGAAACCGTTTGTGGAAGAAAGTGAAAGTTTACAAACCGCAAGGGTTAAATGTGTCAACATGTTTAATTTATACCTCTAAGTGATCTTTTAACGAACTCGAAGCTTTGTAACGATTAATTATGCTCCCAAGAATAAGTGATAAAAATTTCACAAGGTTTCGACATCGTATGAAGAAAATACGTTAACATTCGTAAGTGAGGGGTTAAAAGCATCAACGTTGAAATTCAGGACTTTTCGGTGATCGTACAACTAACCGGGAGCTTAACGAAGTTTGTTTAAGACTTAGAGCCTTTAGAAGTCAAGTTTGGGGGTTAAAAATGCAATAAAAACATGTTAAAAATAAGTTTAGGAGGACCAGGGACCAAAATTGCAAATCTGGTAAACTTGGTGACCGGATCTGGGCCTCATACCGGCCGCGTAAGACTTCTCTATGTCTTACGCGGGCCGCCTAAAAGTTGCCAGCTCCCAAAATTTGGACAGATGCCTGTTCAAGCTGTTCCATCGCCTTACATGCATGGTTTTCGATCCCAGGGGCTGCACAGTGGTATTTCATGCATAGGGGACACTTGGATTCATCTGGGATCAATCCTAGACTTGTGTGGAGCAATCTTGTGATGTTTTTTGTCCTATATAAAGAGTTCTTGTATTCTTGATCATTTGCTCATTTGCAAATATCATTCTAACTCACTCTCTGGAGCTATTTGGACTTCAAGGAAGATTCCCTAAGCTTCATTTTCATACTAAGTACTTCAGTAAGCTTCCTTAACCTCTCTAATTCGTGTTTTATTAGTTTAATGACCTAAAGATAAAGCCGTCGTAATTAAGATTTGACTTAGTGATTAATCACTAATGGTCCAGTCATTTTTAGAATTGAAAATGGCTATGAGTTGGTAATTATGTGGGTAATAAACCCTTAAAAGGGCACCCTCTGATTCCCAATCTAACTAGGTCAATTGTCAGGTAAAACTTAATCATAAAAAGTCAACAGAAAGCTATTTTGCGAATAAACTCATAATTAGCAATGTAGAAGCTATGAAACCTGTTTTAACACTTATATAACTTGGTAATTAATGTAAGAACATGTCTAAGCATGTTCAACCCGACAATTTTGAGTTTAGGCTCGGTTCGGAACCGAAAGTCACAAAAGTAGACTTTTGCTTTGACTTTCAGTTTTGACCCGATTTAGCTTAGTTTAGACATGCCTTAAAGTTCCTTTAGGACCGGGTTATAGGTTAGTATAACCCTCTGAGATTATACAACTTGGTTCCTAATCTATTCGATTCATTTGCATGTTTCCGTTATATGCTTAAATGTTGACCGTTATGCCCTTTTGACTTTAAAATGAGATTTTTGAAAATGTGAGAGGACAAAAACCTTTATTACTGATTTATAAACATATCCTAAAAATTTGACATCAGTTTGAGGTATAAATTAGGAGTTATGCTCAATATCGTAATTAGAAAGCTTTTTTTATTAATTAAACGACATTATTAGCATAAAGTCTATCTAAACCCAAATTTTGACACCAAACTTTTTACCCACTGATGTAATATAATATTTTGGGATTTTTGAAGATTTTTTTTTATTTTTAAACTGAGAATAACATAGGGTTCTTGCTTTAATTCGGTAATTGTCGGTTATACCCTTTTTGCTAATAAAAATGAGTTTTACATAACATTTTGATACCAAACTTTTTGCTACTGACTTTATATGATAAATAAAATATTTTGAACTTCATAAACTGATCAAAAACTCAGATTTCCTATTATAACCCGAAAATCGCTTAAAACCGACTTTTACGCGTTTTAAACGAATAGTATGGATTAAAACTATTTTTATCATATAAGACTTAATACCTACTGATGTTTTAAGTCAATTTTTATACTTTAACAGAAAGCAAAAGATTTGAACTCAGATTTCCAAATTTGACCTTTAAAGCTTATGTGAAATTACCAAAATGCCCCTTCGGTGAATAGTTTTGTTATAAATGATAAATTTCACATATATGCAATACCCTACTGATATAACTTATTAAATTGAATATTGTTACTGATCATTTCAGACCTGATTCTCAAATTAATATTTAATCTCTTTTATAACCTTTAAAATGACCAAAATACCCCTTCGGGGCTTAATTTGAGTTTAAATTCGTTTTGGGCATAATGGAAGGTATCCTACTGATATAACAACATATTTAAGGCATATTAACTTAGGAAACCTGTTCACGACTCATTTGTTTACCAGTTACGCATTTTTCGCGTTCGGTGCGGTTTATGTAACTAGTTTGCATAAATTAACCGAAACGGGTCAAACCTTATCATTTTTATCTGAAAATCCAGAAGGTGTTTAGTTTACCCATATTATACAAGTCTTTAAACTTGTCGGGTCTAAATCACATTCTATTCCGGTCTTCGCTTAATCATGCGTTTTGAACCGTATACCTTTTCTTTAAAACTAACCGGTCTAAGTTTAAACTTAAGTAAGACCCGTTAGGAATCTAATAGGTTAATTAAAACCTTCGTTCCAGATTTAAGAGACCAGTAAAAGATACTTGCACTTGCTGATTTGTACGGCTGGGATAAATTTATATAATTTGCTCAGGTAAATACTTTTAACTTATTTTCCCTTATACGGGCTTGGGGTACGATATATAAAATATCACTTGGTCGGGTATTGAATTTTTAATCATATGAAGGTTAAATCATTGAGATAACCCGTTTAAGCTGTTTTGTTTATTCTAAGTCTTTGGGGGGGTTAATGACCATATCCTGGATATCCTCGGCTCATTCATTGAAATGGCCACGACTTAAGCACGGGGTGTAGGCATACACCTGCCGGTGCGTATGTAAAATAATATACCCACCTGTTCGAGAATAACTCACCGTGGGATATATTAAGTGGTGTGTCTATTAATCTTTAACCCGGTTTTCATCCTGGGCTACTGAACGTATAATAAACATGTGATTCTTTAACAAGTTTATTTTTAAATAATTATCCCAAGTTATAAAAGATATTTTGTGCCTTGTGCATTCAAATAAATTTTCCTAAACATTTTCAAAATGAGTCGGTTAATTATATTTACCAGTGAAAACTGACGTATTTTCCCAAAAAGGTTAAGTGCAGGTACTAATCGTAATGGGCTGGCTACTCTTAGCATCAATAAAGAGTCTTGCAAGCTTAGATGTTTAAGAATCTGTTGAACAATGTTGCCTTTATCTTTGATCCACCTGTGGATCCCTTTTACAACCGTTTGTAATAATTGATATTACTTTTCATCGGTTTGTAATGAAATTATCTTTAGCTTCCGCTGTGGATTAAACTGTGATAATTTGACTATGATGATATCAACTACGTCACGATACTCCCCACCAGTAATACGTGGAAATATCGAGGTGTGACAGGTTGGTATCAGAGCCAACATTGAGGGAATTAAACATTAGCCTTTTGTGTTTAATCTCAATGACACAGTTGCACATTCCTCGACCTCCGAGTCTAGACAAAGAACTTAGGACTAATCCTAATTCATTTTATTTTGCTCTTTGTTGTTTGTTTTCTTCGTTTGTTTTAACAGGTTCAACAAAATGCCACCAAGGTTCAGAAGAGGAGGACGAGGCAAGGCGCCATTCACCAGCCACGATCATGAGGCCGGACCTTCTCACCGGCGAACTCCGTCTACAACAATGAGCACAAGTCCTCAAGAGGATTGGAGGACATATTTGGAGCCCGCGAGGCGATCTGTCTCGGTAAGTTCATCACCCTCTTACCATCATTCTTTTGGGCCATAATCGGAGAACGAGCCCAACGATTCGCATCACTCTTACCTACCACTGCAGCGGTCGGGGTCGCACCGCGCCTTTGAAGACCCGACCCCGTTCTTCCAGAGCCGGTTCAACCCGGCCAACCAGGTGCAAGAACCAATGGGTTTTAACCCATTGGGACCAGAAGATCACTTCTCCGGTGACCATGCTATGGACATGGATGAAGACACGGATCCCGCCGAACCACCATCTGGGACACCGACTCACCCCATTGAAATTTCGGATGGGTCTTCTTTTCATGGATCACCCTATCGTGGTCCAGACAGCTATGAGGCAAGATTCGCCCAATACGACTGGGTGTTTACTCCCTCTTACCACCCATCTCAGCAGCAGCAGCAGTAGGATCCCTCGGAGGATTCACGTTTTGTAGCGGTCACTCCACCGCCACCACCGCCGCCAGAGCAGCAACCGCCTCCGGAGCCACCGAAGCGGAGAAGATCAAACGCACGGATGTCCGTGAGAGGGGGTATCCGCATTAGCACCCCTCAACCTTCCAGTGGTAGTCACTACCCGCCACTTTATGAAGACCCACAAATGGGTGGGCCTTCAAACCCCGTTTCCGAGGTGGACTCTGTGCCACTCGCACCGCCACCAGTGGGTGTTGATAACCCAATTCCTTCATACGCCGGTGCAGCGGCATATAACCCATTTGAGTAGCTAGCCCATACTAACTACAACTATGCCAAAGTTGACCCATACCTGGTAGTGGCAAACTACAATGCTCTTCATCCTGAAGAGCCCTATGGAGCTCCCTATCAGACTGGATACCCAGCATATGGGTATCAATACCCGCCGCCTCCTCAACCTCTGCAGCCGCAGCCGCTGCAACCACCACAGATCCAGCCACCACAGCAGGAGGAGATTCTACAAAGGTTGAACCGTGTGGAGCGGGAGATTCAAGAAGAGCGTAGGAGCCACCGGGGATTTCTTAAGGGTTTGGCAAGTTTAATCAAGGGGAAGAGCAGAAGGGACCATTGAAGATTCCTTGTTTGTTTGTTTGTATTTCCTTAATTTTAATTAAGTCCCTGCGTGGACATCTATTTATGTACTTAGTCCCTGTGAGGACTTGTATTTTCAGTTTAGCCCCTGCGTGGGCAAGTTATTTCTGTTAAAGTCCCGTTTAGGGCAAATATGTATTCTTTTAATTATTAGTGGAATGTTTGAATTTAAAATTTCATTTTTGTCATTATATGTATAAATATAATATATGAAATAAATAAAAATATCATTCCTTTTATAAGATCTGCCATTATTAAATAAAATCTTAAAGGCAAAACCTAGCCCATGTGTCATCTAAAGACAGGGCCATGATGGTAGTTCCTTATTAAGATTCAGATCCTTGTTAACATCTGAAAACATGTTAACACTCCTGGTAAATGTGATTCGATAAAATCGCATAAGTCATCCTAATATTGGATTCTTCCAATTTCCTTTTTCTTAATTATCATTTAATCATCCATTAGTGATGAAGTGCCTACGGGCCATACTTAATGTCCTTTGAGACTAAAGACAGTTGTAGTCTACGACTCCCTGTCAAGAAAAGGTAATGAACTATGATTCAAGCCTTGATGCCTCGATCCTATAAGATCTTGGTTTATAAAATTAAATTGTCCTTGTGACTTGGCCTTTTGTGCCGTAATTATATTTTAATTAAATTAAGGATAATTATAATAAAAATCCTGAATATATATGCTTAACAAATTAACCAATATGGTTTATAGTTACCATGCTTAATGGATTGCCATAAAAGACAATCCCATAATAGACTTCTAAATAAATCATTGTCATTATCTTATGTAGCAATCAAGCTACATGGCAGAGTCTGAAGAAGTCAACAGTCACCCTGTAGAGAATTATGATGCCACCAGAATCAACTTAGCTGGTGCAGAGCTGCAGGCATTAATAGACAATGCCGTTACTCGAGCTCTGGATAGACGAGACAATGAATCAAGTGGTACTCGGAGCAAGACCTTATCTGTACCACATTCCAAATCTCACCCTAAGACTCACTCCGTGGCTCATAGCAAGCCACCATCTAAAACTCATGAGTCGAAGATAGATGATGACCGACACTCGTCAAATCAGCATCGTGTTCCATCTAAGAATATTGTATTCAATCAAGAGCCACGTGCAAAGATCTGTTCATATAAGTATTTTGTTTCCTGCAAACCCAGGGATTTCACTCGGGAAAAAGGAGCCATTGATTGCATGACGTGGGTAGACGAAAAGGATACAGTAGTTGATATTAGCGGGTGTACAGAGCAAGATATTGTGAAGTATGTTTCACAATCGTTCAAGGGAGAAGCTCTAGCTTGGTGGAGGTATTTGATCCAAGCTACTGGAAAAATCCCATTGTACAATCTGACATGGGATCAGTTTGTTGCTCTTATCAAGGAAAATTTCTGCCCTCAACATGAAGTTGAGAAAATCGAGACATACTTCCTGACATTGGTTATGAAGAATTTGGACTGTCAGGCATACCTTACGAGTTTTAATACTATGTCTCGATTGGTTCCATACTTGGTGACACCGGAACCAAAACGGATAGCCCGTTTCATTGGGGGTTTAGCCCCGGAGATCAAAGCCAGTGTGAAAGCATCTCGACCGACTACCATTAGGTCTGTAGCTGATCTTTCACTATCTCTTACCCTTGATGCGGTCAGGCAGAGATCGCTTAGGCATTCTGATGAAGGGAAGAGTGTAGGATCGTTGTGCGACCTGACTGAGTCGATCAGAAGAGTTTTAGATCCGAATCAAAGGTGGAATCAATGAAACAGACGCTCGATTCAATTATAATGTCTCTATTATTGATCTAACAATGATTTACAACCTGGAGACGATTCGGTAGAGCTTCGCTACTCAGATCCGAAAGTTACAAATGACAAACTAAGTGCACCTATATATAGTGTTCTAATTCCGTTTGAAATGGCCAAAGGCACTTTCAAGCGGAATTAACAAAGTTAATTTCGTTTGAAATGGTCCTTGGCTGTTTCAAACGAAATTACCATTAAACACACTAAACTCAGTTTCTAGCAACCGAACTCTGGTTTATCCTATCCTATTACATGACTCGATACAAGACAAAGTCAATAGACATACTGTACTAACAGACTCCCCCTTGGATGTTGACGAAGTCTTCAGTGTCGAGTCTTTATCATGACACATCTTCAGTCTTGATCAGTCTTCAAACTCTTACCAAATTGTCTAACAGTGTAAGCATCTACCAATCTTTCTACTTTGATCAGCTTCTATCTGTATACCAGAATCTGTTTCTGGCTCTAACATTAACTTCCTTTAGAAACACTTTCTTCAGGCTCCCCCTTTCATCAAGCTTCCGTGCTTTAGGGATCGTCACCTTGCTTTCTGGTTACAAGCTCCCCCTTGCTTTGAACTCGTCTTCAGACTCCCCCTTAGACTCAGCTGTCAGGATCGTAGTCTGGAATCATATCTGCAATTTCTCAAACATTTATAAGTGACAATGTTTTGCATATCCAGGAATAAATTACCTGGCTCTCTCATTATATACTAAAAAATATTTTACAATGAAAGCAATTTCGATTTTCCAAAAATCGTAACCTCGCTTTATTTAACAGATATTAACAACAAAAGAATCCAAATCCCCCACAATTAATCATCCAAGTCCAAACTAATGACCTTGGAGATATCACAAACAGTTTTGATTTTTGATTTTAAAAAAAATTCAAGTTTCAAATTAATGAACTTGTTTTATTTTTAGAAACAAAATCAACATGCTTAGATTTTGAAACTCAGCTCTCAGACATCGGTTGTCGAAAATAAAGCATAATCAAAATCTTTTTGTATTTTTCTGAAACATAAAGCAGTAAAAAAATATTTACAAACATATTTACAGTCAATATTTTTGTTTGAGTTTGCGTCAGAGGATCATATTAGTTTTTGACAAGTCACAAGTACCGTTGAGCTTAGTTACACATTAAGAATTAAACAATTCACTTAGATTGTCGATATACTGATCCACTTAAATTTTCACACAAATTTCAACTGATTCAGGATACGAATTAGGTATATTAAGAACTTAAACTCATTCATGTGTCCCACCTCTTGAATATACTCCTGTATCCAGATCCCAATATTCAGTCTTACAGGTGAGTATACCTAGATGATATCTGTAAAAGGGTTAAATGCGAAACCGTGAGAGCTCAGGTCAGAACTTTCATTCAGCAAAGAGATGACGGTTCGACTTTAGGTGTGTTCCCTTTAGAGAATCTTTTCTTCAACAGCACATGATTAGCATTTTTCAATGTTTCATCATTTTTTTTGTACTGGGGGCGAGCTATATTTCAAGCATGCAGAAAATATTATACGGGGACTAGGCCATTGCTTCCGCAAAATCAGAAGTCCCGGGATAATACTCCAGATATCACTAAGCATAAAGACCTAGTATCTCAGAAAAAGGGGTCCTTCAAACAAGATTTCAAGGGTTACCTATATATCCAAGTAGTGTTCCCCACGAAACAAGCAAGTTTGAATTTAGGTTTATATCCCGAAATAGTTTACTAAATGTATAAAAACCTATCGGCATATCATCAGTGAGACTGTTTAACGCTATTTAATCATTACATTTCTTTAGCATACTGTAACTGTCTACTGATGTACTATCATTTCCTCTTTTTACACAAAAACTCATTTTGAATTTTATCATGTTTTTGTCTTTTTCAAATTTTCTAATGTTTTTGGATTTTCTAACAACAATACTCCCCCTAAAATGCAAAAACATTTAAAGAAAATTTGACAAACCGATACTGATAGCTTTGTCTCGCCATCCATTTTCTACATCTCATGCTCTGTTTTGCAGAAAATATAACATGTAAAGCAGCAATTACCCCCATGATTTACAACACATTGATATTTTATAGCTTGAAAACCGTTTTTCAATCTTGTGAAATTAATCATGTTTGTTCCGCCGTGAGGGTTTCGACATATTCAATCAACACATTTTTGTAATTTTTTGAATATTTGACAAATTTAAAAACAAACATATTTTTGGTTTTTAAATTTTTCAATTTTTAGGATTTTGAAATATTGTTTATTTATGTACATAATACAAACAAACTCCCTGTTTCAACCAAACCAGGGTTCAGCAGCCTCCTCTTCTTGTGCCAGGCTGCTCCGACACTCCTCTTCTTGACATTCAAATTTCTTCAGAAACACCTGCACATTCAAATTACTTGAACAATTTAGCCCAGGTCTGTTGGACCTTAGGCATTTCAACACAATATGCAACATTTAACTTCGGAAAATCTTTGTCATTTTGTACAAAGACTTTTTCAACTTTGACTTCAACTTTTTCATCATTTACCGAAGCCATTTGTTTCTTAGCATTCCATGTTTGACCTTTTGGAGTACCTCTTTTTGTAAAAATGTGACTCTTTTTGAACATTTTGATTCTGAACAATAACTTTTGGTTTCCAAAACTGTTGGGTTTTTGTCATATAAACAGTAGTTTTCCAACTTTGTGTTGTTCTTAATTTGAGTGTGTGAGAATTCCAGGTCTGTCTTGAATCGAACCTATTCGGTTTTGATTACCAAGTTTGGTTCGAAACAAACTTGTTTGTGTTGTACCTCCAAGTTTGTTTTGAATCAAATCTGGTCGACCTTTGTTTCACATCCTCAGATTTTTGTTTCTCAACATTTTCAGACTTCTTTTTCATCTCAACATCAACAGGTTTCAGATTAGAACACTTGCGTGCAAGATGTCCTATTTGATCACATTTGAATCATGTTCGTTTTGATACATCTTTGACCTGTGGTTGTTGCTTTTTCTTTTGAGCATAGAACTCTTCATTAGACTGTCGTCTAAATTTGAGTTCTTTCTCTTCTTCAGAACTTGTTCCATGAACAAAATTCATCTTTGCCTGAAAATTCAGAGTTTCATTTTTATTTCGACTTTGTTTCTTTTTATAACCCAACCTAGCCTTCATGTTTTTCTTCTTGTAACCGGATTTGTTATAAAAAATTTTCTGACCTTTTCCAACAAACTTTGAAATCTTAGACTTTTCAATCTCAACCATTTTGAAAACTTTGTCAATCTTTTCTGAAATCACATTCTGAATCGGGAATACAACATCTAAAAATAATTTGTCCGATCCAATCATGGTATAAACTAATCCTTTTGAATCATCATCCAGATTTTTCTTAGATTTTGAGTTTTTCAGATATCCATCATGAAAATTACCTTCATTTTCATCCTATGATTCAGATTTACCTGTATCAACTGACTCTTCTTTCAACACACTTTCAACGACCTTACCTACCACCTCTGAATCACTAGAATCATCAGATTTGGAATAGGTTACGTCAATGTTATCTGGTAACTGATCTACCATGTTGAAAGCTTTTTCGACCTTTTCATCATCATAAAATGCAAACTTTTCCGGTGGTGGAACTTGATGAAACTCTGAGCCAATACCTTTCTTGTTTTGCTCAGAATCTTTTCCATCCGGTTTTATGTTGAAAATTCTTTCAAGCACATATGACGACACGTGATAACTTTTTAACTTGTTGTTATCCTATTCTAAATCAGCAATCTGACGCTTAAGTTTAGCAACATCCTCAATGTAGGAATTAACAACTTGTTGCTTTATCTCATAATTTCGCTTAAGCTCATTCGTAGTTTCAGAATAGTAATTCATTCTTGATTGAGCAAATTTCAGTTCACTCTTTACTTTTTAATATTACTCTTTTGTAATATGATAAGCCAATTTTATTGAATCATATTCCTTTTTCATTTCTTGACAAACATTTTCTTTTTGATCACATTCTTCTGTCTTTTTCAAAACATTTTCTTTCAAAACTTCATTTTCTTTTTCTAACTTTTTACATTTTTCCAAAAGTTTTTCCTCATTATCTTTCAAAACTTTTTCATTTTCAAACATTTCTTTGTATTTATTTTTAAAAACTTCTTCTATTTTAGTAAATTCAATATCTCTTGTTCTAAACCTTTCATCTTTTTCAGTACAAGCACTACACGTTTCCATGCATTTCTTGCACTGTTCAACGATTTTGATTTGAGAATCAGAATTTACCTCAGTGATTGGCACCTTGGTGTTCTCTGCTGCATCTGTCTGATCAGCATCTTCTTTCTTTTCCTCAACACCAGCTTCATCACCAGCATCAATAGCTTCCAAATTCTCATTCTTTACTTCATCTTCTTCTTTCTTCTTCATCTCATCAATCTGCTGTTCTTCAGTAATAGGTTTCTCAACCTTTTCATTCACCTCAATTTTTTCTTCAATCTTTTCTTTTACTTCCTCAACTTTCACAACTTCAACTTTTACTTCTTCAGCAACTTTCTTCAACTCTTCAACCTGACACTCAACATTCTTCTTCATTCTTTCTTCATCCCTCGTCCTCAAGCTTGAAGTCATAACATCTCTTATGATTTTTCCAAGCTTTTTCTCATATGATTTATCTTTCACAGAATTTGAATAATATTCTCCAGCTCGAGGAATTACTAGAAGAATATCATCATAAATTATGTCCTTCTTGGGAACAACAGGTTCACCATATTTGTTGACATAACACTCTTGCTTCTTATCCCATCTTTTGTAGCTGACAGCATCTTCATATTCTTCTTGCATTTCATTCATTCTGTTCCAAGCAATGTTTCTTTCTCTGTAAGTTTTCTCACTCAGAATCTCTTCTCCGGTTTTCTCTTTGATTTCTCCTATAACTTTTTCTTCTTGGTTTTCCTCTTTAATTTCTGCAACAAAAACATAATCATTGCTCTTTGATGGGTTTCTGCCATGAGCTGTACTTCGATTATCAACACGATCTTCTTCTGGAAGAATCTGACTCCAATCATATCCTTCACCATCATGGATTACATCACAAGCTCTAGATTTCTCTCTGGGTTTATCTTCGATCATTTTCGGCTCTTCTTTGCTTCTGTGGTAGATTGCCTTTCGGTAATAATCATCATTGAACGGATGTTCATTTCCACCTACTACAGAATTGTTGCATTCTCTCTTGAAATGACCTTTTTTGCTTACATTTGAAACAGGTCACTTTGGACTTGTCAAATCCAAGTTTTGTTGATGCACCTCCTAATGATTGTTTCCCAGTAATCTCCATATATCTCTGAGCTCTGCGGATGCAACTTACCAAACACCAGCGAATATCGATAAGTTCCATCTCTTCCGGATCAATCTGGTCATAGTCTTCTTTGGTTAACCCTGAGTTACCAATTTTGCCTGCAACTAGACCTTCATACGATTCCAGAACAGATGCAAGAAAACTCATTTGTTGTTTAGCTGAATTGATGCTCATTGTCGGAGAATTTTTCAACTTGAGAGCAATGTTGCACAGTATCTCATCTGATTCTTCAGAACTAGCTTTTGAATAAGCTGAATGATAACCGGATCGTAACTTGATGAGCTTTTCTGTGGCTCTTTTGTCCTCTCACCACTGAATGCTGTCTTTGGTGATTCTCCAACTTTCACCGAATTTAATTACCTTTGTAGTAGAGATTAACATTCTGTTGATGTGAAGAGCTGCTCATCTTGTTTTGTTTCTACAATTTAAGCTCATGACTTTCTATCTTTTCTAGCAAGACATCAAGAGAAATTGTGTCATATAAAGCATCATTTTTCAATATGAATACAAACGTTTGCCACTGATCAGCTCGTGGTAACGCTTCTATGATCTTATCAATTATTTCTTCTCTAGTTTTAACAATACCAAACCGATCAAGTTCAATTTTTAAATGACCAAATCTCTCTATCATTTGTCTAACTGATTCATCTTTCAAACTATCAAACAAATCAAATTATTTCTTTAATAATGCAATTTTATTTTTCTTCATTTGTTTACCCCCCTCAGCTTTAACCCTTAAGGCTTCCCAGACAGATTTTGATGTTCAGTCATGTTGCAATAAAGCAAACATGTCATTCCTGATTGAAGATTGAATCAAAGCAATCATTCTTTGTTCTGCTGAGAATTCTGCTTTGTCTTCTTTGGGTAAGTTTTTGAGTGGAAGCTCTTCTCCTTTATCATTTGTCGGCCTTTTATACCCAAACTCCAAACAAAACCAGCTTTCATGAGCATAAGCTTTTGCCCAGTTGATGAATCGATCTTTCCACCAAGTATAGTCTTCAATACTTTCCAGAGTTGGTGGTTTTGAATGTGTGCCGTAAAAGTTATCATGTTTAATGTTCTCATTTATCGCTTTTGTAATGGTTTTTGGTGTGACAGTTGAGATTTCTGAAGACTCGGATGTAAACGCGTTGTAGAACTCTTCAGCCATGATGTGAAGTTCTTGAATTACCTGGAGACAAAGACAATCAAACAAACACAATCAGTTTAAACAATATCAAACAACTTGTAATAAACTGACACTCAATTGACGTGAAATGATCTTGAAACGAAATATCCACTTTCAAACGGAATAGTGATTTTCAAACGGAATCACTTCTTCAAGCGAAATCAGAATTTTCACACGAGATCACACTTTCAAACGGAATTCCTTGTTCAAACGAAATCACTTGTATGACACTTCAAACGAAATCAGAACTTCAAACGGAATACCCTTTTGAAACGGAATTATCTAATTTCGTGTGAACCTTCTCAAACGAAATTACACGTTGGAGCGGAATTACCCTCTTCACACGAAATCTTTAAACGGAATTACACTTTTCAAGCGGAATCAACTATAATTCAAACGAAATCAGTAATTTCGTGTGAAATTGTCTCAACTTTTCAAGCGAAATCAGATGCTTCCTTCAAACGGAAATAGCTTTTTGGTCCATTTTTGTCACTTTTAATCTAAATTTAGGTCTGATTCTTTCAAGGCTTTGTTAAAACACTGTTTCACGTGTAATGTGTGAAATTCAATCCATTTTGTCCATAAAATCTTGTTCAATTGTGAAAAAGAAGGTGTAGAAGTCAGAAAACTGATGAAATCAAGCTAAACTCTTCCTCCTGAGCTCTGATACCACTTGTAGGATCGTTGTGTGACCTGACTGAGTCGATGAGAAGAGTTTTAGATCCGAATCAAAGGCGGAATAAATGAAACGGACGCTCGATTCAATTATAATGTCTCTATTATTTATCTAACAATGATTTACAACCTGGAGACGATTCGGCAGAGCTTCGCTACTCAGATCCGAAAGTTACAAATGACAAACCAAGTGCACCTATATATAGTGTTCTAATTCCGTTTGAAATGTCCAAAGGCACTTTCAAGCAGTATTAACAAAGTTAATTTCGTTTGAAATGGTCCTTGGCTGTTTCAAACGAAATTACCATTAAACACACTAAACTCAGTTTCTAGCACCCGAACTCTGGTTTATCCTATCCTATTACATGACTCGATACAAGACAAAGTCAATAGACATAATGCACTAACAAAGAGGAAACGTGAGGATGATAACTCACACCGTTCAGACAAGAAGCGTAAAGGGAACTCGGATCACAAGAAGAGTTCAGGGTTCAAGAAAGATGACCAACAGTCGGGTGAAAAGCCCAAATGCAAGACCTGCAAGAAGCGCCATCAGGGAAAGTGCAGGTATGAATCAAAATCCCAATCACAGCCTAGGGCATGTGGGATCTGTAAGTCTTCTGTGTGACACCTGTTCCTCCACGGCCATCAAACAAATACTGTATCAATGAAATATTGTATTTCATACTTGGGACATGTACAAATATGTGTATCCTTTGCACATTATCAATTCTTGTTCGATTTCAAGCTTTAAATCGCTTTCTGGAAGGTTATACGCGCACTGATGCGTAAATATAACCCGTTTAATGCAACGAATGCTCCGTAATAGTGAAATATACTTAAGATACCTTAAAAAACCTTTACATAACTTAGAAATAAGTTTTGAAGGCTTTGGTATGGCGAAATCAAGTTAAATCGCTTACAGGGACTAAAGTTGACAAACTGTGAAAGTATGCCAATTTGAACTGTAACAGACATTCTGGAACATGACCATAAGTTAAACACACCTTAAATATCCTTTATATAGCTTAGAAATAGGCTTTGAGGGGTTAGTTGTGCTAAAATAAACTTTTGGCTCATTCAGGGACTAAAAGTGTCAAAAAGTGCACAAGTTTGCATTTTCGCGCATATCTTACGTTCTGAATACATCCAGACATCCAAAAATTTATGTAAGCACTATAATATTTTATTTTAGTGTTTGGCATAAGAAAAATCCATTCGTCGCGTCATTTGGATCGTTTTTCGCACTTATGCGTATTCCGTCGTAATTAACCGAACATCGCGATCATACGACCAAACGAACCGACATCCTTGATATTTTTGAGCATGTTTTGAGTTCCCTATACTTTAACCTCATTTTAGAGCCTTGAAATGAGGTTAACGGGGTTCAAACGCATCGAAAATAGCTTAAACGGGCTGCAGGGACCATTTATGCCATTTTTGAAACTTTTCTGAATCTGGCACATGCTAGCGTAGCGCGAGCACCTTATGCCTTTCCAGTGGCACTACGCGAGCACCTCATCTGAACAGAAAAACCAGATTCAATGGATTAACAGCTGTTAAACTCCCAACCACACACCCACACTTGCCCTTTCAGTTCATGAGAGGCCATTTTTAGTCACCACAACATTCCAACAAGTGTACGCCTTAGATTCGATCACGGTTTCCAAGAAACGATCCTAACGGTTCGGGAAATCCTATAAATACCCACATCCCCCAACTTCAAAACCCCCTAGAATCTGATTTGAGAAGCTCTAAGTTGAAACCTTTGTTTCATACCTGAGCTACTTGAATCAAGATTAGTATTCGGGGACCCTTCGTAAGTATTCCTTCGTTCTTTTATTGCTTTTCGAGTCTGAAAGTCAAACTTTGTTTGACTTTCTACGTTGACCAGTTTATGGTCAATGCGAAGTTCGTTTGAACTTCGCAACGTGATTGTAATCACGATGGTTATAGTCCCTTGTGACTATGCCTACTGATTACCACGTTGTCTAGGGTCGTAAGGGTAAGCGATCTAATAAATCGCTTATACCTTCGAACCCGACCCATTTGATCGATCATTAGGATCCGACCAAATACATTAAGGTGACCATAGTATATAGGGAATAACCTTCTGAGGTTATACCTTATGGTCGCTTCGTTTAAGTAGTTGTATGATAGGTAGTTTATATGCCTTAGGTAAATTACCAAAATACCCCTTTGATGCCAAAATTCATTATAAACATATGTGACATAACTTTTGACATCTAAACTGATTTGACGACAATATTAGGCATGTTAAGGCATATTCTACTTATCATAGGACTAGTTTGGTAGTCCGAACGCGTTTCACGCGAACGACGCGTTAAAGTAGCATAAGCTACCTAAACGGGTCGTAATGGGTCGTAAGCACTTATGTTAGGTTTCATTTAGTATGTAGGCTTTGTTAAACCATATTACACGAGTCTCCATACTCGTTTGGTTTACGAACCCTCATTCTACTAAATCCTCCGATTTAGGTCCAGTTTATTAACATAGTTACCTATATTAGGTGTCGTTTGATTCCGTGATCTCTAGCATTGCTTGGTGGTTATCTTAGGACTTCTAAGCAATCTCAAGTGAGTACATAGACCCCTCTTTTACTGTTTACAAACTGTTTTGGGGTGAAACACATGTGCCTACTTGTTACTTTCATGTTTTCCTATTTTCACATCATATGCTTGTTATGTTCAGTAGTACATTTATAGTACATGATTTCATTACATTTTATGTTATGTATGCCCATTGTGTGCGTACTTAGTACATTATTTTACATTACATTTTATGCTATGTATGCCCATTGTGTGCGTACTTAGTACATTATTTTACATTACATCACATGCTATGTATGCCCATTGTGTGCGTACTTAGTACATTATTTTACATTACATTCTATGCTATGTATGCCCATTGTGTGCGTACTTAGTACATTATTTTACATTACATTTTATGCTATGTATGCCCATTGTGTGCGTACTTAGTACATTATTTTACATTACATTACATGCTATGTATGTTCATCATACTTAGTACATTCGTTTCACATCACATGCTATGTATGTTTATCATACTTAGTACATTTATTATTCATTCACATGCTTACATTTTGATATGATATTTGGTTTGTTTTGATGGATCAATATACATTCATTAACACCGATCACGCCGTTCGTTAGTAGGTAGTGGTACCATAGGAATTGACAACTCCCGTTCCGGACATCCTGGGTAGGTTTGGATGAAAGGAATGACCGAATTCGATATACATAACTTAGATAAACCTTTAATTTGTTTAAGGGTTTATCGCCACAGTCTCAAGGCTTGAATGTATGCATTCTCACAATACCGCATAGATGTTTATATCCGTATAGCATGCATTTGTTCCACAAAACATAGTTTTGATTTAAACCATGTTTTACTTCAATACTTTGTTTTTGTGCATATGGTTTAGTTGATACATCTCACTAGCCATACATATCATTTTGGTTACACATTACATGATTTACATTTGACACATAAACATTATTGACATTGGTTATACATTACATGACTTACATCTTGACATAAACATTTTGACATATTATTCAATACGTTTGGCAATTGGTTTAAACATAGACATCTTACATTGTTGGTTTGGTTTGAGTAAGTGATTTAAGTAACGAGGCGTGTGTAATATGATACAGGCATGGTGGATACGCCGCTGGTACTTCCTATATATAAGTGTTTGTATGGTATTACATATTGTAGCGTTATTTGAATCATTTCAATTTGAGACATATAACATTTTATACAAATAACATACTTTTCACAAGACATTAATTTACAAACAATTTATCTTATACAAACTCATTTTACATGGTTATTCATTTAACCATACATTATTCTCTTATTTATACATATCATCTGATCTTATCGTTTTTCAAATGATTTACAAGACAAAGCAAATTACAAGGTTCATGACTAAACATTTTCTCAAACATAAGTCTTGAATTCTGTTTTCACAAAACCTTTGTATCTCACAGGCATTTTTATGCTGACGTACCTATTTTCACATGTGTTTTCAGGAGATGATGCATAGGACTTATCAAGATACACTTAGGCGACTTGGGCCTTAGTGACAATAAAAGATGCAAGACTAGTTATTTATGTTATGTTTCTTTGATTATCAAGACAATGTAACTCTTTTATTTAATAGAACAATATTTCAATTTCCATGTGTTATGAAACAATGATTCTGTTACAACACTCCCCGACGTTTTCCGCCACGTTTTGTTGTTCTACGTGGTCGGGGTGTGACATTCTGAGCATAAGTCGTTGGATTATAAGAAGATTAAGGATGTAACTTGTTACAATTGTAACGAGAAGGGGCATATCAAGTCTAATTACCCAAAGTATACCAAGAAACCCGAAGAAGGAAAGAAGACCAATGCCAGGGTCTTTCAGATGAATGCACAAGAAGCAATTCAGAATGACAACGTGATAACAGGTACCTTTCTTATCAATGATGTTTATGCAAGGGTGTTTTTCGATTCGGGTGCAGATAAATCGTTTGTTGATAATAAGTTTTGTAAATTATTAAATCTGCCTGTTAAAACCCTAAGAAGCCTCAACCGTGTTAGATGGATGTTTCATATCCATTAGGAACCACTCTTTTCCGTTGTCTTTGCCTCCTGTGAAATTAGCTGGTTTCGACATAGTAATTGGCATGGATTGGTTATCTCACAACCAAGCTCAGATCGTATGTGATAAGAAACAAGTGGTGATCAAGACTCCGTATGGTGAGCCACTTACCATACAAGGAGATACTCAGTATGGGTTGCTTAAGCAAGTGTCTATGCTTAAGGCGTCAAGGTGTATGAAGAAGGGTTGTGTCATTTATATGGCACATGTGACTATTGATGAACCAAAGCCCAAGGTTGAAGAAATCCCTGTCATTTCTGAATATCCCAAAGTATTCCCCGAAGAATTACCTGGTTTACCACTAGATAGGCAAGTAGAGTTCAGAATTGACATTATACCTGGAGCAGCACATGTTGCAAGAGCACCTTACAGATTAGCACCGACTGAGATGAAGGAGTTAAGGACTCAACTAGATGATTTGTTGGCAAAAGGTTTTATTCGTCCTAGTTCATCTCCTTGGGGAGCACCAATTCTGTTTGTGAAGAAGAAGGATGGCTCGATGCGTCTATGCATCGATTACCGCGAGCTAAACAAGGTTACTATCAAGAATAGATATCCATTGCCCAGGATCGACGATCTGTTTGATCAGCTTCAAGGAGCAAGTTACTTCTCCAGGATTGATTTGAGGTCAGGATATCATCAGCTGAAGGTCAAAGATGAAGATGTGCATAAGACTGCATTTAGAACTCGATATGGTCACTATGAGTTCTTGGTGATGCCTTTTGGGCTCACTAATGCACCAGCAGCGTTCATGGATCTCATGAATCGCGTACGCAAACCCTATTTGGACAAGTTTGTCATAGTCTTCATTGATGACATTCTTATTTATTCAAAAATTAGGCTGATCATGAGAAGCATCTTCGATGTATTCTTAAACTTCTATAGCAAGAGAAGCTCTACGTCAAGTTTTCAAAGTGTGAATTTTGGCTTCGTGAAGTCCAATTCCTTGGACATGTGGTTAGTGAGTGTGGTATCCAGGTGGATCCCGCTAAGATTGAAGCTATCATGAATTGGCAAGAGCTGAAGACGCCCACAGAAATTCGCAGCTTTTTGGGTCTAGCAGGATATTATAGGCGTTTTATTGAAAATTTTTCAAGGATTGCTGCACCCCTGACTTCGCTGACTCGCAAGAATATCAAGTTTAATTGGGGTCCTAAGAAACAAGAATCCTTTGATATTCTTAAACAAAAGTTAAGCAATGCACCAGTGTTGACATTGCTAGAAGGTATTGAAGAATTTGTGGTTTACTGCGGCACACAGGCATGGGATGTGTGCTTATGCAGAAGGGAAAAGTTATTGCTTATGCTTCCCGTCAGTTAAAGGTGCATGAAAAGAATTACACCACCCATGATTTGGAGTTGGGTGCCGTTGTATTTGCACTAAAGCTTTGGAGGCATTACCTGTATGGGACTAAGTGTGTGATCTATTCTGATCACAAGAGCCTTTAGCATCTGTTTAATCAGAAGGATCTGAATATGAGACAGCGTCGATGGATGGAGACACTGAATGATTATGATTGCAAAATCCGATACCATCCAGGATAGGCGAATGTAGTCGCCGATGCTTTGAGCAGGAAAGAAAGGGTTAAACCCATCAGTATCAATGCCAAGAGCATTGAATTGAGAAACAACTTGAATGAAAGGTTGCTAGCCACTCAGAAGGAAGCTGTATTAGAAGCTAACTTCCCAAATGAAAAGTTGGGTGTCATTGTCGATCAACTGTCTTGTGACAAGGATGGAATTCTAAGATTGAATGGACGAATATGGGTTCCAATTTATGGTGGACTACGAGATGTGATTCTTTAAGAAGCCCATAGCTCCAAATACTCAGTTCATCCTGGAAGTGACAAGATGTACCAGGATTTAAAGGCAAATTACTGGTGGATAGGTTTGAAGAAATCTATAGCCACTTATGTGGCCAAATGTTTGACGTGCGCACAAGTTAAGGCAGAACACCAGAAGCCGTCAGGTTTACTGCAACAGCCTGAACTTCCTACCTGGAAGTGGGAAATGGTAACTATGGATTTTATCACCAAGTTACCAAGGACAAAGCGAGGAAATGATACTATTTGGGTTATAGTAGATAGACTGACCAAGTTAGCCCACTTCTTACCTATTAAGGAAACACACAGCTCAGATAATCTAGCTCAGCTGTAAGTGGATGAGATTGTATCTCTCCATGGAGTGCTAGTGTCTATTATCTCTGATAGGGATACGAGATACACGTCGCATTTTTGGAAATGCTTTCAGCAATCCCTAGGCACTCGATTAAACTTTAGCACTGCATATCATCCTCAGACGGATGGTCAGAGCGAGTGTACGATTCAAACTATGGAGGATATGTTAAGAGCTTGTGTTATTGATCTAGGTGGAAGTTGGGATGATCATCTTCCACTAATCGAATTTTGTATAATAATAGTTATCATTCAAGTATTCAAGCTGCACCTTTTGAAGCTTTATATGGAAGAAAGTGCAGGACGCCAGTTTGCTGGGCGGAAGTTAGAGATGTCCAACTAACAGGACCTGATATAGTCCTAGATATGACAGATAAGATCGTGCAGATTTGTGATCGTCTCAAAGCTGCCAGGGATAGGCAGAAAAGCTAAGCAGATAAAAGGCGTAAACCTCTGAAATTTGAGGTAGGTGACAAAGTGTTACTTAAGGTATCACCCTGGAAAGGGGTAATGCGTTTTGTCAAGAAAGGAAAGTTAAGCCCAAGATATATAGGACCATTCGATATCATCGAATGTGTCGGAACAGTGGCTTACAAGTTAAACCTGCCTGAAGAGCACAGTGGAATTCATAATGTATTCCACATCTGCAATCTGAAGAAATGTCTAGCCGATGAATTGCTAGCCATGTCACATAAAGATGTGCATATTGATGAGAGCTTAAAGTTTGTTGCAAAACCTTTGTCGATCGAGGATCGACAGGTTAAGAAGCTTCAGAAGAAGCATGTACCGATTGTAAAAGTTAAATGGGATGCCCGTAGAGGTCCCGAGTACATGTGGGAGGTCGAGTCCACAATGAAATAGAAGTACCCTCATTTATTTCAGTAAATCTCGAGGTCGAGATTTCTTTCAAGGGGGTGGGGATGTAACACCTCACAAAATCATGTCCAATATAATATCGACACGTGTCATGGACTTTAAACGAATAACAAATTGATTCAAAGGACTAAAAGTTGACAAACAAAGAAAGTATGTGTGCAGAAGGATTCAAAGTGTCAACATTTGATAATTTTTTCTTTCAACAACCCTACACGATGTTTATACCCTTAAACGAATGAATTATGAATCATATGAAACCGTTTGTGGAAGAAAGTGAAAGTTTACAAACCGCAAGGGTTAAATGTGTCAACATGTTTAATTTATACCTCTGAGTGACCTTTTAACAAACCTAAAGATTTGTAACGATTAATTATGCTCCCAAGAATAAGTGATAAAAATTTCACAAGGTTTCGACATCGTATGAAGAAAATACGTTAACATTCGTAAGTGAGGGGTTAAAAGCGTCAACGTTGAAATTCAAGACTTTTCGGTGATCGTACAACTAACCGGGAGCTTAACGAAGTTTGTTTAAGACTTAGTTCCTTTAAAAGTCAAGTTTGGGGGTTATAAATGCAATAAAAACAAGTTAAAAATAAGTTTAGGAGAACCAGGGACCAAAATTGCAAATCTGGCAAACTTGGTGACCGGATCTGGGCCTCATACCGGCCGCGTAAGACTTCTCTATTTCTTACGCGGGCCGCCTAAAAGTTTCCAGCTCCCAAAATTTGGACAAATTCCTGTTCAAGCTGTTCCACCGCCTTACATGCATGGTTTTCGATCCCAGGGGCTGCACCAGTGGTATTTCATGCATAGGGGACACTTGGATTCATCTGGGATCAATCCAAGACTTGTGTGGAGCAATCTTGTAATGTTTTATGTCCTATATAAAGAGTTCTTGTATTCTTGTTCATTTGCTCATTTGCAAATATCATTCTAACTCACTCTCTGGAGCTCTCTGGACTTCAAGGAAGATTCCCTAAGCTTCATTTTCGTACTAAGTACTTCAGTAAGCTTCCTTAACCTCTCTAATTCGTGTTTTATTAGTTTAATGACCTAAAGTCAAAGCCGTCGTAAATAAGCTTTGACTTAGTGATTAATCGCTAATGGTCCAGTCATTTTTTGAATTGAAAATGGCTATGAGTTGGTAATTATGTGGGTAATAAACCCTTAAAAGGGCACCCTCTGATTCCCACTAGAACTAGGTCAATTGTCGGGTCAAACTTAATTATAAAAAGTCAACAGAAAGCGATTTTGCGAATAACCTAATAATTAGCAATGTAGAAGCTATGAAACCTGTTTTAACACTTATATAACTTGGCAATGAATGTAAGAACATGTCTAAGCATGTTCAACCCGACAACTTTGAGTTTAGGCTCGGTTCGGAACCGAAAGTCGCAAAAGTAGACTTTTGCTTTGACTTTCAGTTCTGACCCGATTTAGCTTAGTTTAGACATGCCTTAAAGTTCCTTTAGGGCCAGGTTATAGGTTAGTATAACCCTCTGAGATTATACAACTTGGTTTCTAATCTATCCGATTCATTTGCATGTTTCCGTTATATGCTTAAATGTTGACCATTATGCCCTTTTGATCTTAAAACGAGATTTTTGAAAATGTGAGAGGACAAACACCTTTATTACTGATTTATAAACATGTCCTAAAAATTTGACATCAGTTTAAGGTATAAATTAGGAGTTATGCTCAATATCGTAATTAGAAACCTTTTTTTATTAATTAAACGACATTATTAGCATAAAGCCTATCTAAACCCAAATTTTGACACCAAACTTTTTACCCACTGATGTAATATAATATTTTGGGATTTTTGAAGATTTTTATTTATTTTTAAACTGAGCATAACATAGGGTTCTTGCTTTAATTCGGTAATTGTCGGTTATACCCTTTTTGCTAATAAAAATGAGTTTTACATAACATTTTGATACCAAAATTTTTGCTACTGACTTTATATGATAAATAAAATATTTTGAACTTTATAAACTGATCAAAAACTCAGATTTCCTATTATAACCCGAAAATCGCTTAAAACCGACTTTTACGCGTTTTAAACGCATAGTATGGATTAAAACTATTTTTATCATATAAGACTTAATACCTACTGATGTTTTAAGTCAATTTTTATACTTTAACAGAAAGCAAAAGTTATGAACTCAGATTTCCAAATTTGACCTTTAAAGCTTATGTGAAATTACCAAAATTCCCCTTCGGTGCATAATTTGGTTATAAATGATAAATTTCACATATATGCAATACCCTACTGATATAACTTATTAAATTGAATATTTTTACTGATCATTTCAGACCTGAATCTCAGATTAATATTTAATCTCTTTTATAACCTTTAAAATGACCAAAATACCCCTTCGGGGCTTAATTTGAGTTTAAATTCGTTTTGGGCATAATGTATGCTATCCTACTGATATCACAACATATTTAAGGCATATTAACTTAGGAAACCTTTTCATGACTCATTTGTTTACCCGTTACGCATTTTTCGCGTTCGGTGCGGTTTATGTAACTAGTTTTCGTAAATTAACCGAAATGGGTCAAACCTTATCATTTTTATCTGAAAATACAGAATGTGTTTAGTCTATCCATATTATACAAGTCTTCAAACTTGTCGGGTCTAAATCACATTCTATTCCGGTCTTCGCTTAATCATGCGTTTTGAACCGTATACCTTTTCTTTAAAACTAACTGGTCTAAGTTTAAACTTAAGTAAGACCCGTTAGGAATCTAATAGGTTAATTAAAACCTTCGTTCCAGATTTAGGAGACCAGTAAAAGATACTTGCACTTGCTGATTTGTACGGCTGGGATAAATTTATATAATTTGCTCAGGTAAATACTTTTAACTTATTTTCCCTTATACGGGCTTGGGGTACGGTATATAAAATACCGCTTGGTCGGGTATTGAATTTTTAATCATATGAAGGTTAAATCATTGAGATAACCCGTTTAATATGTTTTGTCTGTTCTAAGCCTTTGGGGGGTTAATGACCATGTCCTGGATATCCTCGGCTCATTCATTGAAATGGCCACGACTTAAGAACGGGGTGAAGGCATCCACCTGCCGGTGCGTATGTAAAATAATATACCCACCTGTTCGAATAACTCGCGCATGGGATATATTTTGTGGTGTGTCTATTAATCTTTAACCCGGTTTTCAGCCCGGACTACTAAACGTATAATAAACATGTAATTCTTTAACAAGTTTATTTTTAGATAATTATCCCAAGTTATAAAAGATATTTTGTGCCTTGTGCATTCACATCAATTTTTCTAAAAATTTTCAAAATGAGTCGGTTAATTGTATTTTCCAGTGAAAACTGACGTATTTTCCCAAAAAGGTTAAGTGCAGGTACTAATCGTAATGGGCTGGCTACTCCTAGCATCAATAAAGAGTCTTGCAAGCTTAGATGTTTAAGAATCTGTTGAACAATGTTGCCTTTATCTTTGATCCACCTGTGGATCCCTTTTACAACCGTTTGTAATAATTGATATTACTTTTCATCGATTTGTAATGAAATTATCTTTAGCTTCCGCTGTGCATTAAACTGTGATAATTTGACTATGATGATATCAACTACGTCACGATACTCCCCACCGGGCCCACTGGTAATACGTGGAAGTATCGGGGTGTGACATAATGGCTTAATTATAAAAAATGAATAGACATATTTATAAGAAATGTTTCTTGAAAAGTACATATTAAAATGACTTAAGTTACGGTTAAATATGGTACGATTATCATATTATTATTTGAAATGGCTTTAGTTACTGTTAAATATGGTATGATTATCATATATTTACTATATTTGATTGGAAAAGCTAACATCTATCACAGTCGAATATATATGATCAAATTGTAGGTCCCTAGAGGAGGATCTAGAACAACCTTATCCTTGTTATCGAACACACCCGCAAGTGCGGAATCCAAGCGGGTATGCAACCAAGCCAATGAATGCAAACACAAGATAAAGATTCAAAGTTAAAACTCACTTGTATAATTTCAGCAGAGTTTCAATACAATGTTTCACAAGAAAAACCTCTAAACTCTACTGCTATGTTTTCTCACTTATCTGTTCTGCATGACTTGTTTAAATAGGCACACATCTGCAGACCCTACGAATGACTTTGTAGATACACTATGTCTGTAGCTTCTGTCTGTACTAAGTCTATATTTTGTCCTAGTTTTTGTTTTGGTATAGTTTTGTTTATATTATTGAATCAGGGACGAACTGGTTTTGTAAAGTCCATCAGGATGGATGGAGTCCATCCGATCGGATGGACATGGTTCATCCGGACGGATGACCATCCGATCGGATGGCCATCCGGATGGGTAATTTGTTTGTCCCTCTTATTTGAAACCTTTTGTCCAGTTGATCTCCGAGGCGAAGTTCTTGTACTTTCTCACGGAACCTTGTATTTTCTACTATTTCTAATGAGAATGGATGCTTTGAACTGTACTATCGTTGTTGATCTTACTTCTACACCGTGTTTGGATTCCGCACTCTCGCGGTGATCGCAGATCCGACCTGAGTGAGTTCATTCGAGCCGAATTCCCGGTCCTCATAAGTGGTATCAGAGCTTGGATGTCGGATTCGGAGAGGATCTACAGCGATTTGACAGATATTGGACCGATTTCAGCCGAATTCAGCTGATTCTACCGGAGATATCATCTGATTCTTCATCTATTTCTCTTATTTCATCTCATTTCTTCTTATTTCAGACTTTACACATCATAAACACCTAAAAATCCAAAATTGACTAAGATTTCACGGTTAAAATGGCCTAAAATTGACATAATCTGTGCGAAATCTATCAATTAACAATCCTACAAAGTTTCACAGCAAAATTCGAACAAAATCACATTGAAATCGATCAAAAACCATGATTTTTGGGATGAACAGTGCTGACGTCACCCATCCGATCGGATAGACATCCGGCTGGATAGTGTTTGTTAGTGAACTGTTGTTCTTGCTGACGTCATCTCTCATCTGATCGGATAGTCATCTGACCGGATAGAGTTTATATTGTTTGAAAGTTCAAGTTTATGAGTTTATCGACTGACCATCCGATCGGATAGCCATCCGACCGGATAGTCATCCGACACTTGGCTCTTTTGAGACTTATTCATTTGGTCATTTCATCCGGATAGCCATCCGGACGACTGACCATCCGATCAACTGTTGTTTTTGTGTATTCAAGTTTGACCGAGTTTGACTTTTTCAGGTACTACAATCTTGGGTGACGAGTTTCTAAATCTGTTTGGTGACATTTTCGCCTACTATATCACCGGAACTACATCATCAGACGCAAATCCTAAAACTGCTACAAAAGCGATATCAGATTCACTTAGCGTGGACAACGCTTATGGCCCATATAACAAACCACCAAAACTTATGGCTATCGAGGACTACAACCGCTGGGCAAAATGTTTTGATGGTTGGTTAAGGGCTTTTGGTTATGACAGTTGGAAGTGTATGAAAAATGGATACAATAACACAAGAAGTGATTATGAGAATCTACGAGATGATGAGCAGGATGAATTTATTGCCGAACAAAAATGCATTGCACTCTTGCATCAATCTGTACGGGACGATATTATTTCTTTGATTGATTACGAGAATTCGAAGGATTTGTCGAGTAAATTAGAGAAGAAGTGCACAGGTGGAGAGGAGATTGTTAAAAACAAAAAGTCATTGTTGAAAAAAGAGTTTGATCTTTTTGCTTGTTTGAAAAACGAAAATGTACTAAAATGATAGAAAGGTTCTGCCATTTGAAAGCCGAACTAGAAAGATTTGGGATTAATAAGGACAAAGAAGAGTTAGTCGATAAGCTGTTTGAAGCATTACCGAACAAACAAGATTGGCAGAGTTTTGGTTTGGTGCTAAAGAACACAAAGAAGATGGCAGATATTACATTGGACTGGCTGATTGAGAAACTAGAGGGGCACGAGTTAGAGATCAAGAAACTGAACAAAGTGAACAATGCACAGTATCAACAAAATGTAGAATTGTACTACAGGGGTAGCATGATCCCAAAAGCTTCATCAACAAAAACTGCTTTCAGTGCTGAAAGTTCAAATACCACAGCAAAGGAGAATTCAAGTAGTGGGTCTTCAAGTAGTTACGGGAATCATGGCACTAGTTCAAGTACACCTACATCGTCTGCATCAAACACTCAGCAACCTCAAAGTACTAACAACGCCAATGTCTTTCAATGCAACATTCCTGTCAACCTTAACAATGCCCAGAACTTCAATGAAGAAACTGCTAAACAACAAATGGTGTTTCTTGCATCGATATTGGAATCTTATGAAAGTCTCGTAGCAGGGAAGATTGGTAACACAAACCTCACAAAAGAAGATTACTATCAAATCGACCCGGAGGAGATGGAGCTCATAGATATCCGTTGGTGCATGGCTAGTGTTATTCGTAGGGTACAACGATTCATGGAAATAACAGGACGACAGTCGATTGGAGGGCCTTCAACGAATTTGGGTTTCAACAAGTCAAAGGTGAGTTGTTACAAGTGTAAGCAGAAAGGTCACTTCAAGAGGGAGTGTCGAAATTCAGCAGCTGATGAAACTGCGAATCCTTTTCAGGATGACTATTACAGAAAAGCAGTTTTCATAGGAATCGTGAAGAGCCACCAAAAATGAAGCAAATCGAAGACACTCTGAAAGAAAAATTGTGGGCTCTTGCGGTGATTCAAGACGATGAAGGGTTCAACTGGAGTGATTTTTTTCCAGAGGAGGATGCTGTTGGTTATGCGTTCATGGCAGAAGTCGAAAAAAAAATCAACATACAACAGAGAAAGAAGTCTGGCACAGAGAAAATATCAAAGAATTCATGAGGCTTTCAAAGAAGCTAGGAAAGCGATAAGGTGGGATCCAGACAGAGAATGCTACTTGGATCCGAAAGGAAATATCTGCATTGATTTGAAAACAATTGATTTCGAAGCTCTTTTAAAGTCGATTCCTTCAGAATAAGAGCAGATAAAAATCGATGCACAAATAAGAGCTGAGAAGGAGAGATTGAGACAAGAAAGATATGAGGAATATCTGAGGTCAAAGGAGCCTAAGAAGGTAGATGAAGGGATTATTAATGTGAAGGTCGAGATGACAGCCGAAAACTTGACAAAGATGGCAGACCAAGTCATGATGTCAAAGGCATTACAGGTAGATTCCACATCCGCTTCTGAGTCTGAGTCGTCGGAAAAGGTCAGTTCTAGTGGTTCAGATAGTGAACCAGGTAAGGCTGAAAATGCTAAATCTGAAAGTTATTGCAGAAATTTCATGAAAAAGAATGCAAAGTCTATAATACACACGAGTATCTCTCTCGATCAAAAATCTAGGAGCTAACAAATAAAATTAACATTCTAAACAGAGAAGTGATTGGTCGAGACAAACTGATAAAATGTTCAACTGACAGAATAAATGAGTTAAATGAAAAAATTAAAACTGATGAAAATGATGTTGAACGTTTTTGAAAAGAAAATGAAAAGTTGATGCTTGAGAAGAGAAAAATTTCTGAGCATTTTTTCAAGTTAAAAAGAACAATCAAAGATTCAGACGAACGAAACATTAAAACTCGTAAAGAAAATTCAGAATTATCTGGTGTTCTTCAAGCAAAATAAAAATTAATAAATGCTCAACTGGATGAGATTGCGAATCTCAAGCTTTAGTATCCGGAAGCTAAAATTGAGAATGAGAGAATCAACTTGAAGCTGAATAGTTACTCTTCTGCCAGCTTTGTTCTTCAACACATAGTTCCTAAACTGGTTGCAAAGTCTGTACCTTTGGGTTTGAATCAAAAGAAAGAGAAACAAACTTCAGTGACCACACCAGTCATGAAGTATGTTCCGAAAAAGGTCGCTAAAAATGAAATAAAAAAGGAACAAACTTCCACATCTGCACATTTTGAGAAGTTTGATCCAAAAACATATGTTCCTTCGACAAATGTGTCAAAAATTGAAACCAAAGAGGAAATTGAAAGTGAATTGGAATTAAATGATAAAAATTTTCCACCACTCTATCCAGATGAGAAGCTACCTAAGTCGGATGCGGCTTGGGTTGTTTTCTTCAACTAAATCATTCGTGAAATGTGTAGGAGCTCCTAAGATCTATTTCAAAGTGGATTCTGGATAGTGGAGCATCCCGGTACATGACGGGGCGTAAAACCCTGTTATATGATGTACGTGGTTTCAATGGTGGTTACGTAGGTTTCGCCGGAAACCAAGGTGGAAGAATTATCAGGGAGGGCACATTATCCAATGGTGTCGTTTCATTTGAACGTGTCAATTAGATACCAGAGCTGGAGAACAACTTACAGAGCATCTCTCAAATTTGTGACAGAATGTACACAACGCACTTTACCGACAAGGAATGTTTTATTTTGAAGCCGGGGTTTGTTGTCCCCGACGAGTAGATTATCATGAGAGCGCCGAGGGAAAATGATCTGTACGTTCTAGACATGAGCATTGCGACGACTACTTTGGGTCATCCTCAGTGTTTTGTCTTAAAAGCTACCGAGAAGGAGTCAGTGCTGTGGCATCGGAAGATGGGCCATATTCACCTACGTAAAATGAATCACCTGGTTCATAACGATCTAGTCAAAGGTGTGAATCTGAAGAGTTAGTGTATAAGTTGTCAAAAAGGAAAACAGCACAAGAAGTCTCATCCGAGGAAATTGGAGAACTCAATCTCGAGGCCACTTGAAAGACTTCACATGGATCTATTTGGTCCCGTGAACGTGAAGAGCATTACTAGTGATCAATACTACCAAGTGGTTACAGACGACTACTCGAGATTTTCGTGGGTGAGGTTCTTGAAGTCAAAGGATGAAACATACGAGAGTTTCCTGAAACTGTTCAGAAAGATAGAAAACTTGTACCAGACCCGCATATGTCGATTACGAAGTGATAATGGTACAGAGTTTAAAAACAATAAGATGGAAGAATTCTGTGACAGAATAGGTATGCTACAAGAATTCAGTGCGCCGTATACTCCACAACAGAGTGGAGTAGCAGAAAGGAAAAACCGGACACTGATAGAGACGACACGAATGATGTTGGCTGACGCAAAGCTTCCTATAAACTTTTGGGTGGAAGCCGTATCTGCCGCTTGCTATACTCTCAATCGGGTTCTAACTGTGAAGAAGCATCACAAGACGTGTTTCAAGCTACTCAACAAACAGAAGCCTAACTTGGAATATCTGGAACCGTTTGGGTTACCCTGCATGGTTTTGGATCCTGATGGAAAGTTTGGTGCTAAGAGTTTGGAAGGAATATTTATGGGTTATTCTAGTCCACTTAGATGGGTTTTCGTTCCAAATCTTGGAAGGATCATTGAAACTCAGCACGTGGAATGTAAGGGACACACTATGCCTCCACAGAAACCTGTTGACTCATGGCGATTCGACTATGAGACATTGTGGGAGTCATTCAACTTACCTGAAGGGCCAGAGTTTATGGATCAAATAAATATATTTCGGGAATATGAAGCTTCCAAGTTGAATAGATTGCCAGCCAAGTCTTCCAAGTGTCAACAAATTCCAAATGATCATGAAGCTGGTCCCAGTCACAGTGGTCACGGTGATACAAATTTGAAGCAAACTCAGACAACTTCAGAACAAGAGTCTGCTCCAGAAAATCAGAGAACAGTTTTTGATGATTCGGAGTCTGATTCGGATAGCCCGACCTTTGATAGAGGTGATTTAGAACCTGAGGGAAAGCAGATTCAATCTTCAGATCAAGCAGTTCCAGTTGATGAACAAGTTGCAGATCAGAATGTTACAAATTTGGAAAGTGAAGTGGATGTTCCTAGCGAAGTTATGCCAAGGACTCTATCTTATCACCCCGAAGAGCAAATAATTGGAGAATTACAATCTGGAGTCAGAACACGACACCAGATCGACCAGGGCTTAACTTGCTTTTATACTAAAGTTGCACCTTTACAAAACGATTTTTCACTCAGTTGCTTTATTTCGCAGATTGAACCAAGAACGTATAAAGAAGCACTGACAGAGGAGTCGTGGGTAAATGCTATGCAAGAGGAGCTGAGTCAGTTCGTGAAACTTGGTGTGTGGAAGTTGGTAGATTTACCAGACGGTTATCGAAAAATCAACACCAAGTGGGTATTCAAGTGTAAGCGAGATGATAGGGGAGTGATCGTGCTCAACAAAGCTCGCCTAGTCGTTCAGGGTTTTAGTTAACAGGAGGGGATCGATTTCACCGAAGTATACGCCCCTGTTGCTAGACTCGAAGCCATCAGAATCTTTCTTGCATTCGCTTCATGGAAAGGGTTTAAAGTCTACCAGCTGGATGTTAAGTTGGCGTTCCTGAACGGCAAAGTAAAATAGGAGGTCTACGTCGGTCACCCACCGGGCTTCACCTATCCGATTCACAAAGACAAAGTCTACCTCTTGGACAAAGCACTATACGGATTGCACCGGGCCCCGAGAGCCTGGTATGAGACGCTCTCTCAACATTTGCTTTCCAACGGCTTTATTCGAGGAAAGGTAGAGGCCACTCTTTTTACAAAGGAGGTCGCTGGACATCTACTGATTGTTCAAATATATGTTGATGATATAATCTCCGGGTCCACAAACGAGGAACTTTGCAAAGAATTCGAAAAAGTAATGAAGCAGAAGTTCGAGATGCCGTCAATGGGTGAGATGAAGTTCTTGCTTGCGCTACAAGTTGATCAAATGCCAGAGGGGATCTTCATACATCAGACAAAGTATATCCACGATGTTCTGGAGAAATTTGATTTGTCGGCGACTGCACCTATGTACACCCCATTAGCAACTAATCACGGTATCAATCATGATCTCACCGGAGAAAAGATCGACGAAACTCTTTACCGTTCAATGATTGGTTTGTTAATGTACCTCACTGCATCTCGACCCAATATGATGTACCCGACTTTCCTCGCGGCCCGTTATTAGTCGAGTTCCAGATCTTAACATATGGTTATTGTTAAGCGGATCCTACGCTACCTGAGTGGAACCCCGAGCTTGGGGTTGTGGTATCCAAAAGACGGTGATTTCAAGCTTGAAGGCTACTCAGACTCAGATTTCGGTTGCTGCAAGCTCAATTCAAAGTCTACTACAGCAGGATGCAAGTTTTTCGGACCATGTTTGGTGACTTGGCAATGTAAGAAGCAGACCACCGTTGCACTTTCATCATGTGAAGCAGAATATGTGTCAGTAAGCAACTGCTGCTCTCAGATTCTGTGGATCCAATAGCAAATGTGGGATTACGGTTTGCAATTTCTTACTACTCCTATCTTTGTAGATAATGAGGCAGCAATCTGCATAACAAAAAACCCGTTACATCACGCTAAAACTAAACACATAGAAATTCGACATCACTTCATCCGTGATTGCTACGAGAAGAAGTTGATTCGAATCAAGAAATCCACACCGACGAACAAAAAGCTGACCTACATACAAAACCGTTTGATAAGAAATGTTTTCTTTATCTGTTAAAATTAAACGGGATGATGCTTTTGTCGTCAGGGGGAGATATTCTTGGCGTTGATGCAGAAACTAAAGCGGAGGATGTTGAGAAGCAATCTGCTATGGTTTGTCGCATTTTTAAATGTTTTGGGCTTTAGGGGGGATCGGGTTTATTAAAAATCCAAAAACATTAAAAATGTTAAAAATACAAAAACAATAGAAATTTCAAAATATAAAACAAATTAGAAAACCCAAAATGAGTTGGTGTGAAAAGAGGAAATGATATTACATCAGCTAGACTGTTACGGTAAGCTAAAGATTTGAAAAGTAAAAAAGCTTTAAACGGTCTCACTGATGATGTGTCGATAGGTTTTCACACATTTAGTAGATTGATTCGGGATATAAACCTAAATTCTATACCTTGCTTATTTCATGGGGAACATCTCTCGGATATATAGGTAACCCATGAAATCTTGTTTGAAAGATTCTCTTTTTCTGAGATACGAGGTCTTTATACTTAGTGATATCTGGGGTATTATACCAGGACTTCTGCTTTTGTGTCAGCAAAGACCTAGTCCTCGTATAATACTTTATGCGCTTTAAATACAAAGTTTCCCCTCAGCATAAAAATTGATAAGTATTGAAAAATACAAATCAAGTGTTGTTGAAAAGAAGATCCCTAAGTGGGACACACCTCAAAGTCGAGCCATTATCTCTTTGTCTGAACGAAAGTTCTAACCTGAGATCTCATGGTCTCACACTACCCCGAAAACAGATATCATTATAGTATATTCACCTGTAAGACTGAATATGGGGAATCTGGATACGAGAGTGTATTCTGAGGTGTGACACGCGAATAAGTTAAGTTCTTAATACACTAATTCGTATCCTGAATTGATTAAAATCTATGTGAGAACTTAAGTGGATCTGTATATCGACAATCTAGGTGAACTATTTAAAACTTAAAGTGTAATAAGCTCAACGGTGCCAGTGACACGTCGGTAGCTGATATGATCCTCTAACACTGTGACAAATGTCAAAATTCCAGGTATTCGTACAACTATTAAACCATGATTAGTGCTTAATGACTGTGCTGAATACAATTAATGACTTGAACTGTTTTCTGATTATTGCCATATACATACATGTGCATCACATATTGCTTAAAGTCATATCATTATTGCATGAGAACTTTATTGACTCAAATGATGCACGAAACACAGTTAGCACAATTATTAGACAAACCTGGAAAATGCTGACGAAGTTCAGTACACAGACAGACAATGTATTGAGACACAAAATGAGCCGGAAACCAAGTATTACACTAGTATAGTGTGTAGGAAAGTAAGAATCACAAAACTGCCTTCCTAGAGATAGTTTAAGTGTCGGAAAGTGCCTAAAACTCACTTAAATTGCAGAATTCTATAGAAAATCAGCAAAATCAGCATTTAAACAATCTAATATCATGCAAAAATGTGGTTTCATGGTCCTGAATACTTTCCTAAGTGTCGGGAATCAAAACTGTCATAAAAGGGTACCTAAAGCACACCAAACTGCATAGTTTAGCACCTTAACGAGCCAGTAACCAACCGTACAACCAGACACTACCCGAAACACCAAATTTTCACTAGAAGCACTGTTTTAACATTACCAAGCTAGTTATGGTCCTCGAACATCATAACACCCTATATAAATATCAACTAACTAAACATCTAACTACACACTTACATTTCAACCATAAACTAACTTAATGGTTATAACCTAGTCTACTACCCCCCCCCCACCTAGTGGACGACCCAACATGGGACCCCACTTAGGATTTTGTTTCAAATTTATATTTGATCTTGTTTCTCCTTTAAGGACACAATACACAAAGGAAAATATGAGAATTTGGATTATAAGTAGAACCATTAAGACATAAACTTTCATTTAATCATTCACACCAACACACCACCTCTTTCTCTTCTCCTCTCCTCTCTTTGGCTTACGGCCGAGAAAAACAACAACAATATCATCACTATCACTTCATTTCCATACATTCCAAGCTTATGCCAAGGTGTTAGAGGTTGCATAAGGAAGCTAGGAGCATTCGAAAGTTCAAGGACCTTATCTATTTGCTTTTATCCACCTCGTTTCTTCTCTTGATCATCCCTAGCCTTGAGCTAGTGGTAAGAACACTAATCTTTGCATTTCACATCTTATATAAGTGGTTAGAAATGATACATGATGATAAACTTGAAGAACACAAAGAATCAAGAGAATGAAACTTGAACATAAGCTTAAATCATAAAGAAATCATGTTTTTTATGTGTTGATTTACTTGTTGATTGTTATTTACTTATGTAAATGATTTAGATCATCATATGATCTTGCTAGATCATGATTAAAAACATAATCTAGCAAGATGAGAGGATGAAAATGTTAGAGATTCATAGATCATCCTCACATGAAGCATGAACTTGAAAGAATATATTGTTTTCTTATAAAGTGATGATCAAAGTAAGATGTAAATCTAAGATTTCAAGAGTGATTTTTCAAGAAACCAAGTTAAAAATACAAGTTTTACTTAATCTTGGTTCTTAAATAAATAAACCTCATTTTTGGTGTTTAATAAAGTGTAGAAACACTTATGTAACAAGAAAAATCCAAGAAGAAACATTTTTAGAAAATGTGATCACAAGTTGTAAAGATCTATTTTCTTTAAAAATGATGTTTTTAAAGAATCAACCACACTTTAAAGGGTAACTAGGCTTACTAAATACACTAGTAAGTTACTACAAAATTTTATAAATTTTCAAGTTCATGAAGTGATAAATTATGCTTGTTTTTGGCAAAATTGGTAAGTGTAGATTGTTTATTGTTGATTGTGGATTGATTGTGTTGATTTACAAAATAAAATGATATGCCTTGAAGGCATGGAAACCTCCATTTTTAGGGGAAACTATGGCAATTTTTTTTTTTAAAAATTAAACACTTAGAAAAATATTTCTAAACAAATATTTACAAGAATATTTCAAACCATGGATTTTCACATAAGGTTTGCCATAGATTTTTGTTCAAAAATTATAAATATTGGAGAGTGATTTTTATAAATAAAAGTGACTAAATATGTATTTAGGAAAAAATATATTTAGAAGTTACCATGTGTGTGATTATTTGTATATTATGTGTATTAGTTATATTATTTTAGGACTTGAAATAATATAACTCATCAAAATACCAAAAATTACAATCCCAAACTATTAGCAAAAATTCCAAGGAATAAATATACAAAGAATACACAAAATATTGGTGAAACCGAACAAAGCAATATAACTTACTAAATATTCCAGAAAATTTATTCGCAAGTATATTTTGGTAAATAATATTTTGGACATCAAGTGAATACAAATATGATTTTTACAATTATTACAAATTTATATCATATTTTTTACAAGAAGAAAATATATTATTTTGGGTGAATAAAAATATATATATTTTCTTGGGATTATTAGAAGGTATATTATCTTTGGAAGAAACATATATTTTCTCAAATAACTATGAAATATATTTTTTTGGAGAAAAATAAGTTTATATATATTTTCCAAGTTAGACTTGAAAATATATTATTTTTGGAACTTATATGAAAATACAATTATTTTTGCCAAAGGAAAATTTTAAATAATTTTTATATGTAATATTTCTTAAAATATATATTTTGGAAATATATATGGATGGATTTTTTTTATTAAAGATATTATTCCGGGAAAAGTTAATACAAAATTAAGTATAAGAATAGTTAACAATTACAAGAAAATACGTATTTTTGTACGTATAAATACACTCCGGAATACGAAACCAATACATGGCAAAATTATACAAGTATAAGAATACAAATACACCCATCCTTGGGAAGGAAATACATGTATAAATACTTGAAAAGTATCAAGTTAAAATTTATTGTTTTAACTATTATTCCAAAAATTTGATAAATATAATTTAAGTTAAAATATTTATTATTTTAACAAATAATTATATAACTTGGAATAATAACGAAGACACAAATTTGTTCTAAGTCAAGGCACGACCCGCTCATCTGATAGACATAAGTACGTTGTAGGTAGTCGTGTACGCCAGGCGAAGCGTTGAGTTACCGTGATTACGAAGAACGCAAGACTGTGAGTTCATGTCCCCCGTTTACTTTAACTGTTTTGTTTTATAACTTCAGGGGTGAAGTACATGTTACAAAATGTTTACAAACAATTAGAATTGGTATGGTTAGGTAAGGATTGCATAGTAGATCATGTGAATGGGTAGGCGCACTCCTAAGACCATTAATCCTCGTGTTAGGACCGAGGGGCATGAGTGATAGATCTATTTGGGTGTAGCGAGCCCACACTCATGTGGACCGGGGTTTGGCCCATGAAGTGACTATGTCTTACAGCCGGAGGCCCAGTGCAAAATCTGCTAGGTTTGAGCCTTCCTACGCCGTTGCACACTTGTTAATGGCCTTGCAAACCATTAATTGATCTGTATCCTTGTTTTGCTTTCATACCAGGGTTTATAAACATACATACATATTTACAATGATATCAAAGGTTTATTCGCGCTCACAAACAAACACATGAACTCGCTCAACTTTTGTTGATCTTTTCAAACTACATGTATTTCAGGAAATTAAAGGTGGATCTGGCGGGCGTTTGGGTGTTTCAAGTTGTGTTAAGAATAAAAGATGTCATCCGCGGTCTTAGGGTTTGGATAGTGTGTCTTATCCTGGACGAGACATATCTTCCAAAGCCTGGTTTTATTTAACGTCCTTTGTGGAGTCCTTGTGGAACTCTAAACAATTCGTATGGTTTGTAGTTCGAATTTGAAGTCTATGTTTCAAACTACATGTATTTCAGGAAATTAAAGGTGGATCTGGCGGGCGTTTGGGTGTTTCAAGTTGTGTTAAGAATAAAAGATGTCATCCGCGGTCTTAGGTTTTGGATAGTGTGTCTTATCCTGGACGAGACATATCTTCCAAAGCCTGGTTTTATTTAACGTCCTTTGTGGAGTCCTTGTGGAACTCTAAACAATTCGTATGGTTTGTAGTTCGAATTTGAAGTTTATGTTTCAAGACAATGTTGTTATGTTTTTTAAACTTATTTAATGGATGAACATCTTTAGTTTTATCATATAGTTGTTATGATTGAATGCAATGATATTAAGCAAGTCACACATAATCACGCTTCCGCAAAAGGTCAGGGTGTGACAGTTTTGTATCAGAGCTTCGATTGTAGCGAACTAGGATTCCATCTCGAGTCTAGACTACAATCATTAGGGCTCTCACGAAAATATTTTTACAACATGTTTTCATTGCATACACGAAACGCCCAGATCCAGGAAACAAACATTTGTACAAATGTAAAGACAAGAAACACAATGCATGGTTACTTTGGTGGTTTAGTCTGGGAGACTAGGTGGTTTAGTCTGGGAGACTAGGGATGATAAAAAGTAATTGTGAGGAATGATGAGGATATCTGATTACATGATTTCATGATGAATTGACTTTTCTTGCATACTTATTGTTAGTGGTTAATATATGTGCATATGTTGTGATTGTTCTGTTACAAACACTATGTCTTCATCCGAGAGCGGATTCTCCGATACTGATGACCCTATGGCTATTGTTTCCGATGATGAGATCGCCCCGGAGCCAGAGATCTTTATATCTGATACTAAGAGTGACCCAGATATGCTATCAAGCGACGACGGTGACTTTCAGCCGTTTGCGTTGCCTGATTTTGGAGATGACTTACCGCTTGCTGATGATATCCCAGACGAGGATACTTTTGTTGAGCCTTCCTACGCCGTTGCACACTTGTTAATGGCCTTGCAAACCATTAATTGATCTATATCCTTGTTTTGCTTTCATACCAGGGTTTACAAACATACATACATATTTACAATGATACCAAAGGTTTATTCGCGCACACAAACAAACACATGAACTCGCTTAACTTTTTTTGATGTTTTCAAACAACATGTATTTCAGGGAATTAAAGGTGGATCTGGCGGGCGTTTGGGTGTTTCAAGTTGTGTTAAGAATAAAAGATGTCATCCGTGGTCTTAGGGTTTGGATAGTGTGTCTTATCCTGGACGAGACATAACTTCCAAAGACTGGTTTTATTTAACGACCTTTGTCGATTCCTTGTGGAACTCTAAACAATTCGTGTGGTTTGTAGTTCGAATTTGAAGTCTATGTTTCAAGACAATGTTGTTATGTTTTTTAAACTTATTTAATGGATGAACATCTTTAGTTTTATCATATAGTTGTTGTTATGATTGAATGAAATGATATTAAGCAAGTCACACATAATCACGCTTCCGCAAAAAGTCAGGGTGTGACAGTTTGGTATCAGAGTTTTGATTGTAGCGAACTAGGATTCCTTCTCGAGTCTAGACTACAATCATTAGGGATCTCACGAAAATATTTTTACAACATGTTTTCATTGCATACACGAAGCGCCCAGATCCAGGAAACAAGCATTTTTACAAATGTAAAGACAAGAAACACAATGCATGGTTACTTTGGTGGTTTAGTCTGGGAGACTAGGTGGTTTAGTCTGGGAGACTAGGGATGATCAAAAGGAATTGTGAGGAATGATGAGGATATCTGATTACATGATTTCATGATGAATTGACTTTGCTTGCATACTTAATGTTAGTGGTTAATATATGTGCATATGTTGTGATTGTTCTGTTACAGACACTATGTCTTCATCCGAGAGCGGATTGTCCGATTCTGATGACCCTATGGCTATTGTTTCCGATGATGAGATCACCCTGGAGCTAGAGATCATTATATTCTATACTAAGAGTGACTCAGATATGCTATCAGACGACGACGACGACTTTCAGCCGTTTGCGTTGTCTGATTTTGGAGGTGACTTACCGCTTGCTGATGGTATCCCAGACGAGGATACTTTTGTTGTTCCCATTCCAGCCCATGATCATCTTATCATCGGGCATCCCGATGGTGAGTATATTGTGGCACATATCCTCGCTCATGTTCCTCTCATGGTCATCCATCCAGAGGATTGGCGTTTTGATGATCTGTTTGATGATGATTTCGATCTGTTTGTTGATGGTCCTCCTGATGATGCCCCTGGTGATGGAGAGCTAGATGAGGACGTTGTTGCTATTCCTCTTCTTGAGATCCCTATTATTGAGATTTCCTCTAACTCGAGTTTGCACTCTGTCTCAGATTCCTTTGAGTCTGTGACTTCTTCCGCTTTGTAGGCAGTTGGATTACGACGCTATGCCACTGATTCTGTTGATGATACGGCCCTGTCTGCTGCACCATCCCCTCCACACGACTTTGAGCTTGATCTTGAGCTAGATTTTGTTCCTGATGACCAGCCCGATGTTGCACCTGCTGATCCTGAGCCTTTACCTAATCATGACCCTATTCCTTTTGGCATACATGAGATTGCACCACTCATACCTGATCCAGTTCCTGCACCCATTGACCCACCTGTTATTGAGCCGTTCATTACTCCACCTGCACCCGCACCCGCTGATGTTGCTCCTTTCACCTAGTGGAGTCTGATGTTCATCGTGTTGATCTACCTATCGTTTTCCTGCAGTATATACCCGCACCCCATCTAGGGGAAGGCACTTCAGGCCAGCAGCCTAGTCATGATTCTCATGTTTTAACAGCTTATCCACACATTCCCCAGTCTGCACCTTCTGCTCCATTTACTTCTTCACCACTTGACGAGCCATTCCGATGGTTCCCAACTTACACCATGCCGATTTCAGATCCCTACCATCCCCCTCACTTTGTTGGTTATACACGGGATGAGTTACTTCTGTCACTTTAGCTTCAGTACGAGATCATGAGTCGTAGGATTTTGGAGCTTGAGATGACACCGCGTCCTTTACCATGTCCTTGTCAGCCTGCTTTTGTTCCCCCTTGTTCATCACCGTCTCCATTTTCGCATCCACCTGCACCTCTCACTCTATTTCCAAAGTTTGATGCTCGATTTCTTACCGTCAAGCAGCAGATCAGTTATCTGCTGCGTCATGTTTATGAGCTTGAGGAGGAGCTTGAGCATGTGCGCAGCTTGCTTTTTGTTCCTCCACCACCATCAGCATAGTTGGTTTTTGGTTTTATGTAGGTTGCTTTGCTTTTGATGAGAGCACCACTATTGAGCTGAGCTAGTGAAGCCTTTTGGAGACCACCTTTTTGATTGTATGACTTTTGTAGACTGATAGACTGGTCGGACAAGGGTAGTGTGACCCTGTGATCCTTTTGTTATGATACTCTTGTAAAACATGTAACAATATCTGTGGTCGATGATTAATGAAAGCTCAATCGTTATGTTCTCATTAAATACGTTGTTGATATACATATTTGTGCTTTGATTGTGATGTTATATGACTCGCTTGCTATGATGAATACTACTATATATACGCACTACTTATTATACAAATAAGGCCTAACCTATACAATCTTCTTTTTAGAAGACGCCTCCTTGAAGGAACACTCAGTTGCCCACAACCGAGGCAGAACTGCAAGAACGAATTTCACAGGCAATCGCACAACATGAGGCCCTACGCTCTGAACACATCGGATGTACCTCAAGAAATAACCCACTTCACGGTAATGTTTAAGTCACCTAAGACACATTACGATACGTTTAGACATTTCCACGTGCGTTTGCTAATGCTTTCTGTGAATGATGTTGCTTGTACAGGTTATACATACAAGCAGTTCCTTGACTGCAAGCCTCTGAACTTTGACGGCACTGGAGGTGCTGTAGCTTTTGTAAGATGGGTTGAGAAAACAAATTCTGTGCTGCGAATGAGCAAGTGTGCGCCAGAGCACCAAGTCACTTACATTTCTGGACTATTCCTTGATGGAGCCCTGTCATGGTGGAACCTTCAGGTTCAGACTCTAGGTGAGGTTGCAGCATATGCTATGACCTGGGATGAGATGAAAAAGTTAATGCGCAAGAAGTAGTGTTCAAGGGCTGAGATTCAGAAGCTGGAAACCGAGTTTTGGAATATGAAAATGGATGCTCCTAAGATCGATGAGTATATGCAGAGATTCCATGATTTGTCTCGTGTTGTCCCCTACATGATAGAACTAGAGTTCAAGCGAGTTGAACGTTTCATTTGGGGATTGGCACCCCAAATACTGAGCATGGTGACTACTTCGAAGCCTCCAACAATTACTGAAGCCATTGATTTAAGCATGGCATTGACTGAAGAAGCCGTTAGATTGGGCAAGTTTTCAATCTCTGAGCAAAAGAAGAAGGAGACTCATGTCGAGGCGTCAGGAGAGAACAAAAGGAAGTTCTCAAACTTCAAGAAGGGTACTCGTGCGAACAACAATATCAACAAGCGTAGGGACGCTAACCCACCAGTTGAGGCACAAGCTGGTGCTACCGGTACTGAGATCAGAGGAAAAGGGTATATTGGCACCCTGCCCAAATGTGATGTGTGTCAGTTTCATCACACTGGACGATGCAGAGCTGGAAATTGTGAAACGTGCGGAAAAGTTGGCCATGCCAAGGAGACATGCTGGTACGGAGCCAGTCGTGGGAATGGTGGTCAGAGAGGAAATGGAAACCGTGGTGGAAACAGTTATGGTAGTAGAAACCAAGGTGGAAACAATAATCAGGGAGGTAATGGAAATCGTGGTTGATTTGGAAATCAAGCTGGTAATGGAAACCGTGGAGCAAACAACAACCAGGGCGGAAATGGGAATGGAAATGGTCGCGGCCAAGGTTGCTTTGGCTGTGGTGATGTAGGGCATTTCAAGCGAGATTGCCCGAAGAACAATCAAGCCCAAGGAAAAGTTTTCAACATTGGAGCTAGGGAAGCTCGTCAAGATCCGAATGTAGTCACTGGTACGTTCCCTACCAGCCGACATTTTGCATATGTGCTATTTGATACTGGTGCCAACTATAACTTTGTATCTCTAGAGTTTAAGGATATACTTGGGTTAGTTGACAGTGAGTTAGATATCCCGTATTCGATAGAAGTAGCTAATGGAAAGCTAGTAGAAGCAAACGAAGTAATTAGAGGCTGTGTGATAGAGCTTGGAGAGCGTGAGTTTACGCTTGATCTGCTGCCAGTTGAGTTGGGAAGTTTCGACGTAGTGGTTGAAATGGATTGGTTGTCGAGTAACCGAGCTGAGATCGTATGTCATGAGAAGATTATCCGCATCTCGATGGCAAATGAAGAGACGATTGTGGTACACGGGGAAAAGCATGATACGCCTCTACGGATTATCAGTTGTTTGAAGGCACGAAAGTTTTTGCGAAAAGGATGTGTTGGCTTCTTGGCTCACGTTGTTGATAAAGAAGCTGAAGAACCAAAGCTCGAAGATATCCCTGTAGTAAGGGAGTATCCTGAAGTCTTCCCCGAAGACTTGCAAGGATTACCGCTCCAACGACAAGTCGAATTCCATATTGACTTGGTTCCAGGCACCGCACCTGTAGCCAAGGCACCTTATCGACTTGCGCCTTCTGAGATGCAAGAGTTTTCGACGCAGCTTCAGGAGCTTCTGGACAAGGGATTCATTAGACCAAGCTTCTCGCCTTGGGGAGCTCCAGTTTTGTTTGTCAAGAACAAGGATGGTAGTTTCCGTATGTGCATCGACTACCGAGAGGTGAACAAGTTGACCATCAAGAATCGGTATCCTTTGCCGAGGATTGATGACTTATTCGATTAACTTCAGGGTTCGAGTTACTACTCCAAGATTGATCTGCGATCTGGTTATCACCAGCTGCGGATTCAAGAAGAGAGTATACCGAAGACTGCCTTCAGAACTCGTTATGGACATTACGAGTTTCTAGTGATGCCGTTTCGTTTGACAAACGCGCCAGCAGTATTTATGGACTTGATTAATCGAGTTTGCAAGCCATATCTTGATAAATTTGTGATTGTATTTATCGTCGATATTTTGATCTACTCACGGACAAAGGACGAGCATGAGAAACACCATAGAGCCATCTTAGAACTGCTAAAGAAGGAGAAACCGTACGCTAAGTTCTCGAAGTGTGAGTTCTGGTTGCGTGAAGTGCAGTTCCTCGGTCACATGGTAAACGAAGATGGAATTCATGTGGATCCCACCAAGATCAAGGCAATTAAGAATTGGGAAACTCCGAAGACGCCGACCGAGATCCAACAATTTTTGGTTTTAGCAGGGTATTATCGCAGATTCATTGAGGATAAGAAGTACAAATGGGGAGATAAACAAGAAGAGGCTTTTCAGCTACTTCGTGGTATACTGTGACGCCTCGCGTCAGGGATTGGGCTTTGTGCTGATGCAGCGACAGAAGGTTATCGCTTATGCTTCGTGCCAGTTGAAGGTTCATGAGAAAAACTACACCACACATGATTTGGAGTTAGGTGCAGTGGTGTTTGCTTTGAAGATTTGGCGACATTATTTGTATGGTACTCGTTGTATGATCTTTACAGATCACAAGAGCCTACAACATATATTCGATCAGAAAGAGCTTAATATGAGACAACGACGTTGGGTAGAGCTGTTAAATGATTATGATTGCGAAATCAAATATCATCCAGGAAAGGCGAATGTGGTGGCAGACGCCTTGAGTCGCAAAGAAAGGATTAAGCCCATAAGGGTTAGGGCTTTGGAGATGATTATTCTGACGGACCTCTCGTTGCGTATTCGTGCTGCACAGAAAGAAGCTCTCAAGAAAGAGAACTTAAAGGCTGAATATCTCCGTGGGATGGAGAAAAAGTTGGTACCCAACAAAGAAGGAACCTTGTGTTTTATGGGACGAATTTGGGTTCCGCTTTTTGGTGGTCTTAGAGACGTTATTTTTGATGAAGCTCATAAATCAAGGTACTCGATCCTCCCAGGATCGGACAAGATGTACCAAGATTTGAAGGATTATTATTGGTGGCCAAGACTTAAGGGCGATGTTGCTACTTATGTTGGGAAGTGTTTGACCTGCCCCAAAGTGAAGGCCGAGTATCAGAAGCCTTCAGGTCTCCTACAACAACCTGAGATACCCATGTGGAAGTGGGAACAAATCTCAATGGATTTCATAACAAAGTTGCCCAAGACACCCAAAGGTCATGACACGATTTGGGTAATTGTGGACCGTTTGACAAAGTCTGCACACTTTTTGCCGATCAGAGAAAAGGATAACACATGTAAGCTAGCTGAGCTGTACCTATGGGAGATAGTCGCACGTCAAGGAGTGCCTGTCTCAATTATATCAGATAGGGATGGAAGATTTGTGTCAAGGATTTGGCAATCCTTCCAAGAAGCATTTGGTTCTCAGTTGAATCTGAGTACAACTTTTCATCCACAGACGGGCGGTCAAAGAAAGAGAACGATTCAAACGCTAGAAGATATGCTACGTGCTTGCGTAATGGACTTGGGTGGCAGTTGGGACACTCACCTACCTTTGGTTGAGTTTTCCTATAACAACAACTACCATACAAGCATTCAAGCTGCACCGTTCGAGGCTCTCTAAGGACGCAAATGTCGATCGCCGTTATGCTGGGCAGATTAGGGCTGTCCAAATTGCTCAACGATCGAAGTTCGCTTGACGACCGCTCGAAAAATGCTCGAAAAATGCTCGTTCGATTCCCGCTCGGTTTGTAAATGAGTCGATCAGATCGGTTCGATTCAAATTCAATCCGAGCATGAGCAAAACTTCGCTCGCTCGACGATCGCTCGAATTATTTTTATTAATATGTGTGTATATATATATATATATATATATATATATATAGGGTAAGGTTCATGCGAGAACCACTTTTATTGCGAGAACCACCTTTATTGCGAGAACCAATGTGAACACAACCTAAAATAGCTAAAAAAAACTAACCCCCACCCCCCCCCCCCTCCAAAAAAAAAACCTAACCCCCCCCCCCCCCCCAAGCTAAATGCTAAAAACTCAACCCCCCAAAAAACCTAACCCCCCACCCCCCGGCTCCACCAAAAACCTAAACCCCCCTCCCCTACCCCCCCCCCCCCCCCGCAAGCTAAAATGCAAAAAACTAAACCCCCACAAAACCTAAAAAAATAAAAAAAAAATCTAAAAAAATAAAAAAAACACACAAAAAGGGTGGTTCCTAACGGATCCTTCTCCTATATATATATATATATAGGGAGAAGATCATGCGAGAACCACCTCTTATTGTGAGAACCGCGAGAACCAATGTGAACACACCAAAAATGCCTAAAAATAGCTAAAAATCACACAAAATTTTTTTTTTTTGATTTTTTTAATATTTTTTAGGTTAAAATCGCTACTTTTCGAACCCCAAAAAAAAAATTAAAAAAAAAATTTATTTTTAAAAAAAAATTTTTTTGCTTCGAAAAGTAGCGATTTTAACCTAAAAAATATTAAAAAAATTAAAAAAAAAATTTTGGATTTTTTTAGGTTTTTTGGGGGTTTAGTTTTTAGCATTTTAGCTTGGGGGGGGGGGGGGTTTAGGTTTTTGGGGGGTGGGGGAGGGGGGTTTAGGTTTTTTTTTTTGGGGGGGGGGGGGGGTGGGGTTAGGTTTTTTTTAGGTTTTTTTTGGTTTTTTTTTAGGTTTTTTTTAGCTTGGGGGGGGGGGGGTTAGGTTTTTTTTTTGGGGGGGGGGGTGTTAGGTTTTTTTTTTGGGGGGGGGGGGTGGGGGGTTTAGGTGTTTTGGGGGGGGGGGGTGGGGGTTAGGTTTTTTTAGCTATTTTAGGTTGTGTTCACATTGGTTCTCAAGGTTCTCACAATAAGGGTGGTTCTCGCATAAGCCCCTCCCTATATATATATATATATATATATATTATAGATTCTATAGATTAAAAACCCAAAAGAATATAATAGCCAAAAAAAAATTAAAAGCCCAAATAATATTCAGCCCAACCTAATATTTAATATGAAAATCTAACCCTAAATCTTATTCCTAATTCCTAAAACAGCATTCAATCGTATCATATTCATATCGCCGCTCTAGTGATCTAGTCTCCGACTCTCACTCTCCGGTCCATAGTCACACTCACACACATCGTCGATTCGTCGGACAATCAAAAAAGTGAGTCGCTCCAGTCTTCATTCTGCAACAGATCGCCGCTCCTGTGTTTATTCTACAACAGATCGTCAGACGAACAATCAAACAAGTGAGTCGCTCCAGTCTTCAATAATTGTACAGTTTAAATATCACTTGTTTCAGTCTTCAATTTGCAATATATAATAACAATCGTTTGTAAATATCACTTGTTTTAGTCTAATCTGCTTCTGTTTGTAAATAGTTTATTGTTATTTCATTTCAGCTTAAACCCAAAAAGATTTTAGTGTGTTTTAGCATAAACTTTCTTAAAATCCAAAAAGATTTTATTTCTGCTTTAGTTTTGACAAACCATTGTGGAAAGCTGATTCTCAGAATCTGAAATGCGATGCGATGAAAGTTTTGCTGACCGACTGGGTTGGGAGCTAATCTAAAAGTTGGGAATTTTAAAAGACAAAGAAGTTCATTAATTTGACACTTGTATTTTTCATGAAAGTTTGAACTAAATGTCAGTTGGTTCGTATCGGGTCAACAAAGGTCATTAACTTGGACTTGGTAGACAAATTTGAGTAATCAGGGTCATTAACTTGGACCTGGATACTTGAGTGGATGTTTAAAACTGACCAAAACTGAAAATATTTGAAAAAGTTAGAAAATTTTGAAAAAGTGTGTCTGAACAAATGATCATATGACCAGATGACCATCCGATCGGATGGCCATCCGGATGGATGACACCTCTATATAAAGCAGTCAACAAATAGTCAACCTCATTCATTCGAATACTCATCCGATACACACACACTTTCTCTCTCAAACGTCTTTTATTTCTGAGCATTTTCTTGCCTATCCAATCACATAGGATTGTTGGTGTACTCATCATTCACTATGGGAAAGGTAAGTTTTACTAATTTCACCGTTAAATTTGAAGTTTTTGATTGTTTTATGAGCCGACGACAGCGACGGTGGTTTATACTTAGATTTAGGCTTGTTTGGATGTTATTTGTTGAAATTGAACATGGGTTTTGGATAATCGGCCTTAAATTTACTGATTTACTGTTCCAATTTCATCTATAACTTGTTAGATTTGAATCTAGGTTCGTTAGAAGTGTCGGTAGCCGACATGTGTTTTACTCAAATTAAAGCCAATTTAGTGAGTTTTGACAGAAATTGAACATAGGGTTTTGATTATCGGCGAGTTTTCTGAGAGAAATTTGATTCAATTTTGAAAAATAATGATAATTTTGATCTGATTGTGTTAGGTGTTTATATATTCAAACTGTTCTTCATGATTGATCGAATGATCATTCGATCGGAATTACCATCCGATCGGATGACCATCCGATCGGATGGCCATCCGATCCATTACACCTTCTTGTTTAAATGATCTTAAGTGTTTAATTGATTGAATGATATTGATTGGTCAATTTTTTTCACTGGAATGATAATCCGATCAGATGACCATCCGATCGGATGAGCATCCGAACCATTACATCATTAAGACCATTGTGTGCTTAATTGCCTTATACTCGAGTGATCATTCGATCGGATGACCATCCGAGCCACAAAACTTTCACTTGAATCATGGTGCTTATCAGCCTTTACTCATTCGGACGGATGACCTCATCCGGACGGATGCGGATGATCCCATCCGGACGGATGGCCATTTGTCAATTCAGTACTGTACAAAGTGTGAAGTGTTAGAAATTTTTTTAACTATGTATAGAGTGTCTAGATAAGCGTGTACATTATAATAATGATATCTGCAGGCAAGAGCTTCTGATTTTCACCCGAAACACAACATATACTTTATCTTGGATGAAGACTTCCCGAACATCGAGCCATTCAAGGATGTTGTGCCATTTCTGAGAGAGAGTAGAATCTTCAAGGCTTTGACGGAGAGACACAAGTGTTATAATTCTCATGCTAGAACCTTTTGGAATGCAGCATGATATGATGAGAAAGATGAGGCGATTCAATTTGCCACTAAGACCAAGGATGACAAAAAGTAGGATATTGATTTGCCGGTCAAGATCACTGTAGAAGATGTAAGGAGGGTGTTGAATCTGCAAGACAAAGACGAAGATCCCATAATCTGTAATGAGAGATTGATCAAAGGTTTCTGGTTGAGAATGGGATACGTAGGGTACATTAACGATAAAGGGTACATAAAGTCGAAGTTCTGCAGACCCTAAAAGTCTCTAGTCCACTGTGTAATTCATGCACTATCGCACAGAAAAGGTGCTTACGACGAAGCTTCTGATTACTTGATGAATATCATTGCATGCTTGGAACTCAACAGGCCATATAACATTTACCAAGTCATCTTCAACCACACGTTGTATAACATAGAGGGAGAGAAATATGTTATGCATCCTAGATTTATACAGATGTTGTTAGACGATCAGATACCGAGCTTGCCGAAGGATCCAAGTGATGAACTTCCATTGGAGCATATGGATAGTGAGACTCTAAAGAGATTGAATACTTATAGAGGAGTCAAGCCAGAAGCTGAACCAAGATATAGGCAGAAGTTTGGAAAGATTAAGAAGTCTGATTATGTGGCACATGAGGGAGATAATTGGAGACACGCTGAAAGTAATTCAGACAATCAGACAGAAAGATTGAAGCCGATGTTTGAGAAGAAGCTTAGATTTTGGTTTGCAAAGGAATAAAAGAAAAAGAAGAGAACTCCCAAAGTGACTACTCCGAAAGTAGTAATCAAGGGTAAAATTGAGAAACAGGAATCGACAGAGAGGTTGGTAGATATTTCTTTTGAATATTATACTAAAAATGTTAATATTTGTGTTGGAGAAACGAAGAAAAGAAAGTCGCCTCCACGCTTAGTTGATGAGTCTGTCGTACCTCTAACTAATTTTATTCAAGAAGGAGTTGATCTGCTGAATATGTCTTTCACTGAATTTGAAAATCTTACGACTGCTCAAGGTGTTCAAGGCGAAAAAGAAGCTGAACAGACAGGAGATAATGTTGAAGCGGGTGGAGAAGATGTCAAAGAAATGGTTGTTGAAGGTCAAGTGCATTCAGATTCCAGTGATTCAGAAAGTGATATTGATCCTACAAAGCTAGCACCGACTACTTATATCAGTGGAAAATTTAAGTTGAAGTTGAAGTTGCCTTTAAAGAAGAAGAGAGCATCAGACAAAGAGGATGCAACTTATGTTCCAACTCCAGTAGAGGAATAAAACTTAAAGAAGAAGAGTTTAAAGAAGAGAAAGGCACGCCCATCTGGAGAGGTACCGAGGAGAGTGAAGGCTAGGAAAGACACAACGTCTATTCCTCAGCAAGGCACAACAGCAGTTCCAAAGATAGAAGAATCGAAAGCGTTGAAGGTCCAGAACGACCTAAAAGTCCTGAAATAGTGATCACATGAGTTAGAGTTTCAACCCCTCCACCGTCACCAATCAACAAAACAATTCACATTTCTCCTAATCATGAGAAGAATCCTGAAAAGTAACCAAAGAATGTTGAAGAGCCAAAGTCTGGTGCAAAGAATCAAGAAACTTCTCAAAGCTCTAGTCACGGATTTCCAAAGTTTACTCAAGAAATTCTGTCTGATCTTCCTTCTGATGATTACGATATGTTTAATGATGGAAAGGTCAATGTGTTAACAAAGAAGGTTAGTGTTTTGGAGAAAGCAAATACTAGACTCGAAGCTGAGCTTAAAGAGGCAAAAGATAAGTTGAATAATGTTGAAGTTGAAAACGTTGCTCTTAGAAAAGAGATTGAAGATATGTCTGAAGTGATTGATCAGCAGAAAGAAGAGGTCGAGGAGGTAAATATTCAGTATAAAACAGTTGATAATTCCAACAAAATGTTGCATGAATTGGTGGGTGATCTACATGTTTCTACTTCAAAAGAGAATGAAGTTTTGAGAAAAGAAGTAGAAGGGTTGAGAGCAGACAAGGTGATTAAAGATGGACAACTCAATATGCTTTATACTGTGGTTGAATATAGGCTGGGTATAAATATTCAAGCTATATTCGATGAGATCGAGATTCAAAGAGTAGAAGCTCGAAGGGTTGAAAGAGAGAAATAAATGGCTGAAGAAGCTAAAGATAAAAGGAAAGGGTTGGTGATCGATACTGAAGAGATTTTGTGATCTACAAGCCAACCTGATGTTGAAATATACTCCGGAATACAACACAAATACATGGCAAAAATATACAAGTATAAGAATAAAAATACAAATGCACCCATCCTTGGGAAGGAAATACATGTATAAATACTTGAAAAGTATCAAGTTAAAATATATAGTTTTAACTATTATTCCAAAAATTTAATTAATATAACTTAAGTTAAAAAATATAGTATTTTAACAAATAATTATATAACTTGGAATAATAACGAAGACACAAATTTATACCAAGTCAAGGCACGACCCGCTCGTCTAATAAACATTAGTACGTTGTAGGTAGTCGTGTACGCTAGGCGAAGCTTTGAGTTACTATGATTACGAAGAACGCAAGACTGTGAGTTCATGTCCCCCTTTTACTTTAACTGTTTCATTTTATAACTTCGGGGGTGAAGTACATGTTACAAAATGTTTACAAACAATTACAATTGGTATGGTTAGCTAAGTATTGCATAGTAGATCTTGTGAATGGGTAGGCGCACTCCTAAGACCATTAATCCTAGTGTTAGGACCGAGGGGCATAAGTGATAGATCTATTTGGGTGTCGCGAGCCCACACGCATGTGGACCGGGGTTTGGCCCATGAGGTGACTATGTCTTACAGCCGGAGGCCCGGTAAAAAATCTGCTAGGTTTGAGCCTTCCTACGCCGTTGCACACTTGTTAATGGCCTTGCAAACCATTAATTGATCTGTATCCTTGTTTTGCTTTCATACCAGGGTTTACAAACATACATACATATTTACAATGATATCAAAGGTTTATTCGCGCACACAATCAAACACATGAACTCGCTCAACTTTTGTTGATGTTTTCAAACAACATGTATTTCAGGGAATTAAAGGTGGATCTGGCGGGCGTTTGGATGTTTCAAGTTGTGTTAAGAATAAAAGATGTCATCTGTGGTCTTAGGGTTTGGATAATCTTTCTTATCCTGGATGAGGCATATCTTCCAAAGCCTAGTTTTATTTAACGTCCTTTGTCGAGTCCTTGTGGAACTCTAAACAATTCGTATGGTTTGTAGTTCGAATTTGAAGTCTATGTTTCAAGACAATGTTGTTATGTTTTTTAAACTTATTTAATGGATGAACATATTTAGTTTTATCATATAGTTGTTGTTATGATTGAATGCAATGATATTAAGCAAGTCACACATAATCACGCTTCCGCAAAAAGTCAGGGTGTGACAAACACAGCTCATAAATATGTTTGTAAATAGTTTATTGTTATTTCATTTCAGCTTAAACCCAAAAAGATTTTAGAGTGTTTTAGCATAAACTTTCTTAAAATCCAAAAAGATTTTATTTCTGCTTTAGTTTTGACAAACCATTGTGGAAAGCTGATTCTCAGAATCTGAAATGCGATGCGATGAAAGTTTTGCTGAACGACTGTGTTGGGAGCTAATCTAAAAGTTGGGAATTTCAAAAGACAAACAAGTTCATTAATTTGACACTTGTATTTTTCATGAAAGTTTGAACTAAATGTCAGTTGGTTCGTATCGAGTCAACCAAGGTCATTAATTTGGACTTGGTAGACAAATTTGAATACTTGAGTGGATGTTTAAAACTGACCAAAACTGAAAATATTTGAAAAAGTTAGAAAATTTTGAAAAAGTGTGTCTGAACAAATGATCATCCGACCGGATGACCATCCGATCGGATGGCCATCCGGATGGATGACACCTCTATATAAAGCAGTCAACAAATAGTCAACCTCATTCATTCGAATACTCATCCGATACACACACACTTTCTCTCTCAAACCTCTTTGATTTCTGAACATTTTCTTGCCTATCCAATCACATAGGATTGTTGGTGTACTCATCATTCACTATGGGAAAGGTAAGTTTTACTAATTTCACCGTTAAATTTGAAGTTTTTGATGGTTTTATGAGCCGACGGCAGCGACGGTGGTTTATATTTAGATTTAGGCTTGTTTGGATGTTATTTGTTGAAATTGAACATGGGTTTTGGATAATCGGCCTTAGATTTACTGATTTACTGTTCCAATTTCATCTACAACGTGTTAGATTTGAATCTAGGTTCATTAGAGGTGTCGGTAGCCGACATGTGTTTTACTCAAATTAAAGCCAATTTAGTGAGTTTTGACAGAAATTGAACATAGGGTTTTAATTATCGGCGAGTTTTCTGAGAGAAATTTGATTCAATTTTGAAAAATAATGATAATTTTGATCTGATTGTGTTAGGTGTTCATATATTCAAACTGTTCTTCATGATTGATCGAATGATCATTCGATCGGAAGACCATCCGATCGGATGGCCATCCGATCCATTACACCTTCTTGTTTAAATGATCTTAAGTGTTTAAATGATTGAATGATATTGATTGGTCAATTGTTTTCACTCGAATGATCATCCGATCAGATGACCATCCGATCGGATGACCATCCGAACCATTACATCATCAAGACCATTGTGTGCTTAATTGCCTTATACTCGAGTGATCATTCGATCGGATGACCATCCGAGCCACAAAACTTTCACTTGAATCATGGTGCTTATCAGTCTTTACTCATCCGGATGGATGACCTCATCCGGACGGATGCGGATGACCTCATCCGGACGGATGGCCATTTTTCAATTCAGTACTGTACAGAGTGTGAAGTGTTAGAAAATTTTTCAAAGTTTAACATTTTTTCACTATGTATAGAGTGTCTCGATAAGCGTGTGCATTATAATAATGATATCTACAGGCAAGAGCTTCTGATTTTCACCCGAAACACAACATATACTGCATCTTGGATGAAGACTTCCCGAACATCGAGCCATTCAAGGATGTTGTGCCATTTCTAAGAGAGAGTAGAATCTTCAAGGCTTTGACGGAGAGACACAAGTGTTATGATTCTCATGCTAGAACCTTTTGGAATGCAGCATGATATGATGAGAAAGATGAGGCGATTCATTCTACCATTAAGACCAAGGATGACAAAAAGAAGGATATTGATTTGCCGGTCAAGATCACTGTAGAAGATGTAAGGAGGGTGTTGAATCTGCAAGACAATGACGAAGATCCTATAATCTGTAATGAGAGATTGATCAAAGGTTTCTGGTTAAGAATGAGATACGTATGGTACATTAACGATAAAGGGTACATAAAGTCGAAGTTCTGCAGACCCTACAAGTTTCTAGTCCACTGTGTAATTCATGCGCTATCGCACAGAAAAGGTGCTTACGACGAAGCTTCTGATTACGTGATGAATATCATTGCATGCTTGGAACTCAACAGGCCATATAACATTTACCAAGTCATCTTCAACCACACGTTGGATAACATAAAGGGAGAGAAATATGTTATGTATCCTAGATTTGTACAGATGTTGTTAGATGATCAGATACCGAGCTTGCCGAAGGATACAAGTGATGAACTTCCATTGGAGCATATGGAAAGTGAGACTCTAAAGAGATTGAATACTTATAGAGGAGTCAAGCCAGAAGCTGAACCAAGATATAGGCAGAAGTTTGGAAAGATTAAGAAGTCTGATTATGTGGCACATGAGGGAGATAATTGGAGACACGCTGAAAGTAATTCAGACAATCACACAGAAAGATTGAAGCCGATGTTTGAGAAGAAGCTTAGATTTTGGTTTGCAAAGGAAGAAAAGAAAAAGAAGAGAACTCCCAAAGTGACTACTCCGAAAGTAGTAATCAAGGGTAAAATTGAGAAACAGGAATCGACAGAGAGGTTGGTAGATATTTCTTTTGAATATTATACTAAAAATGTTAATATTTGTGTTGCAGAAACGAAGAAGAGAAAGTCGCCTCCACGCTTAGTTGATGAGTCTGTCCTACCTCTAACTAATTTTATTCAAGAAGGAGTTGATCTGCTGAATATGTCTTTCACTGAATTTGAAAATCTTACGACTGCTCAAGGTGTTCAAGGCGAAAAAGAAGCTGAAAAGACAGGAGATAATGTTGAAGCTGGTGGAGAAGATGTCAAAGAAATGGTTGTTGAAGGTCAAGTGCATTCGGATTCCAGTGATTCAGAAAGTGATATTGATCCTACAAAGCTAGCACCGACTACTTATATCAGTGGAAAATTTAAGTTGAAGTTGCCTTTAAAGAAGAAGAGAGCATCAGACGAAGAGGATGCAACTTATGTTCCAACTCCAGTAGAGGAAGAAAACTTAAAGAAGAAGAGTTTAAAGAAGAGAAAGGCACGCCCATCTTGAGAGGTACCGAGGAGAGTGAAGGCTAGGAAAGACACAACGTCTATTCCTTAGCAAGACACAACAGCAGTTCCAAAGATAGAAGAATCGAAAGCGTTGAAGGTCTAGAACGACCTAAAAGTCCTGAAATAGTGATCACATGAGTTAGAGTTTCAACACCTCCACCGTCACCAATCAACAAAACAATTCACATTTCTCCTAATCATGAGAAGAATCCTGAAAAGCAACCAAAGAATGTTGAAGAGCCAAAGTCTGGTGCAAAGAATCAAGAAACTTCTCAAAGCTCTAGTCACGGATTTCCAAAGTTTACTCAACAAATTCTGTCTGATCTTCCTTCTGATGATTACGATATGTTTAATGATGGAAAGGTCAATGTGTTGACAAAGAAGGTTAGTGTTTTGGAGAAAGCAAAAGCTAGACTAGAAGCTGAGTTTAAAGAGGCAAAAGATAAGTTGAATAATGTTGAAGCTGAAAACGTTGCTCTTAGAAAAGAGGTTGAAGATATGTCTGAAGTGATTGATCAGCAGACAGAAGAGGTCGAGGAGGTAAATATTCAGTATAAAACAGTTGATAATTCCAACAAAATGTTGCATGAATTGGTGGGTGATCTACATATTTCTACTTCAAAAGAGAATGAAGTTTTGAGAAAAGAAGTAGAAGGGTTGAGAGTAGACAAGGTGATTAAAGATGAACAACTCAATATGCTTTATAATGTGGTTGAATATAGGCTGGGTATAAATGTTCAAGCTATATTCGATGAGATCGAGATTCAAAGAGTAGAAGCTCGAAGGGTTGAAAGAGAGAAACAAATGGCTGAAGAAGCTAAAGATAAAAGGAAAGGGTTGGTGATCGATACTGAAGAGATTTTGGGATCTACAAGCCAACCTGATGTTGAAATGACAGAAGCTGAAGTTCATAATTCACTTGCACTTGTTCCAATTAGTGAGGTAAAAGACGTTACTCCTGAAGAGATCAGACTTGATAGAAGAAAGATCATTGAAAAGCGTCATTCAAAGTCGAAAGATGATGAAAACTAGGAAAATGATGATGAAGATGAAGATTCTAATGATGTTTTTGAAGAGATTGAAAATTATCACTATGATGGTAATGATGATGAAGATGATCAATGTGCCACAGGGCTGATGATTGTGAAGCATTCAAGTGTGGGTACTTTAGAAGACTTCTTAAACAATGAAATCAATGAACAACAGGAAGATCAACATCATGAAGCGTCATCTTCTGGTATAAAACATCCTGGTGATGAGGTATTCCTTACTCTTCCGAAAGTTATTTACTTACATGCTGAGATTGAGGGGGAGTTGGTAGAAAACAGGACTCGTGAGTCCATGTTAGAGGAATTAGATTTGGAGGATGGAAAGTTGATGTTCGATATTGAAGAAGAGATTCCACAAACTCCAGACAGGGAGTACACATTCAAGTTTGTGAATGAAGCTTACAATTTCAACGATGTTATCATTGAAGAAGGGTCAGATGTTTCTGAAGAAGATACACCGTTCCACTATTTCGGTGTTGATGACGATTTTCCGACTTTGAATGAACTATTCCAGTCGCACAATGAAGATGAAGTGAGACGGAAGGTGGTAGAAAAGATTGCTATAGAGGGTGTTCCTGAGACTGTTTCGAAAGAAGATCTTCTAGAGGAATGAAAGCGATGGTTCAAGGTCATGCCCAAAGAAAGAAAGTTCAAAAGGCCTCTACAGTTCTTTACTGATCATCCAGATAAATCTTTGGGTGATATTCTATCGTGGGGCTACTTGGAGGATCTAAAAGTTTATGCTATCAGAAGAGAATTCGGGGTACAATACTTCGAATTTCTTTCAGATATAAAGACGTTGCCGTGGTGGAATATAGAAGAGCTGGTGCAGACCAAGAATATAAAGCAATTCTATTATGGTCCAGAGGTTAAATAACATGATCAAAAGCTGTGGAATTACATCAAATTGCAAGCTAAAGAGAATTTTCCAGATTGGAAGCCACATCAGCCGAAACAAATTGTGAAAATTGGTCCTGTAACAGGAGAAAAAGACATAACCCGGAAGATCAGACAACCAAGATACCTGAAGAATATGCCGCTTAGAGCAATGGAGCAAGACTTTCATGAACATTTCAAAGGATGGCTCAACAATCAAAGCACGACAGAAGCAGTAATCTCACTATTTGATAAGAAGACAGGAGAAACAAGACGTATCAATGTGTTGGATCTAATGTGGTTGGTTAACTGCTCCAAGAAAGACATTGATTGTCTGCTCTTCAACAAGATCGTATATAATGAGCCTGATAGAGTACAAGCCCAACAGTATCAGAAGATGGTGAATATTTGTTTTGCCAAAGACATTAATTCTGGAAGATACTGGGAATCTAAGTTCAAGGATATTGAATTGGAAGAATTTCTGAAGAAAGAGAAAAGAAGTGAAAGGATGAAGAAGATTCGAGAGAAAGCTGCTCAGCGTGCTGGATGGAAGTTTAAGAATCCTATAACTGATCAAACACCTATCGAATCTCAAGAAAATAAGATTCCTAGGTGGTCAAAAGCAAAAGATGGAATTCCAGAATATCGGCATTGGTAGAAGACCACTGGAAGACCGTTAAGAGAGAAGAAGCTAGAGGAAAGAAAGGAAAAGAGAAGGCAGAAGGCAAGAGAGAACATACACAACAGGAAGGCGCGATGAAGACTGTACAGGAAGGAAGACTGCAGCTACATCCAAGGGGGAGTCCGTAGATACATTATGTCTGTAGCTTCCGTCTGTACCGAGTATGTATTTTGTCCTGGTTGTCGTTTTTGTATAGTTTTGTTTATATTATTGAATCAGGGACGAAACGGTGCGTAACGGATTTTGTAAAGTCCATCCGATTGGATGGCCATCCGGATGGGTAATATGTTTGTCCCTGATCAGCTCGCCTATAAATAGGAGATCAGGTCTCTCATTTAAAAAACTTTTATCCAGTTGTTCTCTGAGGCGAAACTCTTGTACTTTCTCACGGAACCTTGTATTTTCTCCTATTTCTAATGAGAATGGATGCTTTGAACTGTACTATTGTTGTTGATCTTACTTCTACTCCGTGTTTGGATTCCGCACTCTCACGGTGATCGCAGATCCCACCTGAGCGAGTTCATTCGAGCCGAATTCCCGGTCCTCACAGACTTGTTGGGCCCAGAGACAAAGCCCAAGAAGAACCAAACCCAAGAAGAACATTCTTCTTGAACACTTGCAAGCGAAGAACCAAAACCCAAGAAGAACATTCTTCCTGAATCACTTGCCAGTGAAGAACCAAACCCAATAAGAACATTTTTCTTGAATCACTTGCTAGTGAAGAACCAAACCTAAGAAGAACATTCCTCTTGAGATTGCATGTGAATGGTTCTTCGCATGCTGATGTATTTCGTGGAGTTAGTTGGAGACAACAGACATGCAGAACATGAAATAACCAGCAACAAATGATTTGCACATGCACATAGTTTTACAACATGTACGAAATAAACAACGTACCGGGTCAAGATAGGAGGATATCTTAACCTCGGTCTTCACTTCGCAAACGAGGCAAACCGAAACGAGCCGTATCTACAAAAGATGCATCAACAAACTCTCCCTTGGATGCTGCTCGTGAGGTTCATTCTTCACGTTGTTATCGGATCTTCAGATGTCTTCACTTGTCAATGTCAAGAGGTGTATCAGCAAGCTCCCCCTTGAACGTTGCTCGTGAGACATTGATCTTCAAATTTTAGATCCTTGTGGTGTTGATGAGTGGTCAGCGGTAACTCGATCATCTTGATCCTTTGACTGCATCCATGTTGTGTCTTCATTCCAAGCTTGTCATCGAACACGTTCTCTTCGCCTTTAGCTGGTTCGAATGCCACATCTGCACACACAACATAGCTAAACGCGTTATGAGAACAACCGCTTGGAATATAGTCAATATATAAACAAATGACACACATGTGACCAACTCTCAATCAACTACCGATTGACAACAGTTTGAAAGTGTAAAGATTTGATCAATTTGAGATTTTAACTTTCAAAACTTGTTAATTTTGACCATTTATGAAGATGCAATTGTTTTAGGTTTCGATCAGGTTTCAGGTGGGAAAGACTCGAGATCCAACATCGGGCAATCAAAAATAAAATAGAATTAAAATCTTTTTGGTTTTTTTATAAAGTTTATATTAAAACACACCTAAAATCTTTTTGGTATTTTTGAATATTTCAAATGTAAAGACGGAAAGCCGTAAATAAATATATACAGAGATGCAGAAATGGAGAAATGTAAATCAATATTTACAAACATTCTTTTTGCGAGTTTCGAGGGTAAGAGAATCATATCAGTGTACGGTCATGCCAAAACACTCTTGTTGTTCAATTAGGTTAACATTTACATAAACATCCTATAACGATTATCGGTATTGTTGTCCACATAAACTCAACTTATCAGATGTACTAGTGGTTAGGGGATACGTTAAGGTATGATTTATATTTACTGACCGGTGTTCATCCACACACGACACATTCCCGTATCAAGGTATGCACGAGAGTTCATCTTACTGGTGAGTATACCATTTATCATCTGTTTTCAACGTATATGATGTGAGATACTCACTTATTTTTTGGATGAATACAAGCCCTATGTGATTAAACACTTATTAATGAGGAACTTGATATTCGATGCATGCAGGGCAAAAGAACAAGTCCGTGAACAGGTTAGTACCATCGTACCAACAAAGAGACGAACATGACTCTCGGATGATAAATGTGATTTAGAATCACTTACTCGGGGGTGATAGTGATATTTTATCACTTATTGATGGTCGTATGCAGCATGTATTATATACATGTTTGTATGAGATGTACACGTATGTATGGTATCATGGAAGTTCTAGACTTGCGTCCCCGTTGTTTTCCGGTAAAAGAAACAACCATGATACCCAGATGATAAACAGCATAAAGACCACGTATCTCAGAACCTTGGCAATCCATCAAATGAAATTTCGATACCAAGACCATATGCCAATGAGCGGTTCCCACACGGTCTTCAGTCGATTTAGGTTTATATCACCCTGCACCCTTTAAAATGATTGTGAGCCTACTGATACATCTTATATAGAACTGCTTATCGTTTTTCATTTTAAGATCAAAGAGGTTTCGACAGACCACTGATGTACTATCATTTTCTCTTTTGCTCGCCAGGAAACTCATTTTTTTTCTATTGCTTTCATGTTTTTGAGATTTTTTGATGTTTTTGTTTTTTTTTTTTTTTTTTTTGAAATTACTCCCCCTACAATGCAAAAAGTAGGATAAATTAAAAACACAAATAGATATTTACAAAAATGATTTTCCGATGTCGGTTTACTCTTGCTTGACCTTAGTGTCGTTTACCATTAGTAAAAAGTCAAAACGTGATTTGTCAAATGCTTTAGTAAAAAGGTCGGCACGTTGGTAATCAGTGTGGACCAAAACAACATTGACGAGTTTCATATTGAAACAATCACGTGTGAAGTGATATTCAAAATCAACGTGTTTGTTCAAGGAGTGTTGTACGAGATGTTAGTAATTCATAAAGCAACTTATATATTGACACAGATAGGAGAGATTAGAAATTCAAACCGAAATCCCGCAACTACTTCATGCATTGGCAGGAATCTAAGTGCTCTCCCAAGCTAGATATCCACTTGGTGTGGATTTCAGGGTCGATTTTGCAGCTACTTCAATTAACTTATAAATCTCTTCACAACAACAGGATGATAAACCTCCGGGTCCGGCTGGTAAGAAGCAATGGAGCATGTGGGAAAGCTTGTACACATCATCATTGGTCGGTCCATACACGATGTCTTCCACATCCTTTTGCACCAGCAAAGGTCTTCGTCTTTCTCATTTAGAAGTAGTGTGCGGTTGTTCAATCCATGCCAAGGCATTCGAACACCCGGTTGATTTGTTCAACAAACACATTTTCTTCAATCACACCGTTGAGAAAATATACACTGCACGTTCATATTGTAGACTTTTAACTTCTTATGGAAGAAAAATCCATGAAACTTCGAAAAGCTTCAGACGTGTTGCAGGCGTGTACATTTCATTTGAATCTATCCTCTTGACCCGATCAAAGCATTAAACAAACAATTTGTTGCACGTTTTTCATTTTGTCGAAGTTTTTTTTTTTAAATTCTTCCATTATCATTCAATCATCAGACATTTTTTTCTTCTTTCCTTTTTCTCTCTCCATCAAAGGCAACAACTCCTAGATGTAACAATGTTTTGGAGCCTTATGTCGCCGATCTTGTGCATGGACGCTCAACTATCAACAATCCTAAGACTATCAATAGTTCCTCCTGGAACATCCTCCACACTCATTCAGAGATTAGTTGGAAAGGGGGACCCAAGCCTTCACAGACTTGGGTCGTCCGTCATCATCGAGGATTGTGACTTCCATTTCCCGATGATTCGGAATTGATGTAGCTCCCCCTGAAACAGTTACCGGTTTTGGTTTCCAAATATGTTTCTGTTTTTCATTTTTAACATCTGATTTAACAGACTGTGTTTGGATAACCTCTGGTTTTAAAGGCTTTTCAACTTCTTTTCTTTGTTTATTTTTCTGTTTCATTTCTTGTTGTTTAACAAGATGAGGGTCCTGTTTTGGTGAAACAGATCTTTTATGGTAACTGTTACCACGAGGGGCATCAACTTTTTCCTTTCCCTTGGTGAGATATGGAGAGTTTCTGGCAATGTGCCCATACTCACCACATTCAAAACATGATCTCCGCTTAACAAACCTCGGAGTATCATAACTGTAAGAGCTTGATGATGAACTTCGTGATCTTGAGGTACTTGGTATTACATCACAACAGTTTGTGTGTTGTGTGTAGTTGTTTTGACTGTTTCTTTTCAAAATTTTATTTTGCATAACAAAATCTGTGTTTGATTTGTTTTGAAAAAATTCAATTTTTCAGTCCCCAGAGACTTCACGAAGTTTATCTTTTGAAACTTCTTTTTAATCTGAGCTCTTTTGCCCTTTCTCTTTCCTTGATTAGCATTATTTTTCTTTTGTCGATCTGGAAGTTTTTGATTTCCATATTGTTTCTGAACTTCAGCTTTTGGGATGGGAGCACACTGAGTTACTACAACTCTTGGGCTCAACTTTCCCAAAAAACAAACTTACTGGTTGAATCCTCAAACACTTTATCAATCAAGGATTGATTAACATTTTTAATGGGAAAATCTTGGGTTGAGTAGACTATATCATCACCAACCAGAGTATACAGAAAATTCACACTCTCAAACTCTTTCGTAGACGTGGACTCAACCAGAACAGTCTTAGCAGGTTTTGCGGGAGGATCACATAGAAAATGATTCTCAAGAGGTATGTCCTCTTCTTTGGTTACTGCATCAGACTATGCTGAGTAAGTATCCTCGGATTCATCATCTGAAGAATCAACATCCTCAACAATGACTGGAGGATCCTGATTTTGTTCAGCTGTTGATGCTTTCGCATCTACTAATTCATCCAAATCTAAAGATACTTCCTTTTTGTAACCGAGCCCAGCTGCAAATTCCTCAACGTCTAATGGAACATATGGCTCAAATTGAGGTTTATCCTCCTCATCAGGCATTGCGGTATAATTGTGTCTAACATGTGGAGGACACTTCTTATATCCAATGCACGTGACATCATTCTTCTTTTTCTGTATGTCAATGATGTGATCCAGCACATACCTAGAGTTTGAGTGACTAGCTAACTTAAGCTGGATCGCCTCATTTTCACACTTAACACAGGCCAACTCCTTTTGTGCTTCCTCGAGCCTATTGATGTAAATGTTTATGTCAGTTTTTTTTCTTGAAACTGTTTTCGTTAGCTCGGACTTATCTTGTTTTAATGTGTCAATTACCTTTTTAAACTCCTTTTCATGATTTTTATGAAACATGTTGGCCTCAGTGCATTTTGAAAGATCCACGATCAAATGTTGATTGTGGATATATGTCACGTCATATTTGCTTTGCAAATCGCCATATTTGCTTTGCAAATCAGACAATTTGATTTGCAAATCGGACAATTTAGCACTTAATTCAACACAACTATCACACCTGTCAGATTTTGGTTCATCGACACATACCTGACTGGATTCACTATTACATATTGACTCATCTACCTCAGAATCAACAGCCTCCCTCAATGATTCATATTCAGATCCATCCTCGCTTGAACTTGAACTTGTACCATCTTCAACTGAACTTGTAACATCCTCAACTGAACTACCGTCATGTTCTGAACTGTCACCATTTCCTGAGGACTCATCATTGCCGACATCCTTGACAATTTTGGCATAAAACGCAGTTCTGGTTTGACAAATGTTCCCCAACTGTGTTGTCGGACCACAATTGATAGTAGATTCTCCCCATAGATTGACTTTTGATGGTGGAGGGTTATTTGACGGTGTGGGAGACTGAAGCCAAAATAGTACTGAACCCTTTGATGAAGTGTTTCCATAACAAGCTTGTTGTTCACCTTTGTAGTTTGGATCAAGAAATAATGGTACTCCAGTAGACCGATAGCTTTGCTCTGAAGCAATTGGTTGTGGTGTTCCATACATATCTGTTGCCATTTTTGGTTTACATTGATGAGAAGGATCATATGAAGATTGAGATCCTAAAATGCTTGACCCCCAAAGGTGTGTACTCATGATAGATTGTAATTACCAACTTACAAACCAACTGTGAATCTTCTGTAAAGCTTCTTTGAAAGCCTAGATGTTTTCTATGAATAAGATAAAAGCCAATAAGAATGTTTTTCTTTGCATATGATAAAAGCCAAGAAGAATGTTCTTCTTAGGATAAGACAAAAACCATGGAGAAGAATGTTCTTCTTAGAATAAGACAAAAGCCAAGGTGAAGAATGCTCTTCTTGGAATAAGACAAAAGAGATGGTTTTTCTTTGACTTTAACAAAATGTTTCGTTGAAAATGGAGTTTCGCAGGTATTGGAAATTGAGAAAAGTTGGTAAAGGTTGGTGAACAAACAGATAAAGTTTTCAAAAAAAAAAAAATTGAATCTTACCTTCTTAAAAAAGAAAATTCTGGTGATTTCTCCGGTTAAAACCCTTCATCGGAAAAATTTTCGAACAAGATTTTTGCAAGAGATTTTAAGAAAAACCCTATACTAACATGTCTCCATGTATTTTAACAAGGTTTTTGTAAAATTTTTAAGTAAACAACAAGTTTTTCTTACACTTTTAATCTTGAACATCAAAATGATTTGCAGCGGAAGCATCATGAATCGTTGGTTTCATGATTAAGTGTTTGTTGATCAATGTGCAGTAATGAAGTATCGAAATATGGACAATCTTGGAAGTTTAAAATTGTCTTGGTAACTGTTATTATTGCCGGCAAGACATATATATATGTATTCATATGTGACAGTTTTGAGCGGTTAAATTTGGAGGGAAAACCACCCTTTGAACCGGTGCCTTCCAACTATCACAACCACTCGAATGTATCGGTTATTACATACATACAAATATAAGTAAAATAGGCTAAGTTACATACATAACTATTTAAATAAATAAATAAATATATATATAGATATAGATATATATATAATTATGTTTATTCATTCTAATACACTCCCCTAAACATAATTATGTTTGCAAGGGTGCATTAAAACGCTTTTGTTGGCATCATCCACGGTTGCTTTTCCCCGATTAAAGTTGAACCTCCTGCTAGTATGCAGCCTTTTGATTCCCTGCCAATCGTTACCGGCGAAAAACGCATAGTGCTCAGCCTCCTTTCCTGCAGGATCTTCATTCTTTGAGTTGCCCTCCGACTGATCTGCTTCATTCACTAACATTCTGTCTCCATCACTCCTGCTTCGTCTTGGATCAACCACCCTCTTGACTTCCTCTTTCTCGTGCACCTTCTCTTGAGTTGACTTGTACTTATAATAGTAGATAAGCACGTCCAAATACATGGCATATATCAGTCTCATATACTCTCCTTCATTATAATCAAAACCTATATCTTTGGCAATCATTGCCCACATGTTGTTTTCAGTAATCCTTCGGTGTCCACCCTCTCTTTTAATCGCCATGTACAGATCCAACAGACACACTTTTCGGTTGTCCGATGCATACGCAGGTTGTGGTCTTGTGGTAATTTTTAATTTATCCTTGAGAAACCAATCAACCATATCATTGAACTTGTTTTCTAGATGATACTTGTATTTCATAACATATTCTTCATCGTCCAACATATCAAGGAGCGCCTTGCAGTCTTGAAACTCCTTGAATAACATTTCTTGAAGTATTAAAACATTCCAGTCTGGTTCGTTTGTCGATATATTCAGACTTTCAAAATACTCATTCAAAAATTTTGTCTTAAACTTCTCATGTTCCGATTCTTTACTAATCATGTCTTGTTTTTCTAATATTCTGATCTCTTCTTCCTTAGTCATTCCGGTTAGATCACTTTTCTTGTTAATCAAAGGAATACTAAACGTGGGAAATAACTTGCACTTATCTCCGATGAATTTCACCGTGAAACCTTGAGTAATTAACTGATCTAGACTTAGCACATTTCTGTCTATATCCGGAGTGTATAATACACTCTGAATATGAATTTTCTCCGACCCAGACATAACTTCGACGACCCCTATACCCCTTATGAAGAAAAAATTGATTTTCTCCAGTTTTTGTTTCAACACCGGACATGTTCTTTATTCGTTTAAACATATCTAAACTGCCAGAATAATGACGTTTGAGGGTTTTACTTACGTACCACATCTCTGACCAGAATCCTCCATCGGTGCCAACCACAATATACTCCATTCTTTGATCGCTTTAATGATCAAGATTTGCATTTTGTTGTTGCTGCGTTCCGGTGTCAATTGCCAGACGAATCAGTTGTGTTTCCTCATCATTTTCTTTCATCTTGCATGTTGAAATTTGGTGACCGGGTTTGTTGGTAAAAACATCGCCTCTGCAACCATCTTCGTTCTCTCCTCGTCGGAACAATGTTTACACGGTAATATGGATGAAGTTGGCCTGAGATCTGCATCGCTTTCGCTAGTGGCTCTGATACCACTTTGTTGAACATCAAAATGATTTGCAACGGAAGCATCATGAATCGTTGGTTTCATGATTAAGTGTTTATTGATCAATGTGCAGTAATGAAGTATCGAAATATGGACAATCTTGGAAGTTTAAAATTGTCTTGGTAACGGTTATTATTGCTGGCAAGACATATATATATATATATGTATTCATATGTGACAGTTTTGGGCGGTTAAATTTGGAGGGAAAACCACCCTTTGAACCGGTGCCTTCCAACCATCACACCCACTCGAATGTATCGGTTATTACATACATACAAATATAAGTAAAATAGGCTAAGTTATATACATAACTATTTATATATATATATATGTATATAATTATGTTTACACATTCTAATATTTAACCCATTTAGTTTCAAAAACTTGAAAATTTAGTTTTAACCACAATCAAAGTTTCAAAACCTTCAAGGATTTTGTTCGAAAAACACGACACATGGCTCGGTTTCAACAAGGAAGAGAGCCAAGGCTCTGGTACCACTTGTAGTTCATTAGAGGAGGATCTAGAACAACCTTATCCTTGTTATCGAACACACCCGCAAGTGCGGAATCCAAGCGGGTATGCAACCAAGCCAAAGAACACAAACACAAGACAAAGATTCAAAGTTAAAGCTCACTTGTATATATTTCAGCAGAGTTTCAATACAATGTTTATACAAGAAAAACCTCTAAACTCTACTGCTGTGTTCTCTCACTTATCTATTCTGCAAGACTTGTTTAAATAGGCACACATCTGCAGACCCTACGAATGACTTGTTGGGCCAAGAGACAAAGCCCAAGAAGAACCACACCCAAGAAGAACATTCTTCTTGAACACTTGCCAGCGAAGAACAAAACCCAAGAAGAACATTCTTCTTGAATCACTTGCCAGTGAAGAACCAAACCCAAGAAGAACATTCTTCTTTAGATTGCATGTGAATGGTTCTTCGCATGCTGATGTATTTCGTGGACTTGGTTGCAGACAACAGACATGCAGAACATGAAATAACCAGCAGCAAACGGTTTGCACATGCTCACAGTTTTACAACACGTACGAAATAAACAACGTACCGGGTCAAGATAGGAGGATATCTTGACCTCGGTCTTCACTTCGCAAACGAGGCGAAACGAAACGAAACGAGCCGTATCCACAAAAGATGCATCAACACAAATTGCTTAAAACATTGTGCATACGTTATTAGGTTACATAATTTTTATCCTTAAACTCGTGTGATACCCGGGCTATAACCTAGTGATTATAATAAATCAAAAGTCGTTATGATCACTCTTCTTGTTATTATATATTTTTCGTAGATAACTACTTAGTTATCGTCATTTACATCCACAAAACCAAGTTATCATATTGTCCATACATAAAATTCCACACCTTATATGGTCACAATTACATCATTATGCCCTTAAATATCATGCATATAACCTTCGGCAATCCAAACTACATATCCTAAGATATATTTGTTTTCATTTCACAACATATTCCCGCCAAATGGCGCAACCTATGAATGTCTTGTTTATATTTACTCTCATAGTCATATCACTTACGTCATCCTCTTCAACAGTTGATCATCAAGCTTACATTGTTCATATGAACAAATCAATGATGCCATCACCCTTCTCTAACCACCATCATTGGTACACTTCTGTACTTTCATCACTATCAGATGAAGCTCCAGCAACCCATCTCTACACATATTACCATGTCATGGACGGATTCAGTGCAGTCCTCACCATGTCCCAGCTCAAACAGCTTCAAAAGATGCCGGCCCATCTTGCAACGTTTGAGGAGAAGCTTGGCCAGCTTCACACAACGCGCACACCTACCTTTTTGGGACTAAAGAAAGAAGCCGGGTTGTGGCCGGTTTCTGGTTTTGGTGAGGATATGATTATTGGCATATTCGACACCGGAATTTGGCCGGAAAGTAAGAGTTTTCACGACGAAGGGATGTCCGAAACACCTTCACGTTGGCGTGGAAAATGTGAAGCTAAAGGATTTTGTAACAAAAAACTTATTGGTGCGCTTTCGTTTAGCCAGGGGATGAAGCATCTAAAGGAAAAGATTTCAAAAACAGATGACTATGATTCCCCTAGAGATTTTTCTGGACATGGGACACATACATCTTCAACAGCAGCTGGTAGTCGTGTTCAGTTTGCTAGTTATTTCGGGTATGCAAACGGGACAGCAACCGGAATAGCACCGAAAGCCCAGTTAGCAATGTACAAAGTGTTGTTCTTCAATAACTCAATTGAAGCTGCATCAACTGACACACTGGCTGGAATGGATCAAGCCATAGAAGACGGTGTGGATCTGATGTCTTTATCATTGGGGTTTCCTGATACACCATTTTATCAAAACCCTATTGCTATTGGAGCATTTGCAGCTATGGAAAAAGGGATTCTTGTATCTTGTTCAGCTGGTAATTCTGGTCCTCTTGCGTACACTGTCCACAATGCAGCTCCATGGATCACTACTGTTGGTGCAGGAACAGTAGACCGAGATTTCGTGGCTTATGTTACACCAGGTAATTGGATACATATCAAGTTGTTTTACTTTCTAGCGACCTAAGAATCATTTCCTAGGCGTGTGGATGAGATGTTCAATCATATTTTCAAAGGGTGTGGTCGTGATTTTTACTTAAAAAATACGCTAATTTTTTTCAAGGGTTTGCCCGCCCGCCCACCCACCCACCAAGATACATAGTTCCGCCCCTGCTTTCCAGGCACTCTTCTACCGAAAGTAGCCAACTTCTAAAAAAATTCCATAAACATTGCTTTCATTTGGTTTGATTTTTCTTTAATAATTTAAAATATTTAAGTTTTTCTTTTAAATTTAAATCCGTGGTTTTGTTTTTTTGTGGACATGACGACAAAATTTAGATGGTTTTTTCAAACTGATTTGGGCATGGGCCTGGCCCAGACCCGGTGGTTTAGTACAAGTTTGTGTTTTTTATGTGTCGAACTAGTTTCACCCTAAACCAGTTTGGGCCCAACATGTCCCCCAACATGTTTTGAACCCGATCCAACTGTTATTTTGGGGCTAAACCGGTCTTGAACCCAATTCAAAGCAGTTTGAGTGGGTTGGAGTTTTCAACCCTAAAATCGGTTCTCAACCCAAACCGGGTTTTGTGCACCTTTAATATACATGCTGGAATGTGAAATTGAAATCTCTTGATTTTTCATGATCATTTGATTATGGGCCTTATCTTAGGGCGAGAGTATGACACTACATTATTAGTGCATACCTGTTATACGTTAATATGTTGTAGATTTCAACAACCAATTTTGATCAATTGTTTAAGATGTCAGAAAGTCATTTTTATGTACAATGAAATTTAATAAATAATAAAAGTTGAATTTCCTTAAAAAGCAATAAATTTTTATAGGTTTGCCTTATTAAACACATAGGAGAAAGTTCATTTAAGAAAAAAATTTAATTGAGAAGAAAAAGAAAAAGGGTAATTTTGTAAAACATTAAATAGTTTTTCACTTATCTCATTTATTATCATTTTTGACTAATTAATTAGTCATAAAGACTACTAACATTTTTTGCCTACACACATTAAAAGTTATCATATATATTTCGAAATTCATCCTACACGTTGAAATTTATCCTAAACAAATCGTAATTTATCCTTCACTTTAAATTATTTTATATTATTTTTTGTAAAATATATATATTTTGAAGTTAAGTTACAAAAAATTTAAAGTAATTAGGTATTTAAGAGGAAGACTACAAATTAATGACATATATAGATTTACCAATGTACCCTTATAGTTACATTAAATACTTATATTAAATGAAGTAAAATAAAACATTTTTATTGATTGAAATTTCTTTTTTTTTTCTTCATACAAAAAATTTCTTCCTTTGAACTCTCCAATATATAATTATCAATAAAGTTTTTAAATAAGGCTACAAGATAATATGTTTTTAGGGGTTTCATCACCATTGCTACCACCGCTACATGTCAGCGGTGGACCTTGAGGACGAGGCAGGTGGAGGTGGTTGTGGGGGTTACCGACGGTGGTGGGTGGGTTTTTTTAGAGAGAAATAAAATGTTAGGTTTTTAGAGAGAGGGTTTTCCCTAAAAATCTGAAAATAAAAATAATTACAGGTGATCAGAGCTATGGAACCCTGATTGGGAAATCGGTTTTCCCTAAAAATCTGTTGGTAGAGAAGGTTCATATTTACTATGGATATGGAAATAAAAGCAAAGAAAGTTGTGCTTATAAGTCACTTGATCCCAAAGATGTTAAAGGCAAGTACATTTTTTGTGAATTTGATGATGCACTATCACTGATTGAATTGAAAACCAAGGGAGCTGCGGGAGCTATCATCAGTTCAGACTTGGGTAACCTTCTGTTTGCAGATTACTTCACTTTTCCGTTCGTTGTACTGGAACGGAAGCTCGGAAAATTGTTAAAGAAGTACATAATCAACACAAAGAATGCCAGTATTAACGTTAAGTATGGTGAAACTTTGTTGGGTGTTAAACCAGCTCCACAAGTTGCGTATTTCTCATCAAGAGGACCAAGTCGGCGATCTCCGTGGATCCTAAAACCCGATATTTTGGCTCCTGGTTTCGATATCTTGGCTGCATGGGCGCCGAATAGAAAAATCGCGCAAATCGGAGATGATTATTTGTTTAGTGATTTTAAGCTCGAATCAGGTACATCCATGGCTTGCCCACATGTGGTAGGCGTAGCAGCGTTACTGAAATCTACCCATCGTGACTGGAGTCCGGCTGCAATCCGGTCTGCAATGATGACAACCGCCGATATTCTTGACAACAACAAAGACATAATCATAGATATGTTCACAAGTAAACCAGGTATAGAACAATAAAAAAAAAACCCGTAAATATTACATGTACATTATTAATCAACTATTTATTTATTGGTATACATAGATATGTTCACAAGTAAACCAGGTATAGAACAATAAAAAAAAACCCGTAAATATTACATGTACATTATTAATCAACTATTTATTTATTTATTTATTGGTATACAAAGAATAATTAAAAAACCTAGACGAATAATATTTCTAGGTATGTGCATCATATAACAATAAACTCTAACTCTATGTTATATTTTATTGATAATATAATGTAAGCAAATAATTTCATCTTAATTTTCGTATGGCAATGATATAACAGTAAACCCTAACAATATATTCCTGCTAATATAAGGTACCTCTCTTGATTACGGTGCGGGCCATGTTAATCCAAACAAAGCCATGGATCCGGGTCTGGTTTATGACATTCAACCACAGGATTACATCAACTATCTTTGTGCTATGGGTTACACACCACACGAGATCCGAATCATTTCAAAGAAACCAGAGGTTAATTGTGCGAATGCGACCCTTGATCTTAACTACCCTTCGTTTATTCTAATCTTAAACAATACGAATACCACTCGTTACACGTTTCAAAGAACGTTAACGAATGTAGGGATGTCAAGTTGTTCGTATCGAGCGGAGGTGAATACTCCCCCATCAGGTATGAACGTTTTTGTCAAGCCATCTATGATCTTCTTTGAAGGTAAATACAGCACGGCCAAGTTTGAGGTCATCGTTGATGTTGATATAAGTGGTGCTAATCGAATCAAAGGTGGGTATTTTGGTAACAGTGCGTATCTAACTTGGCTCGAGGTAAATGGACACCATGTTGTTCGAAGTCCAATTGTATCTGCTTTTGATGCATCAAGTTGAAGTTGTAAGGCACATAAGTGATGTAAAAATACTATATGATGCAAGTATGTGATGCAAAAATACTATATCATACAAGTATGCTTTAATACCACCGAATATATAATATATATATAAATAATAATATAAAGATAAAATAAAAGTGTTATGCAAAACTTGAAAAGTTATGGCTCATTGCACTATTTAAGTGTTGAAGATTGAGGGAGGATTTTGTGTGTTTAAGATTGAGGCAGTTAACAGAAAGAGTAACGCTAAACAAACTCTAAATTTTTTTTTGAACCGCAAATATTATAATAACCATACTCCTAAATTACACGGTAACAAAAGTTGATATATTATTAACTGGTTTTTTTATATAAAAAAGTATCAACTTTTCCAAACTCATGTAACTAATATTTTACTGATTTTTTAATAACAATATACCAAAAACTAATTTTTCTTTTATTTAACATACTTCTAAACCATTAAAACAATACATATAACACAACCCCCCCCCCCCCCCCCCCCAAGGGTTGTATATATCCTCTCCTTGGAATATACATATCTCGTCCTATATATAATTCATGCAATACATATGCAAAACTTACAGTATGTAGTATTCTCCTAATATTTAGAAAGATGGAATTTCATGATCCAAACTATAAACCATTTGCCTATAGTAGTCTATCATTGAAAATTTAACACGTAGGATCAAAAAGTGTCTAAAATCTGATTTTGAAAGAAAAGTCAAAGTTCATAAAGATATATTATGAAAGCCCGCAAGATATTTTTGCATAAAACGATTAGAACTAAAACCCACAAGAACTCTAGTATTGTGTCGCTCGAACCCTAATATCTCTATCTATTTATAGCCTAAACATACTTAGGTTAATTACCTCAAGATCAAAAGAAAACTCCCATTAGTTGTAAAAACTTAGAGAACTCCGATATCTCATACGAGTTTCGCCCCCACTTTTTTCACACCCCTGTATTAAAATATTACAAGCATAGTTGTAAAAAAAATTGAAGTGGCGCTTTCAATCTCTTTAAGTTTCTGTAAAAAGCTACTGAGGTGGACATGTTTTTTCAGCGTCGTATTGACAAAAATTTTTATTTACATTTACTTGTATAATATGACTAAAAACGAAAAAGCATGGTTGGAGACAATTTCAATAACTCGGATTGCACTGCATCTTTAAATAGCCGACAGTGGCGGAGCTAGCCCAGTATTAGGGGTATCCAAAAAACTTCACCGTGGAATCATACAATAATAATAAAAAAAGATAATAAATAAAGTTAAATAAAAACCTAATCGATTTGTCCTCTAATTGTTTTCATAGCTTGAAATCATTCTATCACATCATGTCTTTTACTATATCAAAAGTTTCTTTTTCGACCACACAAACCATAACATTGTTCAAATATTTCGGGCCCATTTGAGATTGTTTTTTAGATTGTGATTTCATCTCACTTTAACGAATTAACCTTCAACTTCAAAGAATTCAAGTACCTAGTTTAACAAGAAAACTAGAAACTACTGCTTTTTGTCATATTTAACTTAACTAAACACTAAATCCTAATAAATCTATAAACAACAACACTACATAAACAATAACAAACAAAAATGTTGATGCATATTTTGGTGTCTGTCACTTGTCTTTATTAGCGATGTATTTTGTACGGTCTTTTATATTATCGAGTCTGTATTCGCCGTCGACCAAGTCGGATATCCTCCTATCCTACTTGTGTCCGACAAAGTTAGTTTCGTCGAGTACATGCATGACGAAACCCCTCATGGTCATAACTCCCAAGTTTCGCCATGAACAGTGACGAAACTCCTAGAGTTTCGTCGACTGTACAGTTTCGTCGGGCCCAATTCAAGTTTCGTCAAGCCCAGTTGATGATTCGTCACTGTTGGGCTGGGCTGCCTATATAAACACCTTTTGGTTTCAGTTTGAAACTATGAGAGCATACCCTGTCTGAAAGTTTAGTGTCAAACATTGTGTGTATCTATTTGAACATTGTTCTCATCCACTTTAATCAATTGACTGTGTTTCGTTGGTTACCTTGTGTTGTTTCTATCTGTGTTTGGTTTGGCAGTCACGGGGATTCCGCACTCGTGACCGTGTTTGTGATAAACAAGTGATTTGGTTTCGTTAATCGATACTCCGAGAATCGGGACCTACAAGTGGTATCAGAGCATTGGCTCTTATCCTTGTTTAAAACCAAACATAGTTGGGATTTCATCAAGTGTTGAAACTGGTTGTTTATGTTTTTCTGAAAACTGTTAGATCTTGTTCGTTTGCTAAAAAGTTTTATCAAAAACCTTGTTAGTTTGCTTGTTCACGTGATAAAACCGGGTTTTTAGTGAAAGTTTTTAAGCAAATTCGTGTTACGGAAGTTTCTCCGGTGAAAGATCTTGCCGGAAAGTTCATATATTCTGGGGTGTGTTCATATTTTCTGGGTTGTTCTTCATATCTTCATTAGTTACCTTCAAAGTGTTCTTGAGATAATTGTTGATTTAAAATTAAAAGATAAATTGATAAATGGATTAAAATATTGGACACCATGCTGGTTGGTAAGATGAGCATGTTGTGAGTTGAAAAATCGTGTGTTCTGTCAGACAACAGATAAGATTTTCTTTTGAAAAATCTCACCAACTTTCACCAACTCTCTGTTATCTCATCTCGACGAAAGACAAGGCAACGAAACCCATAGAGTTTCGCCACAAGGAACTGCGACGAAACTCCCTGAGTTTCCCAATAAGAAACTTCAACAAAACGAAACCCCCTGAGTTTCGCCATAAGAAACTTCAACGAAACCCCCCGAGTTTCGCCATAAGGGACTTCGACGAAACCCCTAGAGTTTCATCAAAGGTACTTAGACGAAACTTATTGAGTTTCGTGGGAAGAGTTTCGTCGAGAAACTTGTAAACTTTTCACAGAAGACTTGTAAAAGTGATTTAACTGTTTCATTTCAAGTGTGTAACCAGGTAGTAACTTTCATACATCATTCATGAGTTGTACTAGTCCTTGGGATTGGAGTACGGACCCAAGACCAGGTGAAGATCATACTTCCGCAGCCGCTTGGATGAGGAATGTTAGGCCACCATGATCTATTAGTGAGAGTCAATGGGTGTTAGTGACGAACCAGAATCAAAGTATTCAGAATCTTTTGTTAAGTGAGAGTGAAACGGGTAGTAACAACCGCCCGCCAAAACTGAATCACATGAACGAATATCCATCTTGGAAAAAATCGTTTCCACACTTATGTTCTAGGGAAAAACACCGAATTATGGACGTGCTTCATTTCGCCATATAATACAGCTCTTGAAGAAGCGGGATCAAATGCTATAACCTTTATGAATATGCAAGAAGCCGACAAAAAGGCATATGATCTTGAGAAGAAGGCGTTTTCTATTCCCACACAAGCACTCCACAAAGACATCTATCATCAATTCGGCTATTGTACTAGCACGAAAGACTTATGGGATGCCTTTGTAGCAAGAGGAGAAGGGAATGCGGCTACAAGAAAGACACATCATGATTTGTTGAAGAAGGAATTTGAATCATTTCAATTCATGGATAACGAAACACTAAATGATATGACAACTCATTTTTATCATTTGATTAGTCAAATGTATTCTTATGGTGTTCTTGCAACTCAACGGGAAATGATTGCAAGGTTTGCTGATGCTTTACCCCCGAAGTGGAGTTCTTTCATTGAGTTGTTGAAGCATACGGGTACTTTAGATACTGTGAGTATCTATGAATTCGTTTAGAAACTAGAGCACAAGAATGATGAAGAAATCTGGAAAGCTAAACGGATTCTAGTTCCTCAAAATACTGAAATGTACCTTGCAGGTTTTAATCATGCAGCTATTTCCAGTTCCTCTCAGTAACCAGAACTTCAAACGGCATTTATGTCCAATACAAGTTCCTATCCTTTTCCTCAGTCAGCTTCTCCACCGATTTTTGATCCAAGAGCCTATCTTCCGCCAGCGCACGTTATTGCTCAAGCTCATGCTTTTTCAAAACCTCAATTCGATGCGAGTGCCTGGCTACCAAAACCCAAACCTGCACCTCAAGTTTCCACTACTCAACCTCAATTTGATCCCAGAGTTTATATTCCAACTCCACCACAATCCGAAGCCCAACCACAACAACAACAACAAGCAAATTACAGTAACCCTCCACCCCAAAACCCCAACACAGTCAGAGTTGATACTTCAAGCCTTTCTAAAGTAAGCATTGAAGTGGCAAAGGAACAAATGGAACTTCTCAAAACAATGTTCAGTGCCTATTGTGGATTGGTCGCAGATCAAATTGGAAACATCAATATGACTCATGAAGATTATCAACAGATAGACCGTGATGAAATGGAGTTAATGGACATCAAGTGGGCGTTTGCAAGTGCTGTTCGAAGGGCTAAGGATTTCATGAAACGAACTGGGAGAACTACCTTGGAAAGCAAAAAGGATACGAAGTACAGTTTAGATAGGGATGCGGTTACATGTTTCAACTGCGGCGAAAAGGGTCACTTCAAACATGAGTGCACTCGTCCGAGCAGACAAGGCAATCAAAATCCCTTCCGTAATCAGACGAGTACTTCCAATGCAAATCAAGAAAACCGTGAAACAAGGTTGGTAGCTGTGAACACCACCACCAATCAAACCCAGGCTGGACCTTCAAACACCAACAAAGCAATAGTAGTTCAAGCTGATGAAGGATGTAACTAGTCAGTACAGTTTGGAGATGGTGATCAAGAAGGAGGAAGAACCGCATGCTATGCAAAGATCATCAATCACATCAAGCATGTTCACAAAGAAGAGTTTTCTAACAGTGATGATAGTTCTAGTTATAGCGGGAGTTCGGATGAAGAAAGCTCGAATTGTGGAGGTTATAATTCTGAATCTGATGTGAAGGAAGAGGTAAATTCTGATGTTGATGATCTATTGAATGAAGCTGAACAAGAAGGCTGCTGTCGCGTCAAAGGAAATGGAGAAGTTCTTCTCTGAAGATGGATCTTTTTCTTATCAGACTGCCTTTATGGAAAATGTCTTAGCCTCGACGAGTCAGGTAAATTCTAATCCTCCTACTCCTAGTGTTTGTAATATGTGTGCAGCTTTGAAAGAGGAATCCGAAAAGGTTCATAGTCATAATCAGAGTTTGGTTATTGAGCTGTCTAAGTGCAAAGAGGCAAACATGGCTTTAGCTCGAAATGAAAAGGATTTTAAAGATGTAATTGAAACTTTAAAGAAAAGTGTTTCCGAATTAACAAAATATGTTTTCAACAAACAAATTCGTATTAATAACTACATTAATATCATTGAGGAAACAAAGAAAGAGCTAGCCGTTGCCAAATGCGAGCATGATGCAATCAAGCTCAAATTGGAGAGTTATTCTAACTCCCGATATGTGCTCGATCACATCATAGACACTCAACAACTGAAAGGGAACAAGAAAGGCGTTGGGTATAAGAAGTGTCCGCCCCCTTTGAGACATAACTAAACTCGAATGCCCGATGATGAAGAAATGCCACGTTTTGAACCCAGTGTGCCTCTTGATTATGAGGAAGTTACTGCTGGCTTAGGGTTCAAATCGGATAGTTCCTCGAGTACCTCATCTGAAGGAATAGACACTTCAACATTGACGAATCAAAGTGCTCCAATCATTGAGGACTATGATTCGTCTGATGATGAATCAGATGTGAGTGACCAGGATGAATCACTTGACAAGATGAAAGGAGTAGAAATTACTATTGAGAATTACATTCTTTGTGATCCTCCTACTCCTGCTGTGCAACCTATTGCAAAACAAGTGATTAATCCTGTCAAGGAAATGAAAGAATATGTGTCTACCGTTAAGGGTAATAACGTGTTGTATACCTTGGTCGGTGATTCTAAAATTTATTCGGACAAAGATTTTCCAATTAAGAATGTCAATCCATCTTTGATTGATAAAGTTTTTGAAGATAATACAAGTAAGTTTTTGGGAAAGACAATTCCGGGAGTTGTTGTAACTCAATGTGACCCAATTCCAAAATCTGAAATTAGAAAACAATTTGGAAACAAACCATCACCGACAAAGCAACAACCTATTGCTTCTAAGGGTAAACAACCAGTTCAACGAGCTCAAAAGCCTAAAGTTTCTCAATCAAAATTTGAACCAAAAGGAGCTCATTACCAGAAGAAAAGCAGTAATGTCAAATTTGTGGCATCGAAAGGTACTGATAAAATTGAGACTTTTGAAAACAAATCAAACACCGATTTTGTCCAACAAGTCAAGATTTTAAAACGTAACAGTCAAAACAATTACACTCAACATACAAACGGGTGTGATGAAAAGGCAAGTACCTCAGGTTCTACAGGTTCGACATTTGTTCGTCGATCGGATTCTCCTAAGTTTGTTGAAAGGAGAACGTGTTTTAAATGTGGGGAGTTGGACATATCATTAAAAATTGTACAAATACTCCCAAAGAGAAATTTGTTGAGAAATCTCCACCTGAAAAGGTTCACCCACAACGTTGTCCTGTTTCACCAAAACATGATAAAAGAACGGTTAAGGAACAAGAAACAAAACAACGATGTCAAAACGTCAAGGCAGTTGAAAAGGCTTTAAAATCTGAAGTCAAATCTGTTAATAGGGAACCAAGTTCATCACAATCTTCAAAACCAGAAATTTCAAAATCTTTTTATAAGAATCAAACTGGTAAACAAAAACAAACTTGGAAACCTAAAATGGGTGAAAGTTCAGGGGGAGGTGCTGTATTTGAAAATCATCAGGAAATCGTGATCACATTTCGTGATGCTTAGGGACGACCCAAGACCACTAAGGCTTGGGTCCCCATCCTCAACTAATTGTTGAATTAAATGTCTAGGATGTTCCAGGAGGAACTGTTAATAGTCATTGGATTGTTGACAGTGGAGCATCTAGGCACATGACAGGCGACTTACGGCTTCTTTATGATGTGAAAAACATTAGAGGAGGCTATGTCGCATTTGCTTGAGACAAAGGCGGATACATCACTGGAAAAGGAAATATCTCCAATGGTATTGTATGTTTCGATAAGATCAATTATGTTCATCAAATTGATCACAATCTTCTGAGTGTTTCGCAAATATGCGATAAGAAATTCTCCGTGCATTTTGATTATGCCGGTTGTTATGTGCTGAAACCTAGTTTCAAAATTCCAAAAGAATGGATTCTCTTATCGGCACCAAGAGTTAATGATCTTTATATTCTTGATATGAGCCGAGCGATTACGACATCTTCACAAGTCACATGTTTTGTCTCGAAAGCCACAGAAAAGGAGTCTATATCTTGGCATAGACGAATGGGGCACATTCACTTGAGAAAAATGAACCATTTGGTGAAAAACAATCTTGTGAATGGTGTGCCTGTGAGAAGTTTTCATCTACAAGATATTTGTGTTGCGTGCCAGAAGGGAAAGCAAACGAAGAAATCTCACCCGCTTAAGAAAATCAACTCTGTTAGCATGCCTCTCGAACATCTTCATATGGACCTATTTGGACCTATGAAACACAAGACAACCTTTGGGGATGCTTATTGTCTAGTGGTTACTGAGGATTATTCTAGATTTTCTTGGGTAGCTTTTATGGCACACAAGAGTGAAACTCCTGGAATCCTAAAGGATCTTTTTACTATGCTTGAAAATTTGTACACGTTGATGTGAAGAGGATCCGAAGCGACAATGACACTGAGTTCAAAAACCGTGTAATGGATGAGTTCTGTACTTCTAAGGGCATTCTTCATAAATACAGTTCTCGCTACACTCCACAACAAAACGGTGTCGCTGAGCGGAAGAATCGGACGATAATTGAAACTGCATGAACTTTGTTGGTAGAGACGGAGCTTCCTGTTCAGTTCTAGGGGGGGCTGTGTCGACTGCTTGCTACACGTTAAACCGAGTTCTTATAGTTAAAAGGCATGGCAAGACTTGTTTCGAACTTCTACAGAAATGGAAACCGGACATTTCTCACCTAGAACCTTTTGGCGGTCCATGCACTATGATTGAACCAAACGAAAATTTTGGCGCCAAAGTTATCGAGGGTTTCTTCCTTGGATATGCTACTCCGAATTTCGCGTATGGAATCTGGCAACAAAAAAGATTGAGCTATGGAGTGAAGTAAGGGTTCAAAGGTATACTAATCCTATTAGAGCTCCGGGTGATCCTTGGATGTTCGATTATGATGGACTATTCAACTCCTTTAATCTGCCAACCTTTGACGAAGCATCTGCAGCTGCTCAAATGTTACTTGAAAGCGACAACGCGACTGATTCGCCATTGGTAAGACCAATTGTTGTTGACCCTCAAGCTTCTACTTCGGTTAATAACAATGCGGTTCAAAATGAGGTATTTGAAGATGCTGCTTACTACAATGAGTCATCGGAGGATGATGAATACCATGATACAAATGATGGCACTTCAGCTCCGGTTGCTCCTGTTCAAGGTGCTTCTGAAGCAACTACTCATGTGCAGAATGTAGACTCTGCTGAAGGGAATGCATCCACCTCTACATCTATGCTCGGTGTGGATTTGGTTGTTGATATTAATCTTAACAATTTGGGTATCAATACTCACGTCCCTGATGTTCCCGAATCAAGAATTCATGATACTCATCCGCAGCAGAATATTATTGGAGATGTCCATAGAAGTGTGTAGACGCGTAATCAGCTAAGAAATAACCAGAATGCTGGTTTGTATTCAGCCATTAGAGAATCTGGTCTTCAAAATGATTGGTCCTTCGCGTGTTACGTTTCACAAGAAGAGCCGAAATCTTGGAAAGAAGCCTTAAAGGATAATTCTTGGGTGGAAGCCATGTAGGAAGAACTGCAGCAATTTCAAAAGCTAGGTGTTTGGAAGCTTGTTGAAAGGCCGGAGAACTACAAGAAAATTGGCACACGTTGGGTTTTCAAATGCAAAAGGACGATCGTGGAGTAGTCATTTGAAACAAGGCGATATTAGTTGTTCAAGGATTTCGTCAGATTGAAGGCATTGACTACAATGAAGTTTATGCACCTGTTGCACGTCTGGAAGCTATTCGGATCTTTCTAGCTTATGCGTCATTTAAAGGATTCAAATTCTACCAGATGGACGTCAAAAGTGCTTTCTTACACGGTGTGGTTGAAGAAGAAGTGTATGTCGAACAACCTCCGGGTTTTGAAGATCCTATTCATCCAGATCGGGTTTGGTTGCTCAACAAAGCTCTTTATGGTTTACATCAGGCACCTAGGGCTTGGTATGCAACCTTATCCAACTATCTATTAGAGAATGGTTTTCGGTGAGGTCTTATTGATTGCACTCTCTTTATCAAAGAACAGGATGGAGATCTTCTGTTAGCGCAGGTATACGTTGATGATATAATATTTGGTTCAACTAATGATTCTTTGTGCAGGCAATTCGAGCGTGTGATGTAAGAAAAATTCGACATGAGCGCAATGGGGGAAATGAATTTCTTCTTGGGCCTACAAGTTCGACAAACTGAGTCTGGGATATTCATCCATCAGACAAAATATGTTGGTGACATCTTGAGCCGGTTCCAGATGTCTGATGCAATGCCCATTGATACCCCACTTCCGCAGAATCACGGGATTACTCCGGATCTGAAGGGTGAAAGCATTAACTCTTCATACTATCGCGCTATGATTGGATCTCTCATGTATCTCACAGCCTCGAGGCTTGACATCATGTATCCAACGTGCCTGCTTGCAAGATATCAAGCCAACCCGAAGGCCTCACATCTGGCAGCTGTTAAAAGGATTTTCCACTATTTGAAGGGATGCCCAGACACCGGTCTTTGGTACCCTAGGGATGATAGCTTCGATTGATCGCGTCCAATGATTCTGATTTTGGCGGGTGTAAAATTGACGGCAAATCAACAACAGCGGGATGTCAATTCTTAGGAAATCGCCGGGTCACGTGGCAGTGCAAGAAGCAAACCTGGGTTGCGACATCAACCTGTGAAGCAGAATACATTGCTGCCTCTAGTTGTTGCTCCTAAGTTCTTTGGATACAACAACAAATGCGCGACTACGGTTTTGAATTCCTATCTACTCCTATATTTGTTGATAACAATGTTGCCTTACAAATCACTAGAAATCCTGTGTAGCATTCCAAGACCAAACACATCGAAATTAAATATCACTTCATACGTGATTGTTTTGACAAAAGATTAATCGATGTTGTTAAAATCCACACTGATCACCAACGTACCGACCTGTTCACAAACGCTTTTGATAAATCACGTTTTGATTATCTACTTTTGGTCAATGGCATTAAGGTGATACCCGAGTAACTTCTTTGGCTAATCGTTTTTGTAAATATTTTCTTAAAAACTCTAAAGATACAAAAAGATTTTCAATTTCGTAACCTTTTAGCATTTTAGAGGGAGAAAATTTCAAGAAAATACAAAAACATTTGAGAATTTTAAAAATCCAAAAAGATGTCTTTACTTTCTGTCTTTTCGTTTGAAAATTTCAAAAAATTCAAAAAAATTGGAAATTTAAAAAAAAAATACAAAAAATTAGAAAACCAAAAATGAGTTTCTTGGATAAAGGACGATGATGATGATATTCACTGGTGTGGTCGGTCAACATGTTCTAAAAATGTAAAACAAAAATTTGAGAAATGATAAGTATCTCTACTAACGATGTATCGGTAGGCTCACAATCAGACTAAAATGTGAAGGATGATACAAACCTAACAGACTTCAAGTCAGGTGGGAACCATTCATTGGCATATGGTCTTGGTACCGAAATTTCGTTTGAGAGATTGCCGACGTTCTGAGATATACGGTCTTTATGCTACTTATCATATGGGTATCATGGTTGTATCTTTTACCGAAAAATAACGGAGACGGAGTCTAGATCATCCATGATACTATACATACGTGTACATATTTCATTCGACCTCAATAAGTGATCAACAATCACATGTCCAAACAAAATAAGTGATAAAATATCACATTTATCCGGGAGTCAAGTTCGTCTCTTTGCTGTACGATGTACTGACCTGTTCACGGACTTGCTCCTGTGCCCTCATGCATATGAAAATCAAGTTCCTCATCAATAAGTGATTCTATCACATAGGGCTTGTTTTCAATCAAAAATAAGTGAGTATCTCACATTTTTATACGTTCAAACAGATGATAAGCAGTATACTCACTGGTAAGATGAACTCTCGTGCATACCTTGATACGGGAATGTGTCGTGAGTGGATGAACACCGACTTGTGAGTATAATCCTTACCGTAAATCGTATCTACTAATCATGATTACATCTGATCAGTTGAGCTTATGTGGACAACAATACCGATAATCGAGGTAGTATGCTTATCCGAAGCTTTAAACCGAAACAAAAATCATGTTGACTAAGACCGTAAGCTGGTATGATTCCTTGTCCTTGAAGCTCGCAAAAAGATTGCTCTTGTACAGTTGTTTATTGTTTTTAATAGCTTGTCGATTAGTTTACCACACTTTAATTTTCTGTTTTTAGTGTAGTTGTAAAGTTCATTTTTGAATTAGCCGAAGTTGTAACTTGGTGTTTCTGCCGAAAGCCTGAAACCTACTTCATAAAATGTCCTTGCATTTGATAAACTCAATCAAAATGGAAATATGTTCAAATAAACAAAATCTGTTCAGTGTGCAAAGTTTCTAAGACTTGGTAAATTTTTGGGAAAATGGTCGACGAAACACTTTAATGTCGACAAAACTCCTAAATGCCGATGAAAGTCCATGGTCAAGTCAACTGTTTTTAACTTTGGACAAAATGGTCAAAATTGAAATTGGTCAACGACGAAACTCCTGGTTTCGTTAAGGTTACAACGAAACTCCATTGGCCCTTTTAACTTTCATCATGGGCTTACGGTTCAAGCCCAAACCAAGCCCAAATGAGAGTTTCGTCGAGCCCACAAGGGAGTTTCGCCGTGGATGGAGTTTCGCCGAGTGAGTGGGTATTTAAAGGGGTCCCAGTGTCAGAGATGTCATCTTTTTCAAACAACTTGCCTGTTCATCTTCCTCAACACTCAACCCTCCATACCCCTCTTTAACCGACTCTCAAACCTTCATTTTCTCTCTATTTTTCATCAAAACCAAGGTATTCAAATGCTCGTTCAAATGATTCGAACCATTAGGAACCGTTGTTGTGTTTGAAATTTGCTGATAAACCCTATGAAACCCTACTCTTGTTCGATTTCTATATGAATCATTGTTCATTGCTTATGTACTTGATAAAAACTGATAGAACTAGGTTTTGTATGATGATTTATACACTGAGTTGGTTTGGGTTTTGGAAAACAAAACAGGGGATGTTGATTGTTGATGTTTTTATCTAATTTGGGTGTGTTTTTGGTTCAAAAACTCATGTCGGTTTTGCATCTTGGTTATTTTCATGTTGTTTGAGTTTAAACAAAGTGTCAAAGTTGTGATTTTTGAGAATCAACCATCTATTAACCGCCTATCGGCGAAACCCCTTCGATTTTGAAAACCCCCCAAATCGACGAAACCCTAATTGTTGATGACGGAACTCCATGTCGATGAAATTCAAGTTTCTTCAACCTGTTGACGGCGAAACTACGTGTGATGAAACCACTTTAAAAGGAAACGACTTTCGTTGAAAGGCTGTCGACAAAACTCCACTGGTCAACGGTCAACTCTGAATTTGTTTGACCAAGGGAGTTTCGCCGTTAAGAAGGGAGTTTCGTCGAAGTGATGAAGTTTCGTCGTGCAGGACTTAGAAATTTTCATGTTTGGTGCCTTTTCACAGTAGATGTGAAGTTGAATGTTAAATGTCCTTTTGATAATCTAACTTGCATAGACATATGTCTAATGCACTTGTTATACCATTATGACTTATTGTGGATGTTTACATATTCAGATGGCACCAAAAGAAAGAAAACGTAAGCCCGCAACTAAGAAGGAAAACAAATCAGAAGAAGAAGTGATGTCCGAGAAGCGTCACAACCAGATTGCCTATATTGATCCGGAAGGAAAGATCACCGAATTGAAAGAAATCACGCAGTGGATCAGGGAGTTACGGATTAATAAAGTTGTCACCTATTCAACTCCAGCTTATAAATCACTCGTCAAAGCGTTTTGGAATTCTGCTAGAGTTGTCCAAGTTGATGGAACTGAAGTCATTCAAGGGCAAGTGAATGATCTGAACGTGATTGTCTCACCGGAAATATTGAACACTGTCTTAGAGCTGCAAGACGATCTGCATGCTCTGTCCTCGATTCCAATCATGTGTACTCGTGGATGTTTATTACGGATGAAGTGTATTGGCGACATCTTCAGTAATCAAATTGACAAGGGAGATTTGCCGTTGCGTTACAAGTTCCTCTTGCACGTACTTATTCAATGTATCAGCAACAGACGTGCAGGATATGACATGGCAAGCAATGATATTGTTGGTCTCATGGTGGCATTGGTTCTTAACAAACCGTTTAGCATCTCAAACTATAGCTTTGCCAACTTGAAGGAGAACATGACGAGAACTGGTAGTCGAACATCTGGAAACAAATTCTGGATGTATCCTCAGTTTCTTCAAATGATCATGAACGTCCACCATCCTAATCTTCCAAAAGCCAACGACGACATCCTGAAAATAGAATCTATGATCTTGCAATCTTTAAGGATATTCAAGAGCCTTGCAGCAAAGAGATACACAGAAAGCAAGCCGCCTAGGAAGTTAATCGGTGCTCTGGGTAAACCAGACTACATTGCTCCTACAGATGACAAATGGTGTCATGATGACAGCAAATCTGATAACGAAGAGCCGGAGTTAAAGAAAAGGATGGTAGAAAAGTTTGGTCCAGAGGATTCAGGTTCGTCTGACAGTGATGGTGATGATGATGATGCTGGTGATGGTGGTGATGCAGGTGGTGATGCCGTTGGTGTATCTGATGCTTGTGCATCGTCTTCTGGTGCACTTTGTGGCACTTCAGCTGGTAGTGACGAGGAGGATACTGAAACTGATGACAATCCACCTGAGCCCGGATATGAAGTTTACTATGATGAACACTGTGTTAAAAGGATCAGGAGGATAAGACAGGAAGATGACCCTGAATACGTTCCTTCGGATACCGAAGCGAAACGTTTGAAGAAAAAGGAAACGGCTGTCAAACGAAAGAAGAAAGCAAGAAAGTACATTGGTACTTCATCTGCACAGCAATCCATTCCTCAAGAGCCTTCACAAGAAGCAGAAATGGATCCAAATCTGGGATTCATGGCCGCTGAAGCTTCAGAAATGGTTCCATCTCCTCCAAGATCCTCTGAACCAGCTCCTGTAGTGAGTTCAACTCCTGAAACTCCTACATTGACCCCTCAAGAACCTGCTCCTTCCATAGCGTCAACCATTCGTACAACAACTTCGCAGCCGACCGCAGAGCACAGACAGACTTTATTCTCTCAGATGCAGCAGGACAAAAAGGTAGATTTCCTATTCTCTCAACTGCAAGCTGCTGCTGGTCAAATCAAAAGGCAAACGGAAGTGATCAATTTTACAAGAGGTGAGTTGATCAAACAACAATTGGAGATAAACACTTTAAACTCCAATGTTGGTCGTCAACAAGCAGAAATCACTCGCCAGCAAGCTGAAATAGAGCAATTGAAGGCATAAAATGCTAATTTGAAAGCTGCAGATGAAGTAAGAGAGCGACAGTTGCAACAGATGCGTGCGGCGGATAATACTCGTGGTATAGAAATGAACCGCATGAAAGAAAGCAGCTCTCAACTTCAGAGGTTGGCCGATGCTCTCAAAGAAAGGCATGACTTTATAAAACAGTGGTACGATTCTCGAAACACCACGATAGTTGATGGGGTCAAGAAAATAACAGAAGGCTATGAGTTTCTTAGAAAGCAGGTCAGTACTCTATGGGGCGATACAAGTAAACAACAAGAAGTGTTGAAGAAAAAGGATGATGATCCTGAAGATCAAGGGAACCCCGACCATTCTGCCACATCCGAGCAACCGCCAGCAACTACTTCTTCTCAAATGATTGTCTCCACACCTTCGCAGCTTAGATCTGCTCAACGAACCTCCAGTGGAACCGTTGAATAAATACAATAGCTTGAAAGCAGTTTTCACATCGAAAGCTCTCTACCTAGTACATCTTCTGTTCCTAGTACAGTTGATCTTGCTTTGCAGGCTGTTCATCCGATCACTGGTGAGATTCTAGAAGAAGGACAGATTGTTTCTGGTTTGTCGCATGAGCAGTTGTTAGCTTTGAATGCGATGAAAGAAGTTGGTGATGTTGAAATTGATAAAATGCCTATCGAACCAGAGACTGAGAATGCAGAAAACATTAAAGAAATAGTGTTTGAAGGCGAAGCCAACAAATCAACTTATGTTCGCACTGACGGAATGGAGTTTGATCCATTTGATGAAGATTGGATGAAGGAGAATCAAGAAGACATTGATGAACAATTGAAGAATCGGGCGTCTTCTGATAATCCGACTGATTCATTCGAGGAATGGAGAAAACGTTTCTTGTCAAAGGTTGAAAAAGCCTACACCGCCGGAAGCACAGGTTGATTTTCTACAGTTTGAGAAAGTTAAGCCGCATGGAAGAATTCTGAGCTGGATGTTCGTGAAGGAAATCCACTGCGTTGCCATCAAGCGTGAATTTGGTATTCAATATTTCCGTTCGCTTCTGAGTATTTTGTCCTTACCATTTTACGACGTTGCAGCTTTGACGAAGCTTGAGCTTGTTAATCGTTCAAACTTCGATGGAGCTACGTTGTTTGCACGAAAGATAAAATTTAACAAACGGACATGATGGAAAAATGAGTTGTTCAAGCCGCAGTTTCCCATCTATCAACAAATTAAGTTCACTCTGGATCCATCGACAAATACAGTGTGATACAAGCTTTTCTATCAACCCGCGAAGGTTATGGACAAGATCCCTTTAATGCCGATGAAGCAGAATTTTCTTGATGACATGAGGCTATGGTGCTACGATCCGGATACTCATGAAGCGGTGATTGTATTTAATGGTGATCGTGAAAATTTTCGGATGTTAGATCCGATGTGGATCGTGAATATGTCGGCGAACGACATCAGCAAGCTATTTCGGCATGACATCTTTTACGAAGACAAGGAAGCACATCAAGCACTAAAATTCCAACGAGTCGCTTGTTATTTTTTTACCGAGGAATTCACGCCGGAAGCACTTGGACGCTGAAACACTAAGAGACGGAAGATTGAAGACCGAAGACAGTAACAGTCAAGGGGGAGTTTGTTGATCCATATTTTGGTGTCTGTCACTTGTCTTTATTAGCGATGTATTTCGTACGATCTTTAATATTATCGAGTCTGTATTCGCCGTCGACCAAGTCGGATATCCTCCTATCATACTTGTGTCCGACAAAGTTTTTCTCGTTTGATATGTAATGGTTAATGAACAATGCATGTTGCATAATTGGTTTATATGTATGTTTGTGTGTTTTTTTGTTTTGCTGCAAACTGTCTGTTTGCAGCAAACATAATATGTTTGGTAGCCCTCGACGAAACTCCCAAGTTTCATCGAGTACATGCATGACGAAACCCCTCATGGTCATAACTCCCAAGTTTCGCCATGAACAGTGACGAAACTCCTAGAGTTTCGTCGACTATACAGTTTCGTCGAGCCCAATTCAAGTTTCGTCAAGCCCAGTTGATGATTCGTCATTGTTGGGCTTGGCTGCCTAGATAAACACCTTCTAGTTTCAGTTTGAAACTATGAGAGCATACCCTGTCTGAAAGTTTAGTGTCAAACATTGTGTGTATCTGTTTGAACATTGTTCTCATCCACTTTAATCAATTGACTGTGTTTCATTGGTTACCTTGTGTTGTTTCAATCTGTGTTTGGTTTGGCATAGTCACGGAGATTCCGCACTCGTGATCGTGTTTGTGATAAACAAGTGATTTGGTTTCGTTAATCGATCCTCCGAGAATCGGGACCTACAAAAAAATCAAACGACAAGAAACACGCAGGTCAACCGCCAGTCAACGGAGCAACATTTTATGGTTTTGGGGTTTGTGCTAAGTTTATCAATTTGGTCTCTTTTAATTATATTATTTTTAATTTGGGTTAACTCTATCATTTGGCTTAATTATTATACAAGTTTGGTGTTGTCAAAATGTAAGGTCCAAACCCCTTTAAGAAATAACGGGCTTCGTTTGACAAAATACTAAACGGGTCGAATAATTCATAAGTAATTTTTTTGTATTTTCATCATAAAAGTTAACGAAGTGGTCATAAAAGATTTTCACAACCCAAAAGTTCATAACCAACTACATAGTCTTTAACTAGTTGTTTAACATTCTACAACTACCGGGTTAGTTACTTACAAAAGACCCGTTTTTAATAAAAGACATCATTTAACAAAAGTATGACCCGTAACTAAGATCTTCGTGGAAGCGTGCATCATAAGTGTGTTCGAACCAAGTAGTGTCATCCATTAAGTAGCTTTACCTACATACAACCAATCAATTAGACATTTGAATTAGATAATTCGTATGACATAAAATTACTAGTCGGCCAACAAGAGATTCTTCTAAACCTTCATTCGAACACGACTTTATCAACTTAGCACGTTATCCTTTCTAACTCATTCATCCCATTTCCGCTTCATATATTCGATTTACATTATCTCAAAACAAATACACGGCTTCGACTATAAAGTAACAACGTTTTATATTAATAGATGCTAATAATACTTTGTAAGCAAAGAACTTACCTTTGTCGTTGTTCGTTTGAGATCCGGAGCGACTTGAACTTTCTTCCTTGATTCCTACAATCCATAATCACATACTTTAAATTCATGTCGTTCTTTTCATTCCGTTATTTACAACTTGAAATTAATAATCAACAAACTCCCAATTCTAACCATTTAACTTTGTAAATTCATTTGATCACCTCATTCAATCATTTTAACAAACACTTGGCATGCGTACTACTAATTAAGCATAGTGTACTAGTCTTTTATGCATAACATGGCTAGTTCATATCAATAACATCAAGAATATCAATTTCAACCAAAATCTTATACAACCTTCATCCTAATTCGATTCCACATAGCAACTTCTTATTGAGAACATCAACACATCATTATGCTAATTTACACCAAAATTTCATGTTACATATCACTACCATTCTACTCTAAATGGGTTTTTCGCCTCTAACATTAATTTAATACATTTCAAGCATTCTTCATGTTCAAATGATGGTCCTAGTTCATTATCATACTTAATTTCATATAAACTCAAAGATTTCTTGAAACCCCATATACACAAGATCATCAAATCGTAAAAATTTTGTTACCTTATGCTTTGGTAAGTCTAGATGATCAAGAATTCATTAACATGCAAGAGCTATGGCCATGATTAGGGCTTCAATTTGCTCAATTTTGTGAAGATGAAGGGAGTTCTTTCTCCCCTTGCTCCTGGCGACCCAAACACGGTGGGTGTGTTGTGTATTTTTATTGTTTTTAATAATCTATCTTTCATTATTTACACATTCCACCCCTCATGTAGGCATACTTATTTTAAATGGCCAAAACTTATTTATCTTAGTTAAAATCCTAATTCACATTCTAACTAGGTTCACTTCCTAGTAATTTCTTAAAACATATTATAGCAATATTTATGTAAACACGTATAATTAAATTCGGGGCGTTACAAGTCCACCCCCCTTAAGAAAGGTTTCGTCCCCGAAACCTGATTACGTATCGAACAAGGACGGGTAGAACCTTCTCATTTCATTCTCCGGTTCCCAAGTAAGATCCGACCCTTTCCTGTGTTGCCATTGAACTAGAACTTGCTTGATCTCTTTGTTGCGCAGAGTCTTCACCTTGGAATCTTTTATAGCTACTGGTCTTTCAACGTAATTCATTCTCTCGTCTACTTCAATGTCCTCAAGAGGTACATGAGTTGTTTCATCCGCAAGACACTTCCGTAATTGTGACACATGAAAGGTGTTATGAATCCCTTCTAATGTTGAGGGTAGTTCTAACCGGTAGGCTACTTTTCCAACTCGAGCTAAAATCTTGAACGGTCCGATATATCGAGGACCTAACTTTCCTCGCTTACGGAATCAAATTATGCCTTTCCACGGGGTCACCTTCAACAATACTCGGTCTCCCACTTGGAACTCAATAGGGCGCCTTCTTTTGTTCGCATAGGATTTTTGTCGATCTTGTGCTGCTTTTAATCGGGACTGTACCATGTCGATCTTTTCATTAGTTATTGCTACTACATCTTTGGGTGCGAGTTCTCTTTGTCCCACTTCTACCCAACAAACAGGGGTTCTACACTTTCTCCCATACAACATTTCATACGGCGCCATTTGAATGCTACTCTGGTAGCTGTTATTATACGAGAACTCTACTAATGGCAAATGTTCATCCCAATTTCCCCCGAAATCCATAACGCATGCTCTCAACATGTCTACAAGAGTTTGAATGGTCCTTTCGGATTGACCATCCGTCTGTGGGTGATACGCGGTACTTAAGTGCAATTGTGTGCCCATTCCTTCATGAAATTTTTTCCAGTAGCGAGAGGTAAATCGCGTGTCCCGGTCCGATACAATGGACACAGGCACACCATGGCGGGAAATGATTTCGTTCACATAAATTTCCGCTAACCTCTCCGAGGAATAAGTCTCCCGAATGGGTAGAAAATGGGCGCTTTTGGTAAGGCGGTCAACAACAACCCATATCGCATTATGCCCCTTTCTTGTTCTAGGCAGTTTAGTTACAAGATCCATGGTTACATTCTCCCATTTCCATACCGGAATCTCTAAGGGTTGTAATTTACCGTATAGTTTCTGATGTTCCGCCTTTACTTGAGAACACGTTAAGCATTTAGATACATACTTAACAATGTCGCGTTTCATTCCCGGCCACCAATAGTTTTCTTTCAAGTCCGGGTACATTTTAGTGGCTCCCGGATGAACCGAGTAACGGGACTTGTGTGCTCCTTCCAATAATAAGGTCTTTGCTTCACAATGTCGTGGTATCCAAACCCGCCCATACCTTGTTTTAATCCGCTCGCGTTTACTTCAAGTTTATTATCGAACCCTTTCGTCCTTTCATTTTTCGGATCACCTACATTCAAGGACTCATCTTGCGCTTTTCGTATTGTTTCGAGTACGTTTGGTATGACTATCATTCTCATCGACTTTACCCGAATAGGCGGTGGGTATTCTTTCTGACTTAATGCATCCGCCACAACATTGGCTTTACCCTGATGGTAAAGAATGTCGGAATCGTAATCCTTGATCAATTCTAGCCACCTTCGTTGTCTCATATTAAGATCTTTTTGCTCGAAAAAGTATTTGAGGCTTTTGTGGTCGGAATAAATTGTACACTTTGTTCCATACAAATATTGCCTCCAGATTTTTAAGGCAAAGACTACCGCCGCCAGTTCTAAATCATGGGTTGGATAGTTAATTTCATGCTGTTTCAGTTGTCTTGAAGCGTAGGCAATAACTTTGCCTCGTTGCATCAAGACACATCCCAACCCTTGATGAGATGCATCTGCGTAAACCACTAAGTCTTCCGTTCCCTCTGGCAGGGTTAACACGGGAGAGCTCGACAATTTCTCTTTTAATATTTGGAAAGCTTTCTGTTGATCATCACCCCATTCAAACTTTTCTTCCTTCTTTGTTAGTTTGGTTAAAGGAAGGGCTATTCTGGAGAAATCCTGGATGAATCTCCGATAATAGCCGGCTAGACCGAGGAAACTTCTTATTTCACCAACATTCTTCGGGGGTACCCATTTTATCACGGCTTCTACTTTAGAAGGATCCATCAAAATCCCTCTTTCATTAATTACATGGCCTAAGAACTACACTTCCCCGAGCCAAAACGCACATTTAGAAAACTTAGTGTATAATATTTCCTTTCGAAGCGTTTCAAGTACCTGACGTAGATGGCTCGCATGTTCAGACTCGCTACGAGAGTATACTAAAATTTCATCGATAAACACTATGACGAACTGATCTAACATTTTTCGGCATACTCTATTCATTAGATCCATAAAAGTGGCCGGAGCATTAGTTAACCTGATGACATTACTAAAAACTCATAATGTCCGTAACGGGTTCTGAACGCGGTCTTAGGTACATCCTCTTCCCTCAATCGTACTTGATGGTAACCCGATCACAAGTCAATCTTTGAGAACCAACTTGCCCCTTGTAATTGATCGAAAAGATCATCTATTCTCGGAAGGGGATATCGGTTTTTTATCGTGAGTTTGTTGAGCTCACGATAGTCGATGCACATTCTCATCGACCCATCCTTCTTTTTAACGAACAAAACGGGCGCCCCCCATGGGGACATGCTAGGGCGTATGAAGCCCTTGTCAAGAAGTTCTTGTAATTGGATCATTAATTCCCGTACTTCCGCAGGTACCAACCGGTAAGGGGCCTTGGCTACCAGTTTAGCATTTGGTTCCAACTCGATATGGAATTCGACTTCTCGCTCGGGTGGGAGTCCCGGCAATTCATCCGGAAACACCTCCGGGTATTCGTTCACAATCTTAGTATCTTCAATTCTTAAGGTACCTAATTTTGTGTCGACAACATAGGCTAAGAATGCCTTACTTCCATTCTTCACATACTTAACCGCTTCTAAGATAGTACAGAATTTCGCCTCTACCTTCCTTTCCCCATGAATACTTACCCGTCTTCCCTTAGGAGATGTTACATGAATGATTTTGCTTTCACATAAGATTTCCGCATGATAGCGGGATAACCAATCCATACCTACAACTACCTTGAATTCTCCTAAGACCATGGGAATCAAATCATTGTCAAAATCCTCATCCTCGATAGTAATTTTACAATTTCTACATATCTCATGCAAAAGGTAACTTTTACAGTCGGATATTTCTACCTCTAAAGGAGTAGGCATTCTTTCTATCATGAATAAAGGGAAATGTATAAACTCGGTCGAAATGAATGATCTACTAGCCCCGGTATCAAACAATACATATGTAGGTATAGAGTTTATCATAAAGATACCTGACACCACATTCGGGTGAGCTCTATCTTCTTCCGTAGAAATTTGGAACATTCTTCCTTTAGCTTTAGCGGGTTCTTCCTTCTTTCCTTCTTTCTTAACCCATTGTTTGAGTTTTGGGCATTCGGCCTTCACATGGCCCGATTCATTACAGTTGTAGCACACTCTCTTGGGATTTGGGCAATTATAATACGGATGCCCTTCTTGTCCGCAGTTGTAACATCCTTTTCTTCCCAATAAACATTCACCCGAATGGGGTTTTCCACATGTTTTACATCGCGGAAACCCTCCTTTAGAAGCTTCTTTCTTTCCTTGATCGTGTGTCTTAGGTTTCTTGGAAGAACCTTGTGTTGATCCCTTCTCAACTTGCCTTTTCTCCCCGCGTTCAGCCTGTCTCTTTAGCTCAATTTCCCTATCCCTTGCCAAATCGATAATCTCGTCTAAAGTTTCACATTTAGAAGGAGTTATGAACTCCCGATATTCAGCCTTAAGCATGCCATGATAACGGATAATCTTCTTCCTCTCCGTTCTAACTATTTCTCCGCAAAACTTCAGCTGATCAAGAAAGGTATTTGTGATCTCATCAATTGATTCATCCTTTTATCGGAGTCGGAGAAAATCTTCTTAGATTCGATCCACGGCTGATTGTGGACAATGGTACTTGATAAAAGGTTGCTTGAATTCTTGCCAAGTTAAGGTTTAAACTCTATCCTCGCCGATTTCTTTACTATACGTATCCCACCAATCTTTACCCCTTCATAAAAGTTGCCCCGTGGCAAACATGACTTGATCTTCTTTATCACAATAACTACGAATGAACACTCCCTCCATATTGGATATCCATCTTTGACACTCAAAGGGATCAATTTCTCCACTATAAGTCGAAGGCTTACATGCCATGAAATCCTTGTAGGTGCACCGTCGTGCTTCCTTCTTGCCTTGAATCCCGGTTCTCATTTCTTTCAACTCATCTACCTTACTCATTATCATAGTCTCCACCGTGCTTAGTACTTGGCTCTCCACTTCCTGCGCTAGCTTCGAAACATTTGCATCAAACGCCTTTGCTACTTCATCTGAAATCATCTTGTTTAACTCGTTTCGAGTTATCCGTTCTGTGGTATCCGTGTTTCCTCCACTTGCCATCTACAATTAAATATTCATGTTAAACATCATTACATTCATTATCCTTATCTTTCTATACATCATTCGTTCTTAATAATTCATTCTCGTAAGTCATAAAATTATCCAATCTTTCTTTACAAACATTCTAGATGCACTACTTACTTCATTCGATCGTGTACATGACTTCCCATTCTTTCACACATTCATCATTAAAACATGATAGCTATCTTGAATTTCTTAGTTTCATAGTCAATTGGAGGTATTCCTAGCGTTTAAAGGATGCTAGAACTAAATTAAAAGGGTCTGGCATGACAAAACGAGCAAATCAGAAAAAGTGGACAAGGAGGCGCCATCGCCGACGGCACATAGGTGCGTCGCCGACGGCTTCTGAAATGTTACGTCGCTGAGATTGTCCGTAGACAGAAACTTAGGGCGTCGGGTGAAAGGGTGTCGTCGCCGACGGCACATATGTGCGTCGCCAACGGTCTCCCCTTTTTGCAGACGCTGAAAAACTTAAATATTTCATTTCCAGCTTCCCTTTCGACCCGAAACGGTCCTGCGAAGTCCCGGAGTCACTCGTAACATCTCAACCAAATCATTATTGTAAACTAACCATAATCCCTTCCCGTTTCCTATTAAAATGTAGCTCGAAATCTATAAGTCACTTACTTGCGTGGCGCTTCGGAACGAACACACTTTCACAAGATCTTTCAGTTTGAGTCCGAGTACCATAACTTGCTCGAATCTTTCAAACCTAGGCTCTGATACCAACTTGTAAGGTCCAAACCCCTTTAAGAAATAACGGGCTTCGTTTGACAAAATACTAAATGGGTCGAATAATTCATAAGTAATTTTTTTGTATTTTCATCATAAAAGTTAACGAAGTGGTCATAAGATATTTTCACAACCCAAAAGTTCATAACCAACTACATAGTCTTTAACTACTAGTTTAACATTCTACAAATACCGGGTAAGTTACTTACAAAAGACCCGTTTTTAATAAAAGACATCATTTAACAAAAGTATGACCCGTAACTAAGATCTTCGCGGAAGCATGCATCATAAGTGTGTTCTAACCAAGTAGTGTCATCCATCAAGTAGCTTTACCTACATACAACCAATCAATTAGACATTTGAATTAGATAATTCGTACGACATAAAATTACTAGTCGGCCTACGAGAGATTCTTTTAAACCTTCATTCGAACATGACTTTATCAACTTAGCACATTATCCTTTCTAACTCATTCATCCCATTTCCGCTTCATATATTCGATTTACATTATCTCAAAACAAATACACGGCTTCGACTATAAAGTAACAACGTTTTATATTAATAGATGCTAATAATACTTTGTAAGCAAAGAACTTACCTTTGTCGTTGTTCGTTTGAGATCCGGAGCGACTTGAACTTTCTTCCTTGATTCCTACAATCCATAATCACATACTTTAAATTCATGTCGTTCTTTTCATTCCGTTATTTACAACTTGAAATTAATAATCAACAAACTCCCAATTCTAACCATTTAACTTTGTAAATTCATTTGATCACCTCATTCAAGCATTTTAACAAACACTTGGCATGCGTACTACTAATTAAGCATAATGTACTAGTCTTTTATGCATAACATGGCTAGTTCATATCAATAGCATCAAGAATATCAATTTCAACCAAAATCTTATACAACCTTCATCCTAATTCGATTCCACATAGCAACATCTTATTGAGAACATCAACACAACATCATTATGCTAATTTACACCAAAATTTCATGTTACATATCACTACCATTCTACTCTAAATGGGTTTTTCGCCTCTAACATTAATTTAATACATTTCAAGCATTCTTCATGTTCAATTGGTGGTCCTAGTTCATTATCATACTTAATTTCATATAAACTCAAAGATTTATTGAAACCCCATGTACACAAGATCATCAAATCGTAAAATTCTTGTTACCTTATGCTTTGGTAAGTCTAGATGATCAAGAATTCATTAACATGCAAGAGTTATGGCCATGATTAGGGCTTCAATTTGCTCAATTTTGTGAAGATGAAGGGAGTTCTTTCTCCCCCTTGCTCCTGGCGACCCAAACACGCACACCAGTGGGTGTGTTGTTAGTTTTTATTGTTTTTAATAATCTATCTTTCATTATTTACACATTCCACCCCTCATGTATGCATACTTATTTTAAATTGCCAAAACTTATTTATCTTAGTTAAAATCCTAATTCACATTCTAACTAGGTTCACTTGCTAGTTATTTCTTAAAACATATTATAGCAATATTTATGTAAACACATATAATTAAATTCGGGGCGTTACACAAAATGTTTTGGCTTATAAAAATTTGGAATTTTAATAAATTACAGTATTCTATTTTTTTAGGGGTATCCCCATATTTGTTTAGGGATATGCCTTATATAAAACCAAAAAAAATAAAAAAATTTCACTACGAAGACGGGGTTGAGCATTAGCCCGTGCTACACCTCCTTACACTATACCTCCTGTTGGTGCATTTTTGTGTGGATGTGGCTTGATTCGGTTCGCATACGACGACACGGGAACGACTCAGTTGAGTATTGATGACGTCATGATGACATCAGCATGATGCCATCATGACATCATCAAATTGTATATCTAATGCATGCATGTGCTATTGTTTTGATATATCGATGTTGATATATATTTAGTTATATATCGATGCATGCATGTCAACATAATATTATATATATATATATGGATCGATATGGTATAATATATCAATATATATGTGTGTATGGATCGATATAGAATGATATATCGATATACATATGTATGGATCGATATCATCATCATCGTTATACTCTGTAAATCCCACCAATAGCAAAGCTAAGATAGAGTTTGAGGAGGATAAATGTAGACAGCCTTACCTCTGCTCGGTAGTAATAGAGAGGCTGCTTCCAGTGGGACCCCCGGCTCGATTGTAGTTTTGTATCAAGCCTTGGACCTAAGATACATAACACTCAAACAATGAGGAAAAAGACTGATTGGTGCATGTAACCCCGTGTCTTTCAGCAATCAGCGTCACCACATAATGCATGATTAACCATTCACCGCTTTTAACGTTATTTTCACGAAATTAGAAAAATAACGTTAAAGTTAGTACCATTTCACTTTTGCCCCCCGAGCACCCACACATATATACATTATATGTGCACACCGCAAGCGGGGCATATATGTATGGATCGATATAAGGCACTTTATATAATCTATATCGATGGACATATGATATATCGATATACTTAATGTTCTATATCGATAATGTGTCATGTATATCGATGTGATGCTTGTATTTCGATGTGTTTCGATGATAATGTTTTGTGTCGTTGTATGGGGTCCGCAGGTTTGAGTATAAATACCAGCAGATACTCCCTGTTACATTGAGAGAACACGGTTCAGAGAGTTTAGGGAAAATATTGTAAAATCTGTAATGTTACTCCGCTGAAACCAATACTTGAACTTTGAGTGTGATATATTTCTTGTATTTATCGTGTTTTTGCTTTGATTTGCATACAACCTCTTCCATTGAATCAAACCATGGTGAGTTAGTCATGATATCCCACCATCAACTTCTATACAAAATAGAAGACAAAAGAGAGGAAAAATAAAGCATACTAACTGAAACAATACGCACTAATGGTTGGAAGATAACAACAAAGCAAGAAAAGAAGTTGAAGAAAAGGCAGAGTAACAAATGATCTTGAAGAAGAGAGGAGATAAAAGAACCCTAGCCACACACATTTGGCAAGTGGCTCACCTTTATTTTTAGGATATATAAATAAATAAATATTTTATTAATTAATGATTTTTAAATAACTAACGATAATAATTTTTAAACAATTACTTATCATCCAAAATATCTTGGGTCCAATCTCAAACAAATAGTAGATTAGAATTTATTTGATGTAATTCAAGAGTATGTAAAATTTGTTATTAAAAAATAAGGCTATATATATATATAGGGTAAGGTTCATGCGAGAACCACCTTTATTGCGAGAACCAATGTGAACACAACCTAAAATAGCAAAAAAAACCCTAACCCCCACCCCCCCCCCCAAGCTAAATGCTAAAAATTAAAACCCCCAAAAAACCTAAAAAAAAACCCCACCCCCCCCCCCCCCCCAAAAAAAAAAAAAAAAACCTAAACCCCCCTCCCCCACCCCCCAAAAAACCTAACCCCCCCCCCCCCCCCATCTAAAATGCTAAAAACTAAACCCCAAAAAAACCTAAAAAAATCTAAATTTTTTTTAAATATTTTTATGTTAAAATCGCTACTTTTAGTAGCAAAATTTTTTTTTTCTTTTTAAAAAAAATAATTTTTTTTTGCTAATAAAAGTAGCGATTTTTTTATAAAAAATATTAAAAAAAATTTGTGTGTTTTTTAGCTACTTTTAGGCATTTTTGGTTGTGTTCACATTGGTTCTCGCGGTTCTCACAATAAAGGGTGGTTCCTAACGGATCTTTGTCCTATATATATATATATATATACACATAGGGGGCCGCTAAAACGAAAAACACTCCCAGTTGTAAGAACCGCGAGAACCACTCTCCACCAATTAGATAATGGCAATCAAAAGGGTAATATAGTCATTTAATCAAAACAATCAAATCATCTATCTCTCTCTCTTCATTAAAGTCTCTTTTTAAAGTTTTTTCAATTTGTTTTTCTTCAATTTCTCTCTCTTCACATTTCTCTCTCCTCCTTTTGTTACTTTATAAAAAAAGTTTTTGTAAAAAAAAATTGTAAAAAAAATTTTGTTAAAAAAAATTTAAAACCGTAAAAAAGTTTTCGTAAAAATTTTGAAAAGTTTTAAAAACGTGTGTGTAAAAAAAGATTTTTGTAAAAAAGGTTAAAACCGTAAAAAAATATTCGTATAAATTTTTGTCTTTTGTAAAAAAAGTTTTTATGAAAAAATAATCTTGTAAAAAAATTTTGGTAAAAAAGTTTTTGTAAAAAAAAAAAGTTTAAAACCGTAAAAAACGTTTTCATAAAAAAAACGTAAAAAACTTTAAAAAACGTGTGTGTAAAAAAATAAGTTTTTGTAAAAAAAAAGGTTAAAACCATAAAAAAAATTCGTATAAATTTTTGTTCTTTGTTAAAAAGTTTTTGTAAAAAAAAATTGTAAAAAAGGTTTGTTGTAAAAAGAAAGTTGAAAACCGTAAAAAAAGTTTTCGTAAAAAAAAGTTTAAAACCGTAAAAAAAATTTAAAAACGTGTGTGTAAAAAACGGCGCGTAAATACGGGGGGTAATAAACGGCGCGTAAAAAAACACAGCACATAAAAAACGGGTGTAAAAAACGGCGCGTAAAAACGGGGCGTAATGACTCGTAAAAAACCGGGTCATAAAACGACGCGTAAATACGGTGGCGTAAAAAACGGGGCCTAAAAAATGGCTCGTGAAAAAACCGGCTCGTAAAAACATTTTTTGTAAAAAAATCCTCAAAAAAATTGTTTTTTGTAAAAAAAATCAGCGCATAACAACGGGGCATAAAAAATGGCTTGTAAAAAAATCGAGTGGAAAAACGACGGGTAAATAAAGGACGTGAATACAGGACGTAAAACGGCGTGAAAAAACGGACGTGAAAAACGGCGCGGTAAAAAACGGCGCGTAAAACCGGGCATAAAAAAACGCCGTTTAAAAAACCGGTCGCAAAAACGGCGCGTAAAAATAGGTCTTAAAAAATGGCGCGTAAAAGCGGCGAGTAAGAAACGGCGCGTAAAAGCGGCGAGTAAGAAACGGCGCGTTAAAAAAACGAGGCATAAAACCTGGCGTGAAAAAAGGCCGTGTGAAAAAGCCGGGCTTAAAAACGGCGTGCAAAAAATTGTTTTTATTTAAAAATCTGGATCTAAAATGGTTTTTAATAAAAAAACTTTGTTTAAAAAAAACAAGTAATATAATAATACAAAAGAAGTAATAAAAAAACAATAAAGACAAAAAGACAAAAAAGGGTAAATTTACTAAACTACCATTTTGCATTAAAATATTAAAAACATAATAAAACAAAAAGTATTTAATATTAGTTTTAATTACTTTCATGGTTGCAAAAGTCGTTAGGCGCTCCCTAGACAGTCGACCGGGGAGTTGAGAGTACTCGGTCTAGGCAGAGAGTACTCGGGGAGTACTCGGACATGTTAAATTATAAAGAAATTAGTTTTTGAAAATTAAATATATGTTAAAAAATATAGATTTTCTAATATTTATAACAAAATACGTGAAAATGATATTCATTCTTTAACATAACAGACGTAGAAAATATGTTTTATTTTTTTAAAGTCAAACTCGGCCCGACTTGACCTAATAGATCCGATTCTGGCCGATTTTGACCGCATTTTATCGACTTGGAGTAATTAGACGGAGTTGAAGAAAGTCCCCTCGGCAACCTGCCTTGTAGCGACTACTCGGGGAGTACTCGGCCTTGGAGACCTTGTTTTACAACCATGATTACTTTTAATCTTATTCATCCATCTTGAAGATCTAATAATTTGAAAGTTGTTCTCTCGGTTCTTACAACTGGGGGTAGTTTTCATTTTACCGGCCCCCTATATATATATATATATATATAGAGGATGGTTAACGTATAATATCTCTTATCCTACATTATGTACGCGATGCCCACAGCCGTACGATCTTCAATTCATCAAACGCGGACGAAACTAATTTATATAATTAAATTAATCAAATTAATATACATAAAACCAATCGCGAAGGATAAAATTGATAATTTCTCTATCAAAATCCCGGTAATTTCGTTCGGTACCTTCTTCTTCTCCAACCGACTCTTCTGCAATTCAATATCAACATCTGATGTTGTATTAAAAATAACATGCGAACATTGTTTACAACAAGCGATGTTGGTATTTTTTACAACATGTGATTTTTGTATTAAAAATAACAAGCGAACATTGTTTTTTGCAACACATGCGATTCCCATTTTCATTTTTCAACATGCATTTCCCATTTCCTTGGAACAGATGCGATTCTCATTTCATTTGTCAACATGCATTTTCATTTGTCAACATGCATTTTCATTTGTATCAAACATGCACATGCGAAGATCTTATTATAATGTAACATGCACATGCGAATTCAAAAGTAACATACACATGCGAATTTATTATTATCATGTAAATCAAAAGTACATACAAATGCGAATTTATTATTATCATGTAAATCAAAAAGTAACATACACATGCAAATTTATTATTATCATGTAAACATGCACATGCGAAATTTTTATTATACACATGCGAATTTTCAATTCCAGATCATAAGGGAATTAAAAAAACCGAGTAACATCGCTCTGATACGATTCAATTCCAGATCATAAGGGAGTTAAAGGAACTGAGTAACATCGCTCTGATACGAATCATAATTACCGGGATAGTGGTGTAACGAACTAATCGGGATCTGTAATTGTCTAATTTGCCCTCTGCTGATTGAATGGAAAGTCTAATATACCCTTATGTAAGAAAAATGAATCAGGGACATGTGTACGGCTGTTCGCATCGCGTACGTAATGTAGGATTATGGCTTTTGTATTCTACACTTCCTCTATATATATATATATAGTAAAACAACCTCTGTTTTTTACTAAAGTATATATTGGAATGTCCTGAAAAATAAGCAAGGTTGTGTATTGAGTTTTTATTTATTTATTAAACTAATGAACAAAATTTATTTAAGAAAAATCAAACTAAAATCGTAATAAAAACACAAAAGTGACACATGGAAGCATCTCATAGGCTAAATGGTTAATTGTTGTTGTGTAACTAACATGAGCCTACTCATGTCCAACTTGTACATGGGTGGGGCACAGTGTTCGCGTGAACGTGAGCCGACATTCGAACATGCAAAGTTATACTTTATTTGATGACGTGTATTTTTCTTTTCTTTGGTATTCAACTAGGAATAGGAAATTTAAGATTTCGTGGATAGAGTGGCTACAAAAACCTCTGTTATTCATCCAAGTTACTTGTTTTGGGCGTCTAGCTTCTTATTAGGGGTTTTTATAATACAATTCCACCTTTTTGAAATACATGTAAGTTGGCATGTCCACCCACTTACTCACGCTCACGGTTCATTACCTAGGGTCTTTACCCCCATTGGTCGTAAATTATCAAAACAATGTTTCCAATAAACTTGTGTCACATTTTGTTCTTTTGAAAATATTTTTATGTTATAAAAAATGTAACACCTCATCCGTGCTAGGGTTTTTAAATAATCAAACCAATTAATTATCAATAATCAAATCGTTTTTAAATTCTGGTTCATCTAACAAAAGTTCGGTAACCTCCAAAAACCCAACATCTTCCATTGAATCAAAAGCATCTCCACCCACATCCCACATCTTTACATCATCATTCGGATTCCTTGACAAAAGTCGTAGATTATTGTGGATGTAAACCAAGTCTTCGGTACGACTTATAGTCAACTTGTTCCTCCTCAGCGGATGAATAAATGCATAAGTACTCAACCCAGGAAGAAGAACTAGGTTGTCCAAGTAATTTAAAAGCCAAAGTCTAGAGAAAAGAAGTTTGAGCACCAAAGTTAACCCACCAATCCTTGGATTCCATAATAGCTATCTGTGCAATGCTTGTTAATTTTGCAAAAGGACCAATCTTCATTGAAAACATTGCATACTCATCAAGGACTCTCGTATGCTCATCACCATTAGGAAACAACCTTCGTAAACATTTCTGCCTTTCTTGTGAAAATTCTCCATCCCTATGTGGAGCAAGTCTTTCAGAATCCTCACGTTACCATGCAACACTATAATATCTAAAACATTCAAAAGTCAAAACATAAAGTACATAATAGAAATCAAGCATATAGTTAAAAGCATGTACCTTGGATTTAAAGAGTGAACTAAACAATGTAGGGGAGTGTTATTCTTCGTCCATCGAGCCTGTAAAATATCACGCACAACATAATAAAAGTCACTTAATTCATGTGCTTGACGTTTATCTTTCTTGTAGATCTCAATCTTCACTTTCTCAATCATTGAATCCCACATCTCATACACCAAGTGTAAACATGGCTTGTCGGGGTCACAAACTCTAATCATCTCAAATATTGGTCCAGTGAAACTAAGAATATATGATACTTTTTCCCACCATTCATCATCCACAATCCTTTCTTTAACTTCATTTGCTTTCACAGTGTCATCTTCTCTATAAGAAGACCATTCCTCGCTTATGACCATAGCTTGAAGATTGTTGGTGTAGTTTTTGTGTCCATTGTTGTTCGAATAGATTAGATTATTTTTATGCGGATTATGTAATAGTTAGTGAAACGGTCAAACGAATGTGTATAGACCCGCTCGTTTGAAGTGGTCAAACGAAAGGGTTATTCGTTTGACCGTGTGTGTTTGCAAGTGAAGGTTGTGTGGCTATAAATACCACCCCTTGTTCATTTGCAACACTTGAAGGTTTCAGACTTAGGGGAGAGATTACCACTTGGTCTCTCCCCGAATGTATGCTCCTTTGGTATGGTTCGGCTAGCTTGTAATCGGGTCGGTTTGTAATGTTATGCTATTGAATTTATACAAGAAATTTGTTTTATCCGTCTCTATTCTTTCCATCTTTGAACATAATCACACACTAATCACGGGTTTCAGTCGGTTTCTTGGATATACAATTGGTATCAGAGCCATGGTACCCGACTTAGTGAATATAACCATTTGCTAACTCACATGTGCTCTTGACCAGTGATTTTTGTGGTTTTTGTTCAAGATGTAAAAAAAATGGTGTAAACTAGAAAAAACCCAGATCTGGACGGGTCTGAGATGAATCGGACTGTACAAGAGAGTTGGGTTTTATGTTTCATACTTAGAATAACAAGTTTTCATCATTCCTTATCACTTTTGAGGTGTTGTTGGTCAAATCTACGGATGAACAGTTCGCCATGTTCTTGGTGCGTGTGGCGGCTGTTTAGGGAAGGTAGGGTTTCTTCGGATCTAGACCCAAAAGTGAACAGCGAAGAACCTCCCTTTCACGAAAAACCCATGTCTGCCGAAGAACCCCCTGCAAAGAACCTTTGGACGAAGAACCCTCTTTCCGAAGAACCTTCTTCGTCTGAATGGTTCTGCCGAAGAACCTAGAACCCAGCTTGGCGAAGAATTGACCTCTGGCCGAACAACCTACATGACGAAGAATGATGATTGGCGAAGAACCCACAACTTTCGTGGGTTTTTGGATGTTTCGTTGGGTGAAGAACCACCTGGCGAAGAACCCCTCCACGAATAACCTGATCATTCTTCATGGGTTACCGGCGAAGAACCTCCATGAAGAATATAGTTCGGTAGTTTATTGTTCGCTGAATCTATTCTTTGCAGATCGTCATCTCCGATTCAGATTAAAGTGAAATACAGAATGAAAGAAGTTGTCTGCTGTAGATGAAAGAAGTTGTTTGCTGTAGATGTTGCTGATTGTTCTTCGTAGAAGAGAGACTTGGAAGGTTGTTGGCGGCTGAATTTGGGTGAACAACTAGGGTTTGCAAAAGTTGTGGATAGGGTTTCAATGTATGTCGTAAACATGACTGGCCCCCTAAGAGAATTGTCTGAACTTTCTTTTTGAGATTAGTTTTGTCATTTGGGCCCACCTACATAAAAAAGAAATAGCTAGGCTTCATGGATTTTGGTTGAGTTAGTGGGCCAAATTGGAATCATGCCACATGAAATTAATTTGAGCTGCTACTTGCCAAATTTGTTGGACAAATTGTTGTTTAAAAACAAGATTTGAAACTGAGTTAATTCAAGAAAACAAAAATAGGCCAAGATGATTGGACCGAGATTAAATTAGTTGTGAATTTTTGTTTGGGATGATAAAGTGTAGAAACAATTATCTAGACCCACATGGAGGAAAAATGATAATGGTGGTTGACTCGTTGATGGAAGTTGGGTCATTTGGGCAAGTGGGCCTACATAATATTATTGCAAAAGCATTTTTGGAATGTGACATTTTTCATGGGCTAGGGAGTATGATTTGGTCGTGATTTATTTCCTTGGGCTTTATAGAAAAGTTTGGCCTATGCATCATATTAATAATTCTTAGATTATTAAAATGATTCTTTTTGGGCCCAGCTAAAAGTGACGACATGAAAATTCTTATATGGGTTGCGAGTTCAAGATTATATTTGGGCCAAGAATTTCAAGTGATTTATAAAGTGGGTCGGGTGTTCGCAAAGTTTATTTGAACCGAGCTTCTAAATTTCAATGTCAAATTCGTACAAGTTTGGGAGTTCGCCGGATCAATTTGGGATGATGAAAACAATTGATTTATTTAAGAATGTGGGATAGTCAAAGTTACCAGTGCAAGCATTAAATTTGGTAACTTGACTATTATGGGCCAAAAACGGTATATTTATTTCCGCACGTGAAAATTTGTGTTGTTATCGGTGTTCGTAAATGCTCGAAAGAATTTTGTTTATTGTCATATTCTCGCATTTGGTAACGATTGAAGGAACCTAGAGAGCCAAGACCGGTCCTAACGAGTTCACAAAGTCGTAGAGTTATGCCTATGATGGAAGTTTTCGGATTATGTGTTAGCAGAAGTGTGGGGGGATACAAGTCGGATCCTATGGGGCTAGGGGACTTTCCTTATCAACTAGAATATGCAAAGAAGAAAGTCGCTTTCGTGATTCTTCGAAAAACCGAGAACATTTGAAAGATTCTGCTCAGTGGAGAGAATTTGTTCAGTGTAGTTGACGACAGTTCCGCTCAGAGGAGGGAATTTGTTAAGGTTTAGAGATTTCACCAAAGAAATGGTGGGATAAAAATTCTCATATGTTTTGGAATTTCTTCGGTAAATTTCTAAACGCAGTCACAGGTGGTAAAGTTTGTGATTTTCTGGTGATATCAAAGGTTCTGCGTGGAATGTTTTGCACAAACATATATTTGAGGATTTTAATTAATTCTCCAGCCAGCATGAAGGGTTTTGCACGGAAACATACATGTATCTAAAGTCAACAATAGTTTCAAAATGCTGTTCACCGAAGACCTGGGGAATCTTTATGAGAACTGATAGTTCAAGGATGACAAGTGTGGATTCCTACTCTATCAGTTGAGGGGGAATTTGCAGGATTCGGTTTTGGGTTTGATGTCTCTTTGGGATTTTACAGGGATCTGGGTGTAATTCAATTTGTTTGAGTTTGCAAACGATGTACTTGGTCAAGCTGACATCCTGAGTACTGATGCTGAAGATCTGTAGTGCATTACGTTGTCAACTTCACAAAGGCGAGACAATAAGATCTGGATGTAGTTCAACTAAGCGTGCTGGTTGAGCTTGCAAATGATATACTCAGTCTAGCTGACTTCCTGAGTGTTGATGCTGATGATCAAAGTGCATTATTTGGTCGATTCTACAAAGATGGTTTACAGAAGACAGTTCACCAGAAAAAATCTACAAATGTAGTATGCTTGAATGAAATAGAGTTCTTATGACAAGATCTAGACTTGATGTAGTTTTTAAAGAATGGAACCCTTATCAAATGCCGGTTGGAGTATTGGAAGATCAGCGGAAGATCGGTCAATTTAGCCTGGCGAGGACATTGCACAACACCCAACACGGATAGGCGTACTTTGAGGGGGAAATATTATACGAGAAGCTTCAAGGGTTTGGTATTGCGTTGAAGACTCAAGTCAAGATACTACTTACCTGGATCATCAGTCAAGGGGGAATTTGTTAACACAGAGAAGATAACATCAACAAATACTTGACTGAAGATCGATTGCAGTTGCATTTTCAGCATTCGACAACAACAGACAAGGGGGAATTTGTTGGTGCAGTTTTTGTGTCCGATGTTGTTCGAATAGATTAGATTATTTTTATGTTGATTATGTAATAGTTAGTGAAACGGTCAAACAAACGTGTATAGACCCGCTCGTTTGAAGTGGTCAAACGAAAGGGTTTTTTGTTTTACCGTATGTGTTTGCAAGTGAAGGTGGCGTGGCTATAAATACCACCCCTTGTTCATTTGCAACACTTGAAGGTTTTAGACTTAGGGGAGAGATCACAACTTGGTCTCTCCCCGGATGTATGCTCCTTTTTTATGGTTCGGCTAGCTTGTAATCGGATCAGTTTGTAATGTTATGCTACCGAATTTATACAAGAAAGTTTTTTTATCCATCTCTAATCTTTCCGTCTTTGAACATAATCACACACTAATCACGGGTTTCGGTCGGTTTCTTGGACTTACAAATATTCCTTTTGATAAGTTTCATTCTCTTAAGCATCACAATGATGGAGGCAAATCGAGTATCGACAATCGAAAGCAGTGTAATAGGAGTAAACTTGGTGAAAATCGAGAGTCTCATGTTATGGTTAATGATAAAAATTTTATTGCAAGCGCATCTGCATGAACTTCTTTTATCCATTTGCACTCTTCATACGGTGTTTCATTTGTTTCCACATACATTGGTGAACAAATGTTCTTCAAAGCAAGATTAAGCATATGAACAACACATGGTGTCAAATAGATGTGAGGAAACAAACTCTCTATAATCTCTTCAGCCGCCTTACAATTTGTTGTATTGTCAGTAATGATTTACACCACATTTTGATGACCAACTTCATTGATGACTTCTTTCATCAAATCGGTAATAAAAAATCTATCTTTTACTTCTCAAAACAATTCACTGCCTTTGGAAACACAGGACCACTACCCGAGGTAGCCATGAAATTGATTAGAGGATTTCTTGTACGATCACTCCAACCATCACTCACAATACTCACCCCTTTTTCTTTCCATGAAAACCTAAGTGGTTCCAATAGCTTGTGAACATTTTGTTTTTCTTTTTGTAGTAAATTTGTTCTCAGCTTATTATAACCAGGAGGAACATACCCATCAATTTTGTTGGCAGCAGGAAACAGAAAAGCCCTATGACAATTGGTGTCACACCCCGACCACGAAAAACAACAAATCGTGGCGGAAACGTCGGGGAGTGTTGTAACAGAATCATTGTTTCATAACACATGGATTGAAGTTCTGTTTTATTAAATTAAATGTATTACATTACATTGAAATTAGAAACAAAACATGAACAAATAGACTTTCATTGTTATTAAGTCACTAAGGCCTCGTCCGTTCCTATGTGAGCATGCATCAATATCATCATCAAATATCACCAACTATCGTACCTGAAACACAGGTGAAAATACGTCAGCATAAAATGCCGGCGAGTACATAGGATTTTATGAGAGTGTCAGATTCATGGCTCGTTTATGTTTTGAAAATATAACTTAAACACCTTTGTAAATTGATAATCCGAAAACCAAGTTTTGTAAAATGTTTGTAATGTAAATTGAAATAACTAAGTCAAAACAGATTTGTTTTATAAAACCTCGATACCATGAATCTTAACTCCAAAACATTTGTTCATATAAACCCAAATTGTAAATCATTTTTGAAATAAAACTCGAATGTTTTAGAAAAACCTTGTAATATAACTTTGTTTTGGTAAACTTGCCCAAGTGATCTAGATAACGCAATGATATATAATGTATTAAAAGCACTTATATATAGGAAGTACCAGCGGCGTATCCACCATGCTTTTAACACATTACACCCGCCCCGTTAACTAATCACTTCCCTAACCCAACGGTTCAAACAATACCAAACGATTCACATAATCAAACTGTTACAAACGGTTCATATAAATCAGACAATTACTAACGGTTCACATAATCAAACAGTTACTAACAGTTCATATCAATCAAACAGTTACAACGGTTCAAAATGTAAAACAATGTGTCTATATGCTGAGTTAACATATGCAACAAAATGTAATAAACAAAAATCAATGTGCTAGCATGTTAAGTGAACATACATAGCAAAACATAATGAAATCATGTACTATATATGTACTAATGAACATAACAAGCATATGATATAAAATCATGAAAAACACGAAAGTAACAAGTAGGCACATGTGTTTCACCCCAAAACAGTTTGAAAACAGTAAAAGAGAGGACTATGTACTCACTTGAGGATGCTTAGAAGTCTTGACTAACAACCAAGCAAAGCTAGAGGGATCACGGAAATCAAACGGCACCTAATATAGGTAACTACGTTAATAAACGGACCTAAATCGGAGGATCGGATAAAATGAGGTTTCGTAAACCAAATGAGTGTAGGAACGCATGTAATATGGTTTAACAAAGCCTACATTCTAAAACGAAACCTAACCTAAGTGCTTACGACCCATTACGACTCGTTAAGGTAGCTTACGCCACTTTAACGCGTCGTTCACGTAAAACGCGTTCGGACCGCCTAACTAGTACTATGACAAGTATTATATGCCTTAACATGTTTAATAATGTTGCCTAATCAGTTTAGATGCCAAAATTTATGTTACATATGCTTAAAATGAATTTATGCGTAAAAAGGGCATTTTGGTCATTTTCCTAAGGCATATAAACTACCTATCATACAACTAACTAAACGAAGTGACCATAAGGTATAACCTCGGAAGGTTATTCCGTATACAACTATGGTCACAATAAATGCTTGGTCGGATCCTAATGATCGACCAAACGGGTCGGGTTCGAAAGTCTAAGGTTGTTTACACCGCTTATTTTACGTCCCTATATAAGTACTAAACTAAAAGTGACGAGTTAAACATGTTAAAACATGTTTAACGAAGTTAGAAAACAAGTTTGATATCAAAACAAAAGGTTTTGATACCTACGAATAGTTTGGTTGCAAAATACGCATGAATACGCATTTTGACCGAAACTATGACTCGTCACTACACCTAATCAACGTGGTAATCAGTAGGTATAGTCACAAGGGACTATAACCATCGTGATTACGCTCACGTTGCAAATTTCAAACGAACTTTGTGTTGACCATAACCTGGTCAAAGCAGAAATTCAAACACAGTTTGACTTTCGTGCTTAAAAACGCATAAAAACATGAAAGAAACTTACAAAGTGTCCAAGCTAGGAAGAACTTGATCTAAATACTTAGGTATGAAGCATAAAGCTTCAACTTAGAGCATAAAATTAGATCAATATGTGAGGAAAATGGAATGAGAGCTTGGGTATTTATAGATTTCTGAGAACCGTTAGGATCGTTTCTCGCATTTCGTGGCTTGATCTTGACCCTCCATGTGGGCACATGGTATTGCAATACAAGGGGACATGAAATACCATCAAATTTTAGCCCATAGAATGCAAAACTAGGGGTTAAAAACCATCAAAACATCAAAATTGGTCTAGACACAATGAATCTGGTCATTTTGGCACTTTTTGACGCTTTTAGTCCCTGTTGATCAATAAGTTTATTTTTGCGCACCAAAACACCTCAAAGCCTATTTCTAAGCTATGTAAAGTATATTTAGGGCATGTTTAACTTATGATCAAGTTCCGGAACATTCGTTACTATACAAATCGGTATAGTTTAGCAGTTTGACGTAAATAGTCCCTGCGATCGAAAAAAACTTGATTTCGACACACCAAACCATCCAAAACTTATTTCTAAGTTATGTAAAGGTTATTTAAGGTATGTTGAGCCTATGTCACTATCCCGGAGAGTTTTTCGCGTTAAACTGATTACGTTTACGCATCAGTTTGCGTATAACTTTCTAGAAATCGATTTACAGCTCGAAATCGAACAAGAATTGATATGTGCAAATGATACACATATTTAAACAAATCCCAAGTATGAAACACAATATTTCATTGCTTAGGAATTTGTTTGATGGCCGCAGAGGCACAGGTGTTATAGTTGGTCCCTAATTTCATCACCAAAAGCTCTTTCAAGTTGTGATGAAAGACCTTTTCTTTTCTTAAAGTCAATACCTGTTCACATTGCAACTCGACTTCTTTCGCTTTTGACTCGGCATTCTTCTCTTCATACGCATCTTCCAACCGTTTCATCTCAAGTTTGTCACCCGCTGTTGATTTCTTGCAAATACTAATCCCAGTACCTATATAAACAAGTGAAGCTTATATGAATATTAAAATTTAATATTAAAATTGAACATATTAAAATAGAGAATTGAGATATTAAATTCATCATCATCTACGATAACATATTAAATTTAACTTAGTTTGGTGACTTTGCTTTTTAGCTACCAAAGTTTCTTTGGTGGTCAAAATGGTCCCAAAACATTTTTTTTGATGTTTTGTCTTTTAGTATATGGTTTTTTACCCAAAGTTGACACTTTTACTCCCGCTTTTTAAAAACTTTATATAAAATGTCACTTTAACCATCTCTGATTCCAATTGGTGTGGGTATACATTCGAGTTCATCTACATTTTGCGTCACATGAGTAACCTGGTGTTATGAATTCTTCTTTTTTTTTGCGTTTTTTCTGGTTTTGGTCATCTGGGGTTTGCTACCTAACATGGTTTTACACCCAGCGCCTGCAACGCGGGGCCTAAATACTAGTTATGATCATATATTACGATCACATACTAAAATATAGAATATTAGAATTCTTTATAATCTACGATCACATATTAAATTTTAATATTCATTAAATGTTTAATATTCATATGGTCTACTTCATAGGAATATTGTATCAAGATTATCACGCATGCTCACATACAAGTTCGAGTCAAACTTAATCACATAATTTGATAGAACCAAATAAATTAACTGATTACGATCTTCAGCTTTAATCAACATGATTGACTGATTTTGATTAATCATCCAAACAATAATAATCAGATTCAAAAAGCACATCCAAACAATCCGTAAGTTTTTAATATCGATGCAATATGTCGTCCCCGTGCTTCATGGTTTATGCATGCTCCTACAAAGGCTCACTTGACAGTGCTGAAACAGTTGTTACATTATTGACATGGTTCTTTGCACCGGTGGCTCTTAATTCGTTATAATTCACCACCTACCTTCATGCTTATAGTGATGCTGACTTGGGAGGTGATAAAGACATATATCATAGCACAACAAGATACATTGTATATCGTGTCTTCAATCCTATTTCATGGAGCTCAAAATGTCAAACCACCTTGGCTCTTTCATCAACAGAAGCTGAGTTCCGAGCTGTTGCTTCTACAACAACCGAAGTTCAGTGGATCAAATCTCTCATGACTGAACTTGGCTTCAACTCCATCACCATACCTACCATTTTTTGTGACAATCTAAGTGCTACAAATTACTCTGCAAACCCGGTTTTTCATTCACGAATGAAGCACTTAGCTTTAGACTTCGTCAATATCATTCCACACGAAAAAGGGCAATTACCAATCAATGGCAGGTAGTCGGGCAACAAGTTGCGCCGCCACCCCCTTTTGAATAGAAAAACCAATTCTACTAAATACAAAGTTTGAAACCTTTAGCGACGAAGAATTACTATTAACGACTTTTTTAACCCGATTCAAAAGTCGCACAGCATCAGGAGCGAGACCACCAAAGGTATCAAACGCAAATGGGACAAACACATGTTGATTCTCCAGGCAGGCTTTCTCATGTTTTGCCACTTTGCTTGCCTCTGCCTTGAGCACCGCTTGCCCTACGACAAAGCCCTTGTCCTTGAGCCCGACAAGGGGGGAGACTCCAGTTAGATCTACACAATCGTGTTTCCCCCCTTCCCATCCAAACAAAAGGATGTCCGCCGGGCCTTGCAGTGCACCTCCCCTCTAAGGGGTCAGTCAGGAAATTTACCGGAGCCTCCTTTTTGGCAGAGATCCCGGCCCGCTTAAGAACATCACATAACACATCTCTGACCCAATCATGCCGATATTTAAACCCCGGCAGATCTAACCTTTTGTTCCGCGGTCTGAATGTATACGTTGATTAATGGTGCTTACGGTACCCTATTCGAGACATGATCTAGAATGTTTCACTTGAATGTTTTTGTACCCATCATACCACTTGTAAACATTGTAACATTTGTATCTTGTAAACTCTTGTATTTGTATTTTCTCGTACTTTAGAAAACTAGAACTCGTGTGTATGCATATTTTGAAAAATACGCTTGTTTGAAAAACCGGTATAAAACATAAGTTTTTCGTAAACCATTTGTATTAGTTAAAACTTGCTTGTAAAATGGTTTAGAAATATGTAATTCTTGTATGCTTTGAAAAAAGTGCATGTCTTTCCACCCCGAAAACATTTAGAAAAATGTAAAACTGTAAAAAGGTGTGGTTATGAACTCACCTGAATATTCATGTGCAAAGCTAGCTAAATACGACTTCGCGATGTCGTTTCCAAGACGAGGCTCGCTGGCGTGTATTCTACAATATTCCTAACATGGAATATTTAATAAGTCTCTAAATAAATGCGGTAACTAACCTACGTGTTACCGAGCTCTACCGAATCGTTGACCGAACGATTTGACGGTAAATTATTAACTTAAAAGAAGCGAAGAAGTTATACTTGTTAGCTTGTTTTGAGAAGTCGTTCGTGTATATAGGAATATTCGTACGAAAGTAATATATAATAAACTTGTATTATCTATAATTTGCGTCTTGGATATATTTGCCATAATATACGTACATGCCGTTTAGGCGTATAAAATAAATATGAAGAGTTATATTTATTTTGCGAAAGAATCGTCGAGTTGTATTTGAAAATAAATATATAACTATATTTATTTTTATAAAAGAACTCGTGTTGTACGATATTTGAAATAAATAAATAAATATAAAAATAACTATATTTATTTTATAAAACGAAGGCATGTTCGGCGTTTGAATCAATATAAATAATTATATTGATTTTATAAAAGATTTGTTGAATTTCCGAAGTTTAAAATAAATATAAATACTATATTTATTTGTTGTCGAAATAATTTCAGTTTCGTGTTTTTGAATGTAGTAAAGTGTCGTCGTAGGAAATTCTATATTTGTATTTGCTTTTATAAAATATTATTTGAACCCGATGGTTTTATTTTATAATAAAACGCGATTATTTCAAGGATTTTCTCGAAAAACGGGCAGAGTTTCCTCTGTTTTTGGATGCCCCCGACAACACAGGTTGTCGTTATTTCGTCAAAATTCAACAATATTCAACCAAGATTCAATTACCAATATATAACTTTCGTAGAAACAAAAAAAATAAAAACTAAATACCAATACGAATCGGTTCGAGCTCGTTCACGAAATTAAAAAAACTATAAATATAATGAAATAAACGCATCGTTAATTTTTACCAAGTCTTCCGTCAAAATGTCGAGCCGCTTGACTGAGTTGACCGAGTTGACTCGGTTTGACCGAGTCGACCGGAACCAAAATCTGAACCGAAACGCACCGAATCTGAACCGTGTTGGAACCGTTGACCAGCTGACCCGAACCTTTGACTGCCGTTGACTTCTGTTGACCATGCTTGACCGTGTTTGACCCGGTGTTGACCCGAACCGAGTTCTGGCTCGCTCAAACCCGCACCCGAAGCTGTTGATTTGACCGGGTTTGACCGAACCTGAAAACAAAACCAACTGAACCAAACTAACCCGCTACATCCAAAGTTGCCCCGAGCTGACTCGTGCCGCGAAAACCTGAGCCGAAATAGATCTAATAATTGAACTGAACTATGACCCAAACCAACTTGAATCTGGAACATTGCTTACCCGTAACAGAGCCGTCGTGGCTCTGGCAGTCGACGGCCACCATCTTCGCCGCTAGTCCCGTCGCCTCCTTCTCTCCATCTGCTCTCTGTCTCCCTTCCTCCGTCTTATCGCCGCCGCACACCCTTCGATTCCGCTGCCACTGAATACCGTCGCCGGAAAACATCGACGCCGGCTCCGCCGGTCGTCGGATCTAAGTCAGAGAGGGAGTGAGAACAGGGGGGTCGGTGTGAGGGTTTATCGGTGTGGGTGTGGCTCGCCGGAGCTCCGATCGGAGCCTGTTCGTCGCCGGAATAAGCACCGGAGAGGGAGAGGAGACCGTGAGGTAGGGAAGTGTTTGGCAGTGGATTTATGTGAGGAGCTTGACTTCTCTGTGTTTGTATATGTAATAGAGAGTTGAAGGGTTTTTATTTATGTGTGTGTGAATATTAATATGCAGATAAAGAGATAGTAGTATTTGTTGTGGAATGTGTGTGTATTTGAGAGATGAGAGGGTAAGACAGACTCAAGGTATGTGTTGGTTTATTTTGTGTGTGTATTTGATGTCTACATATGGACCCTTTATAGAGATTTTGTGATCTTACATGGATCTTGTGTTTCATCTTTTTGAGACAAAAATCCTATGGAGATTTTATAAATATTTTGTAGAGATTTAGTTTAGATTTGTAGAGATTATGTAAATCTTGTGAAGATTTTGAGAATATCTTGCATAAATTTTGTAAGATTTCATAGAGATCTTGTATGTAATGTGCAAGGTTAGGCTTGTGGGTTTTGGGCTTGGGCCCAGGGCCCACAAGCCCATCTCATGTGTAAGTGACCCGTAATTCCTACGAGACCCGATATCGCGACCCAAACTCCATAAGCATAAAATATTCGTGTAACATCCATATTTGTCGGCGTCGTCAGTATTTCGTACGGTTTCAGTTCGTTGTCGCACAATATTCAGCAGTTTTCCTGTAAATCACCACACGCGCACTGTATAGTCGTATAGACGTTCCTAGGCACTCCAAAGGCCTAATTAAGTTAATTTGCGTCGTAAACACTATTTATTGTCATGTTAATCACCTGTTAATTACGTAATTAAGGGCATAAATTACCGGTTGTCACATGAACCGTGAAGGTGGTGGCAAAGATTTCTCATATGCTTGTATTAGAGATATATTCGGATATCACTGTATTATTATATTTATACCTATCTTTGTTGATGCACTTATAACTTATTGTTGATGCAACAAATAATAGACCGGTGGTAGTAGCTGGGCTGGTTAGGCAAAAGCGTTGATGGATGCAGTTTTGCCTAACGCAGGTCGTGGGGTCCCCCCACGTTTGCAAGACGTAGAGAGAGGTTCACTAGTTAGATTTTGTTGTTTGCTCGAGATCCTCCACTGAAATGTGTTCAGCTTTGGATGTGAGAGCTATAGGAATGTGTGTTTTGAATGTGATGAAGAGTGACTTGCATGGAACAAGTACTCGAGAACAATGATCAGATCTAGATCTCAATGTAATCAGGGCTGATGGAACATCCTTTGCACTAAATGAAGTGTCAATTTATAGGAAAGGTCATCTCCCAAAGAAGAAACCATTGACTAGTGAAACATGTCTGTAGTGGGGGGCTTACCCTTTTGGTGGTTGAAGCCTTTTGACCTGCGGGTAAAAGACTACACTCTGTGCACTTGTCTTTGTTGGTGCACTTGTGTCTGTACTTTGTCTGTATTTTGTCATGATACCAAACGATGTCTTTGTTAGTCTTGTAAGTTTGACCAAGTCAACCAGGTGGGAACCACTCATTGGCATATGGTCTTAGTACCGAAATTTCGTTTGAGAGATTGCCGAGGTTCTGAGATATTCGGTCTTTATGCTGCTTATCATCTGGGTATCATGGTTGTATCTTTTACCGAAAAATAACGGGGACGCAAGTCTAGATCTTCCATGATACCATACATACGTGTACATATTGCATTCGACCTCAATAAGTGATCAACAATCACATGTCCCTCAAAATAAGTGATAATATATCACATTTATCCGGGAGTAAAGTTCGTCTCTCTGCTGTACGAAAGTACTGACCTGTTCACGGACTTGCTCCTGTGCCCTCATGCATCGAAAATCAAGTTCCTCATCAATTAGTGATTCTATCACATAGGGCTTGTTTTCAAACAAAAATAAGTGAGAATCTCACATCATATACGGTCAAACAGATGATAATCGGTATACTCACCGGTAAGATGAACCCTCGTGCATACCTTGATACGGGAATGTGTCGTGATGTGGATGAACACCGGTCGGTAAGTATAAATCATACCTTAACGTATCCCCTCGCCATGATTACATCTGATAAGTTGAGCTTAAGTGGACAACAATACCGATAATTGTTATAGGATGCTTATCTTAATGTTAACTAATTGAACAACAAGAGCGTTTTGGCATGACCGTACACTGATATGATTCTCTTACCCTCGAAACTCACAAAAAGAATGTCTGTAAATATTTATTTAATGCTTTCAGTTTCTGCATCTTTGTATATATTTATTTATTGCTTTCAGTCTTTACATTTGAAATATTCAAAAATACCAAAAAGATTTTAGGTGTGTTTTAATATAAACTTTCTAAAAACCAAAAAGATTTTATTTCTATTTTATTTTCGATCGTACGATGTTGGAGCTCAAGTCTTCGTTGCCTGAAACCTGAACGAAAACCGAAAATGACTAAATCTTCATAAACGGTCGAAATTTGCAAAGTGTTGAAAGTTAAAATTTGAAATGGATAAAGTATTTTAAACTTTCAAACTGTCGGACGGTAGTTGATTGAACAATGGCCACATGTGTGTCGTTTGCTTATGATATTCCAGGCAGTTGTTCTCATTACGCGTTTAGATTTCTTGCATGTGCAGATTCTAAAGGCAAGGAGAACATGGTCGATGACAAGCTTCGGAATGAAGACACGACGTGAAGGCACTCAAATGATGAAGATGATCGAGTTGCCGCTGACCATCATCAACACCACAAGGATCTCAATTCATAAAGAACAAGTATTTCACGAGCATAACTCAAGGGGGAGCTTATGTTAAGGGGGAGTTTGTCAACACACTTCCTACATGAAACGGGGAGTTTGTTGGTACACTTTCTGCTTTCAAGACGTGAAGACTTTAAAGATCCTCCGACATTGAAGACTTGAAAAGACGTCAAAGACTTGAAGACACGAGGGACCTACAAGAATTAAGATCGAGACAAAGCTACAGCCAAGGGGGAGTTTGTTGGTGCACTTGTGTCTGTACTTTGTCTGTATTTTGTCATGATACCAAACGATGTCTTTGTTAGTCTTGTAAGTTTGACCAAGTCAACCATCCTCCGGTTTGACTTGGCCAAACAGTTAAGCAATGGTTGTAATATGTCTGTGTCGAAGGATGTGTCATCGAAGGATTGTTTAGATCCTTCGATGAGCTCGAAAGATGAACCTTCGATGGATGAACCTCGAAGGATATCATCCTTCGAGGTACATGTGATCCTTCGGTAGGTTTCAGATCGACAGATGATCTTACGATCAGTCTGTCTGATCCTTCGACCAGACGAGCTGTGTTGGGTATAAATACTCATGTGTTGTGTTCACTTCAAAGGGGGAAGAGACAGACAAGTGAGACTAGACAGACAGGAGAGAACACTCAGAGCAAAAACACACACACACGAGAGTTAGAGAGAGTTTGCAGAATAGATTTGTAAACATTGAGCTTGTAACCGAACCTTTCATACGTATTAATACAAGTGGTGTTAATCGGTGAAGATTGTGTGTTGTGCTTGTGCTTGTTCTATCTCGGTTTGCATGCTAGCTTGGATTCCGCACTCGCTAGTGTGTTATATATATAACAAGGAATAGGTTTGACCTCAACCTCCGAGGGACCTACAGTCTTACTTTTACGGCTATCAGAGTTGTTGAAGTAATCAGAGATATGACCGTTTACTGTATACTTACTGCTTTATCCTAGCTCTCGGGTTTTTAACCTTTGAACCTTTTAAGCGTTCATATGTCTAAGTCATTTTATTTGGACTTGGGCTACCCCCGTCATCAGCCCCCCAAGTCAGAGGTTTTTGGGAAATGAGCTCAAAGACTTCTGACTTTTACATATTTATTTGCATTGCTTAAACGCTTGAAGGCTTGGGAACGGTTGAGAATTTTTTGAATTTCAAAACTGATAACTGATTTGATTGATGTGTGGTAGTTTTTCAGTCGGCGGTTTTGCAGAGGGCTGTGTAATTAACTGCTATGTAATCATAACTCCTATTTTAGCCTTATTTTTCATTTTTTATCTACATAGTCACAAAGTTCCTTCATTTTCTCTCAAGTTTCCTTCATATCTTCCCTTCCCTTCCCTTCGTCCAGGTTAGTTCTTTATTTTCGTTTTTCTTTCTTTCAATCATAACTTATGGGTGCTCGTAAGGATTTAGCCGTAAGTTATTCGCGTTTAACCCAAGAGGAGGTTTAAACCAGTTGCTCCGGGGATGGATGTTTCAATCGATCAGTGTCCGGCTGGTTCGATCGCTCTTTATTGTCGACACTTTGAATTTTCTAATCTTCGTCATCCATTTTCACTCTTTGTTTTAAATGTGTTAGAGTATTATCGTGTGTCTTTCAGTCAAATTCACCCACAGGGTTTGGCTAGGGTTTACATTTCAAGGTTTTGTGTCGAGCGTGTGGTTATGACCCTACTTTGTTGTCGTTCCGTCGTTTCTTTCGATTGGAAAAAAAGGTTATTGGTTTACATTTGAGACATCTAAAGCCGATATTTGCTTGGTTTCATCTATGGTTACCACGCTTGGTGCCTGGAAGGATCGGTTTTTCTGGGTCTCGGATGAGATTCTTCCTTTCAAAATAGTTTGGAGGCGACCTGAGGCAATTCTTAACGAACCCGAACCTTCTGCTTCTGAGATAAACTCCCGTTTTCTTTAAATTATTAGGGAATGTCCTTCAAGGGTTCGTCCTTTTTCCCGAGCAACTGTTGGATTTTATGATGATACATCGGATATGCTTGTTCATTTTTTGCTCATTTATTTTTCCTTTTTACTTGCATTTTATGATCCCTTAGATATGCTTGTTCATTTTTTGCAGTCATGTCTGCTTTTGAATTCATTAAGAGTGATGATACATCGGATGTTGCATTTGGGGATGTCCAGGCTACTCCTGGTGAAAATGTTGTGGTTAAGGGTACTGAACAAAGGTTCCAGGGTTCGGGTTATGTAGGTGTGCCTGATGTGAAGGGTTTTAGGAAGGCTATTGTTCCCAAGGTTGTCCTTCGTTCAAATCGTCGTCTGGATACTTCTTGTCCACCATCTACTCCGGAACATGTGGACTTGAGTGATGATATTGGTGTTTCTGTCGATCATGCCCTAGATGAAGGTGTTGAAAAGGAGAAGGAGTTGGTTATTGCTGGGAAGAAGTCTGTTGGTAAAGGGGTTGTTGTAGCAGGCTCATCTGGTAAAAGTGTTAGCGGTTCTGAAGGTCTTGACCCGCATCGGGTGTATGTACCTGATTGGGGGGTGAAGTTGGGTGATAGTTTCAAAGATGCTATTGTTTGTGAGGATGTGTTGAGCCATATTGCTCCTCCCTTGGTTCATGGTACTATTGCTGAGATGGATGATGATATGATGTTGTCTCGTATGATATTAAGTACCTGCAACCTTGCTGCCATGCTTCCTCAAGGAGTCGCCCGTTTTCGTAAGAGGATGCATGAGTATGAGGAATTTTCGAAGAAAAAGGACAAGATGAAGGCTACTGTGAGCACTTTGAAGAAAGAAAATGAAGGTTTGGTGAAAAGGGGGGAAACTTTGTCTAAGAAGGTTGAAGAGTTAACCCAAAAGCATGAGGCAGAGGTTAGTGAGTTAAAGAAGCAGGTGGAAGCCTTGGAGGCTTCGAGGGTTCAACTTTCTGATGACAACAAATGGCTGATTGAACACGGGTTTCAACAAGTTGTCACTTACCTCCTGCATTCGGCTAAGTTTAACATTGTTCTGGGTGGTGTGTATGGTAAACCTTTGGAGCATGGGAGGCATCAGGGTTATGTTGTCGGCTACAAAGCTTGCCAGTCTGGTGATTCTCAAGACAAATCCTCCCTCTACCGCCCCGAAGCTCTCAAGGTTTTTCAGGATTCAGTCCGAGAGATGGAATGCTTGACTTATCCCTACGTTGGTGAGGTCTCAAAATGCTTTGGCAAGCCCATATCTGTTTTGCAGGATTTGAAACCACGTGGGCTTGATGAGGTTGTCTGCAAGGAAGTGCTTGGATCTTTATCAAAAAAGCGTTCCTGCTCAGGTGATAGTGAAGATACCTTTTCTGGTGCTGGTGAAGGCTCGGAGGATCCAAGTCTTGAAGCCTCTGGGACGGCTGTTGAGGAAGGTAAGAAGAAAAAGAAAAAAGCCAAGAAAGCTAAGGGTGATGAAGCTGGTGCATCAAAGTCTGTGGTGAGTGATGCAAAGTAAAAACTTTTAGGGCTCATTCGTAGCCTTCTTAGCATCTTCTTAAACAATGTTATGTATCTTTGCTAAACACTTTAGGTTTCGCAGAAAACCCTTAAGGTTTCTGTTTTATGGTTGTGTTTAGGTTTCGTAGAAAACAATGTTATGTATGTTATGTTATGTTTGACCACTTGGAAGCCCTTAAGGCTTTTATCTTATGTTATTGTCTTTCTATTATTTGCCTTGTGTTGTAATGCCTGTTTTTGTAAGGCAGCTTGGTTGAGTTCAAGCCTTCAAGACTTCTGGCTGTTTGAATGTTTATAGCTTGAAGCCTTCAAGACTTTCGGTTACTACTTTAATTTTATGACTTGATGTCTTGGTTTGTATTTTTGAGATTTGGGTTGTGTGCAACTTTTTTACTTGTGTTGTTGCGTTGCTCCTTGAATTATTTTTTATCTTTATGGTATTGTCTTTGTTGGGTTTGTGTTGTCTTTATGTTTTCTATACCTTAAGGGTTCAGTGCTGCAGTCACTTAGCCTTGGTATTTTTAACAAGAAGACATAGCACCTATCCTATTACTTTCCTTAGTTTGATTTTGATTCGTAAGCCTGTTTTTGTAAACTTCCTAAGGCTCAAGGAACATTTGGTGTAGGCTGTTCGGACCTGTCTATGAGACAACTTTGTTTTTAATTATGAGTCTTATGGAGTTGTATTGATTTAGGAACCCACCCCTTATATAGGTTCATTCAACCCTTGAACCTATTAAGCAATATGGCCTGGGAGCTCATCCCCTTACATGGCCCTTGCCATGGAGTTTTTTGCTAGGTTCTCAACCTGATTTTAGGATAGAAAGACAAATTGGATAAAACATCATCATTTATTCAAGAGATATTGTGTTACAAAAGGTTATCATAGGACAACTCTTGAAATACAACTTTGTGAAATACAAACCAATCTTTCTTGATCAGACGTGAAACCTCTTAAGGGTTTTTCCATTCCAATGTCTTGGAAGCTTTTTACCTTCTAAGTCTGCTAGCTTATAGGATCCACCCTTATGTGCTTCAAGGATTGTATATGGACCTTCCCATGTTGGGCCAAGCTTTCCTTGGTTCTCTTTTTTACTAGCCTAATTGTTTCTAATCACTAGGTCTCCTAGCTTGAAGCGTTCGTGCTTGACTCTTTTGTTGTAATAGGCTTCCATCATTTGTTTGTACTTGGCTTCTTGAATTGCAGCTTGGTCTCGTGCTTCCTCTAGGAGTTGTAAGTTCGACATAGCCTCTTTGTGGTTTGCTTCGGGATCCATGTTGACCATTCATTGAGTTACAACTCCTACTTCAGCTGGAATCATGGCTTCAGATCCAAACACTAAGTTGTAAGGTGTTCTTTTGTGGCTTGTTTTTTCGGTTATTCTTATGGCCCATAGAACACTTGGCAACTCTTCAAGCCAGTTGCTTTCATGCCTTCCCAATCTGGCTTTGATTCCTTTAACTATGCTTCGATTCATCCTTTCAACCTGACCGTTTGATTGTGGGTATGCCACTGAGCTGAAAACCTGAGTTATTCTGAACTCTTTGCACCAAACGCTAATAGGCTTCTCAGCAAATTGCTTTCCATTATCGGTGACAAGTACTCCCGGCAATCCATAGCGACAAATGATGTTTTCCCAAACGAAGTCAATGACCCGTTTACCCGTAATTTTTGCAAGTGTTTTAACCTCCGGCCACTTGGTGAAGTAGTCTATGGCAACTAATAAGAACTTCACTCCACCCTTGGCTGGTGGGAATGGGCCGACAATGTCCATTCCCCATTTATGAAACGGCCATGGTGAGGATATTGGGACAAGGTCATGCTTGGGGCTCTTTGGTACCGGTGCATGGATTTGACAAGAATCACATTTTCTCAGTTGTTCAGCGGTATCTCGGTGCATGGAGGGCCAAAAATACCCATGGTTTATTAGTTTAGAAACCACCGTTCTTGCTTCAAAATGGGCTCCGCATATCCCTTCAAGAACCTCTTTGACCAAATACTGGCTTTGTTCGGGACCAACACAACTCAGCAAGGGTGCAAGGTAACCCTTTTTGTAGAGGATTTCACCTTGTAACACATACTGTCTAGACTTGATTTTAACCCTTTCAGCCTCTGTTTCGTCTACATGTAACTCACCATTTTTAAGGAATTTCTTAATTGGAGTCATCCAGTTGGGGCCTTCTTCAGTGATTACATCTTAAACTTCCAATTCTTCAATTGATTGAGTTTTCAACACTTCTACCAATACCTTTTTAGTGAGGTGGGCAAAAGTGAGAGAATCAAGTTTACACAAGGCATCAGCTTTCTTGTTTTGACACATGGGGATTTGCTTGATGGTACACGTTTGGAATGTGTTCATCAGCTCTTTGGATTTTTCCTTGTACCTCTTCATATTAGGTTCCTTTGCAACATAACTGTCGTTCACTTGGCTTGACACCAGCAACGAGTCTGTGAAGACTTCAAGCTTTTAAACCTTTATTTCCTTAGCCAACCTTAGGCCAGCTATTAGTGCTTCGCATTCAGCTTCGTTGTTGGTGGTCTGAAAATCAAATCAAAGAGCATACGTGAATTCTAACCCTTCCAGGTTGATCAGAATGAGCCCAGCCCCTGACCTTTCAACGCTTGAAGCACCATCGGTAAAAAGCTTCCAGGCTTCAAGGTCTGAGGGTTCAGTGGCAGCTGTGTTTACTTCAGCGATTGTTTGTTTTGGGACTTCCATAATGAAATCAGCCAAGACTTGAGCTTTGATGGCTTTTCTTGGAACATAGGTGATGTTGTGTTCACCGAGTTCGACAGCCCACTTGGCTAATCGCCCTGAATTTTCCGGCTTTTCAAGCACACTTTTTATAGGTTGGTCAGTGACCACCTGTATGGGGTGTGCTTGGAAATACCTTCGAAGCCTTCTAGCCGTTTGGACTAGGGCTAGGGCAAGTTTTTCCAGGGGAGGATACTTGATTTCTGGCAATTTTAGAGTTTTGCTGAAGAAATAAACGGGTACCTGAACTTTTTCTCGTTCAATGGTGAGGACCGCACTTATTGCTTCTTCTGCAACTGAAAGGTATAACGAGATCAATTCTCCCGTCTCTGGGGCTGCAATGTCAGGTAGTGAAGTGATGTGCACAAAATGCAACATATAAATTACATCAGTTGTGGCATAAAACTAACCTTTTTTTAGTACTAATGTTGGAAAAAAATGTGTTTTTGTCTTCCTTTTGTATTTTCAGGATTAAATGAGCTCAAATTAACAAAAGAAGCAAAAAGGCAGCTAAATCTAACATAAATACAAGAAAAGGATCAAACGTGGCGTGCCCGACCCCCCGACACCATCTTCCCAAGCAAAATCAAGAAGACAGAAAACTGAACACGCCCCGTGCTTAGCGAACACGGGGGCGTGCCCAAGTGCCAGCATAAAAGAAAAACCTATAGAAGCTTCTATCACCCACCACGGGGGCGTGCCCAGCGGACACGAGGCCGTGGTTAACTCTAAGATTCGCAGAATCGAAGGAAATCTTGATAGTACAGATCTGCTTCTGCACACGGGGGCGTGCCCAGGGAACACGGGGGCGTGGTCAACTAATGCAGACAAACTGCAATTAATAATGACAGAGAGAAGGATGGACACGGGGCCGTGCCCAATGGACATGGGGTCGTGCCCGAGCTGCTGTTCAGGCTATAAATAGGGGTGCTTGGCTCATTTGCAAACCATCCCTTGGCACACCACCTCTCTCACACTTCACCCACCACCATCACAACACCATCATCCACCACCATCATCCATTGTCCATCATAGAGTGTGTGAGTCGTCTCGGGATCCAAGATTGATCGTAAGAATCCTTGACAATCAAAGGCCATGTTTGCCTAAGTCTCTTACATCACTTGGTGAAGACAAGTCTCTAGTGTAATACTTTTTATTTTTAATCTTTTCGCACTTTTTACTTGGTTATGTATTAATGACTTTAATAACTAGTTTCTTATGTTGAAGGTGATTCTTCCTTATCGTTTGTCTGTGGTGTCTATATAAAATAAAAGATTTTCACCATTCATATCTCCACGGTCTATATGGAGGTATGTTGGCTACCTGGTCGGGGGGTTAAGGGAACGGTTTGGTAAGAGTCTTGCCTTCTTCAGTGTATAGATCCTGCAAGGACCTGGGTCAAATTTAGTAGGGATCCCCTCATATGTAAGCTACTATTAATACTTTAACCCGGCTACTTAGGACTGTATCCCTGCTGACTCAGACTACTTAGCCGAGGGTAACGTCACCTTAAAAAGAGGGGCCTACCACAATATGCATTAATAACTTAATTAATTATCTTTCAATAATACGACCCTTTAGGATTGTATCCTTCCTGACTCAAACTACTGGGTTGAGGGTAACGTCACCTTCAAAAGATGGGCCTAGTACAATAACTAAGATAATCTCTTAAAATGTGCAAAAGTGCGGAAATAATCAAAGGTTACACTAAACACGAGTCGGAGCCAAGTGATTCATCTTGTCTATCTGTTTTTACTTTTATTTAATTTTCAGCATTTTAGTTAGTTTTTATTTTTCTTGTTTAAAAACTTTTTCTAAACTTTTGATTTGATTAGACGTTGAGGATAAACCGGTACTAAAAGCTCTTGTGTCCTTGGACGACCTCGATATCTTGCCAACACTATACTACGCTCACGATGGGTGCACTTGCCCATATGTGTGTTTGGTGTTAGTAAAATATCGTGTTTTATAAATTTAAAACTTGACTAACGTGTAAAAAGGGCTTAAAATATACTTAATTCCATATACACACCAACCCGCATCAAGTTTTTGGCGCCGTTGCCGGGGACACAAGGATTTTAAGAAAGTTAGGAATCAACGGCCTAATCGTTTTTTCTAATTTTTCTGTTTTTTTAGGATTTTCTTAATTTTCAGCTTCTGCAGAACTCAGCACGGGTCGTGCCTGGTCGGACACGGGCCATGTCCAACATTGTTACTGGCATTTTATTATTTTCCGAGTTACAGAGTGTTGAGAACGGGGCCGTGTCGGTGCAACACGGGGCCGTGTCCAGCTCCCCAGTAACAGGGATCCGGAAAACAATCAGTGTATTTCCGACCACGGGCCGTGTTCATCTGAGCACGGGGCCTTGGTCAACCTTCTGACCAACGTTCTTTTCTGTTTTATTGCAGGACTTGGAACCCAGGCGCCACATCTGAACTTTCTACGTAGTGTATGAGCTCCAGTTCTAGTAGAGACATAAAAGAACCCCTTGAAGAACCCAAACGCTTTCTCAGAAAAAGACTTAAAGCTAAAAACCAAGAGAAAGTTTCGGGAGACCCACTTCCAATGGCGGACCAACGTACCCTCATGGATTACCTACGCCCCACCGTAGGTAATCTCGGCGCCGCTATCAATGCACCGAATGTCGAAGCCAACAACTTCGAACTTCGGCCACATTTGATACAAATGCTTCAAAACTCTGCAACCTTCCATGGGCTTGCGGACGAGGATCCTCATCTACATATCACTAATTTCTTAGAAATATGTGATACTTTTCGGATCAATGGAGCATCAAACGACGCCATCCGCCTTCGTATGTTTCCATTTTCACTAAAAGACCAAGCCAAGGCTTGGCTTAACACCCTCCCAATTGGTTCGGTAAACACCTAGGATGAACTAGCCCAAAAGTTTCTATATAAGTATTTCCCTCCTGCTAAAACGGCTAAATTAATGACTGAAATTAGTACATATTCACAAGAGGATGGGGAATCCTTATATGAAACTTGGGAAAGGTTCAAGGAGCTACTAAGAAAGTGTCCTCATCACGGTCTTGCAGTATGGCAACAAGTATCCACTTTCTACAATGGGTTGTTGCCACACACAAGACAAACACTTGATTCTAGCTCCGGGGGACTTTTAGGTAATCGTTGCCCAAATGAAATATATAATCAAATTGAGGAAATTGCCCAAACCAATTTCCAGTGGCACACTCCCCGAGGCAATAAATCTATTGCCCCGGGCGCCCATAAGGTTGATGAAAGCACTTCTTTACAAGCCCAAATCGAGGCCCTTTCTTTAAAAATCTAAAAGTTAGAAATGGCAAAAACGGTCTCGGTTATGGCTTGTGAGGGGTGTGGTGGGCCACATGAAAATTGGAGTTGTATGAAAGAATTTGATGATCAAACGGAAACGGTAAACTACATTGATAATAGACCTAGGCCGCCGGGTCCTCCAACGGGTACCTACAACCAAGGATGGCGTAACCACCCTAACCTTGGTTGGAGAGATCCCGGCAATAGCAGTAACCAACAAAACCAACGAACTAACTTTCAACAACCACAAAATTTTTCTCAACAACAAGGTGGACGAGAAAGGCTTGAAGATACTATATCTCACCTCATCTTTGACACCGAAAAGAAAAACTCGGATCGATTTCAGCAATTGGAATCGAATTTCAGAAATCAACAAGCTAGCATTCAAAACATTGAAAAACAGTTAAATCAAATAGCTCAAAATTTCTCCGAGAGACCACAAGGCGCGTTACCAAGTAATACCGAAACCAACCCAAAAGCACAAGTACATCTCATCACATTAAGAAACTGAACCGTGGGTCCCGAGGAGGCTCCATTACCGCCAGCTGAAAAAAGCCAATCCAGCGTACCACAACTCCACCCATGCCCCAACCAGAGAAGGCTTCTCCGCCAAACCAAGAGCACACCAAGACTCCTTCAGTTCCATACCCCGGTCAGTTAATTCGTCAAAAGACCAATGAGCAATTCGCAAAATTCAAAAATTTACTAAAACAATTGCATGTTAATATTCCATTTATCGAAGTCCTAACCCAAATGCCTAAATATTCAAACTTTATGAGGGACTTCCTCACTCATAAAAGGAAAATTGAATCATTGCAATTAGTTAACTTAGGCGAAGAATGCTCCGCCTTGCTACTCAACAAACTCCCGCAAAAGAAGATTGATCCTGGAAGCTTCACGATTCCTTGCTCAATTGGGGGATCCCCCATTAGCAATGCACTAGCCGATCTTGGGGCTAGCATCAACCTCATACCCGCCTCAATGTTCACACGACTCGGCCTAGGAAAAACGAGCCCCAGAAAGATGATCATACAACTTGCCGACAGATCCGTCAAATATCCACAAGGTGTCATCGAAAATCTATTGGTCAAAGTCGACAATTTCGTCTTCCCAGCCGACTTTGTCATACTAGACATGGAAGAAGATACCGAAGTCCCTATCATCTTAGGGAGGCCATTTCTAGCCACAGCCTAAGCAGTGGTAGACATGAATGACGAAACACTAACATTGAAGTTTGGGGACGAAGAAGTGAAGTTCGGAGTTGGAAAAAGAGTAGAAGACGAAGACCCGGTCAACTACATGAAGGTTATAGACTCAAGCTTGGATGACGCTCTCCGACGGTGTAGCATGGGATGCAAAACATCCCACTTGGGTGACATATGACCAGGCTTTGGGTCTAGCCAATGACCCTTATAAACGTGGCGCACCACGGAGGCATTCCGCGGAACTATCCTTAGTTTAGTTTAGATTAACTTTTATGTTTTCTAGTTTAGTTTTAATTTTTAGGAATAAAACACACTCGGGATGGTAAGGATAACAAGGGAAACTTGAACCAGCACCCCATGCACGAAAACAGGGCCATCCGACAAAATTTTCTTCATTACAACAAGTTCAGCACGGGCCGTGCCCGCCCAACACGGCCCCGTGCTGCACAATCTACAGGAAATTCCCAGTTCAGGTAACTGGACACAGGGCGTGCTCACTGAACACGCCCCCGTGCCCAGGCTTTTGTTTCTTTTTGAATATTTTGTTACTGGCGATCTGAACACGGGGCCATGCCCGGACAACACCGGGCCGTGTCCAGACGCCCAGTAACATAAATTTTGCTTTTTCACACCATTTTACGCATTAAATCAACCTAAAAACTTATTTTTGGGACACATTGAGGACAATGTGTAATTTAAGTGTGAGGGGGGGGATGCTAAAACCTTGAATCTTGCAAGTCCTAAATACAAGCCTTACACAAAACTCTATTGGAACCGCTAATCACCCCAATTTTTTTCAAAAAAATTTCCATTTTTCTTACTTGTCTAGGTTTAACTTAGGAATTTCAAATTCTATAAAGGTTATATTTTTATAAATTTACAACCGATAGTGTCGTGATAAAAAGAACCAACATAAGAAAATTATGAAAAGGAATGACAAGTTTAGTTAAAATTTGATTATATATACTTGATCACATAAAAACCAATTCCCGCAAAAGTGAGTTTTGAGTCTTTATTGAGCATACAAATACATATCTTTAAACTAAATGCTCATTTTTCGTTTCTTGTGTGAATAGCCGCTTGGTTCTTACGACTCTAGAACTTGCCACGACGATACATTCCCGGTCCTTACCAACTTAAACCCGAGTAAGTAAATAATGGAGGCATTAGGACTAACCCTTTTTATTTCTACACCATTATTTTTCTTTTTTTACCACCTACCCAAAATCCCCCTAGTTAACCCCTTTGAGCCTAAACCTTTTCATTTCTTAACCTAAACCAAACACCCTTTCACCCACCAAAACCTTTTTATTTTTAACCCTTTGTTTTAGTAACAAGCTCGGTGTTTCGTATGACTTTTGAAAAAAAAAATGTTGATGATGAAGCAAAAGAAATAAACAAGTAAGTTCATCAAAAATAACTTTGTTTGAATAATGGCTTCATTAAATGTCATCTTGATATTTACGCTTTTCGCCCTTTCTACTAACCATTAACCCAACGACCTACCTTTAACCCAAGCCTAACCCTTCACCCAAAAGTCATCTTGATATTTACAAAGGTTTTTAGTTAAAAAGGAGGAGGATTGATTGCTTGGCAAGCCTATGGTAGGAGTAAGTTCCATGCCGCTCTCGAGTGATTCACTAAAATACATCTTCGGCCGAGTGTTGAGTGATCCCCCGTGAGGTATGTGAACTTGTATATAAATGGAATTTTAAAAAGGCATGTTATGCCCTAATAAGTAATTTATCTTATGTAATGTTTTAAATAAATCATGACGAATAGGATTGTAAAAAAATAAAAATAAAATTTAATAAAGAATCTTGGAAATCCCGACACTTTATGACAAGCCCAAAAACCTTCTCTTCTACCCATTCCATTTGGGAGTGTAAAGCCACATTATAAAGAGTTTTGCTTGAGGACAAGCAAAGATTCAAGTGTGGGGTGATGTGCACAAAATGCAACATATAAATTACATCAATTGTGGCATAAAACTAACCCTTTTTAGTACTAATGTTGGAAAAAGTGTGTTTTTGTCTTCCTTTTGTATTTTCAGGATTAAATGAGCTCAAATTAACAAAAGAAGAAAAAATGCAGCTAAATCTAACATAAATACAAGAAAAGGATCAGACGCGGCATGCCCGACCCCCCGACAGCATCTTCCTAAGCAAAATCAAGAAGACATAAGACTGAACACGCCCCGTGCTCAGCGAACACGGGGGGCGTGCCCAAGTGCCAGCATAAAAGACAAAGCTATAGAAGCTTCTATCACCTACCACGGGGACGTGCCCAGCGGACACGGGGCCGTGGTCAACTCTAAGATTCGCAGAATCTGAGAAAATCTTGATAGTACAGATACGCTTCTGCACACGGAGGCGTGCCCAGCGAACACAGGGGTGTTGTCAACTAATGCAGACAAACTGCAATTAATGAAGACAGAAAGAAGGATGGACACGGGGCCGTGCCCGAGCTGCTGTTCAGGTTATAAATAGGGGTGCTTGGCTCATTTGCAAACCATCCCTTGGCACACCACCTCTCTCACACTTCACCCACCACCCACCACCATCACAACACCATCATCCACCACCATCATCCATTGTCCATCATAGAGTGTGTGAGTCGTCTCGGGATCCAAGATTGATCGTAAGAGTTCTTGACAATCAAAGGCAATGTTTGCCTAAGTCTCTTACATCACTTGGTGAAGACAAGTGTCTAGTGTAATACTTTTTATTTTTAATCTTTTCGCACTTTTTACTTGGTTATGTATTAATGACTTTAATAACTAGTTTCTTATGTTGAAGGTGATTCTTCTTTATCGTTTGTCCGTGGTGTCTTGGCATTATTTTACTGTCTATATAAAATAAAAGATTTTCACTATTCATATCTCCACGGTCTATATAGAGGTATGTTGGCTACCTGGTCGGGGGGTTAAGGGAACGGTTTGGTAAGAGTCTTGCCTTGTTCAGTGTATAGATCCTGCAAAGACCTGGGACAAATTTAGTAGGACCTCCTTCAATACCCACCGGTATTGGATGGCCAGGGTCCAAACTCTTTGATCCCCTCATATGTAAGCTACTATTAATACTTTAACCCAGCTACTTAGGACTGTATCCCTGCTGACTTAGACTACTTAGCCGAGGGTAACATCACCATCAAAAGAGGGGCCTACCACAATATGCATTAATAACTTAATTAATTATCTTTCAATAATCCGACCATTTAGGATTGTATCCTTGCTGACTCAAACTACTGGGTTGAGGGTAACGTCACCTTCAAAAGAGGGGCCTACTACAATAACTAAGATAATCTCTTAAAAAGTGCAAAAGTGCGGAAATAATCAAAGGTTACATTAAACACGAGTCGGAGCCAAGTGATTCGTCTTGTCTATCTGTTTTTACTTTTATTTTATTTTTCAGCATTTTAGTTAGTTTTTATTTTTCTTGTTTAAAAACTTTTTCTAAACTTTTGATTTGATTAGACGTTGAGGATAAACCGGTACTAAAAGCTCTTGTGTCCTTGGATGACCTCGGTATCTTGCCAACACTATATTATGCTCACGATGGGTGCACTTGCCCATATGTGTGTTTGGTGTTAGTAAAATATCGTGTTTTATAAATTTAAAACTTTACTAACGTGTAAAAAGGGCTTAAAATATACTTAATTCCATATACACACCAACCCGCATCATGAAGCTAGGTGTCGCTTCATCTGGTTGAAAGCTTCTTCAGCCTCATCAGTCCATTTGAAGTCCTTCTTGTCAGAGCACCCCTTGAGCGTTTTGAAGAAAGGTAAAGACCTTTCAGCCAATTTTGAGGTAAAACGCTTCAGGGCTGCAAGCTTACCATTTAAGCTTTCTACCTTTTTTTTGCTTCGTGGTGGCTTGGTTTCAAGAACAGCTTTCACCCTGTTTGGATTGGCTTTTATACTTTGTTTTCCCACAATGTATCCCAGAAACTTTCCTTCTTCGAACCCAAACGAATATTTTTCGGGGTTGAGTTTCATGTTGACTTTCCTTAGGTTCTTGAAGGTTTCTTGGATGTCATCAAGCATTTGGTATTCCGTTTTGCTTTTGATTACCAAATCATCAACATATGCTTCAATGTTTATGCCAATTTGACTAGCAAAAGCCTTGTCAACTAGGCGTTGGTAGGTTGCACCCGCGTTTTTGAGAACAAAGGGCATCTTTTGATAGCAAAAGATTCCTTTATCCATGTGAAAGGCAGTTTTCTCTTCATCTACTTCCTTCATGAGAATTTGATGGTAACCCTTGTAAGGATTTAGAAAACACTTTAAAGGGTAACTGATGAAGGAGTCAACCTTGAGATCAATTTCTGGCAATGGGTAACAATCTTTAGGACAAGCCTTGTTCAAGTCCTTGAAGTCTATGCACATTCTCCAAGAGTTATCAGGCTTTCAAACCATGACTGGGTTTGCAACCCAGGATTGATAATTCACTTCCCGGAGAATTCCAGCCGATACAAGCTTTTCAACCTCTTGGTATGCAGCTAAGCTTCTCTCGAATGCTAGACTCCGTTTCTTTTGGACAACAGGCTTGACATCGGGTGGTATTTTCAACTCGTGTTCAGCAATGCTTCAAGGGATACCCGTCATATCTTCCGGGCACCAAGCGAAGACATCACTGTAATGTATTAGCAGCTTTTCGAGATATGAGAGAGTTTCTTGTGAAAGGCTTGGGTTAACCCTTATCCTTTGCTCAGGATTCTTGGGGTTGATGATCAACCTTTGCTTATCTTCTTCACTCTTGGAATTTTCTCCTTCAACCATGTAGGCCTCTTGAGTAGGTTGAAGGGTTGCAATCCCCCTCTCGGTAGGAAACTTGACAGTGCCATGACCAACAGAAACAGCCATGTATAATGCACACTGCCCCGACCTTCCTATGATCACGTCATAGTTTGAAGGTATATTGATGACCACAAAAGTGAGAGAAATCAAAAGGTCACGAGAAGTACCTTGAGCATGTTGGAAGGAGGCTTCTGAGATGGTGGACAACAATAACATCCGAACATGGGCATCATTTTCGATCCAAATTAGGTGATTAGGATTGGCTTGTGGGGATGATTTGGTGGCATCCTTGTTTGATGAGGTTGCTAGTGTTATGAACTCCGGTGGGCAAGGTATTGTTCCGTCAACATAACCAATTAAGTTGTTGGTAACAAGAAAGGGTTGGATCATTGCTTACCAATACCCATAGTTTGTAGGAGAGAGGGTAAATCCAAATTTGTGTGAGTTGTGAGCAATTTTGTCTGCTGTAGAGAAGGCAGCCATGAGAGCCATTGTTTAGCTGGAAAAGAAAGTGATCAGTCTCCATGAAAGAAACTGCTAGAATGGGAAAGGAAAGGCCAGGATCTAGAAAGCTCTGATACCAAGATAATCTTGGTGATAATATGTTTTATTGATTAAGGAGAATTACAAGAGATTACATAGAGAACAAACTTACACATAACACCCTCAACTACAATTAGTATAAATCTGTCTAATATTATGCATTTTTAGATTCCTGATGGTAAAATGGGAACTTCTAAATGTGATGTGCTAGTAGGAATTATTTTTATTTTTCTTGATGTGGGTTGCAATAGGGATGAGCATGGTACCTGTTCGTTATCGAAAATCCCCAAAAGTGGGTACCGGTACGGTACTGAATATACCCGGTACGGTACCGGTTCGGTATTGGTATTTTAGTGTAAAAACAGGTAAATACCGGTACCCAAAATGTCAAAAGTCGGTACCGAAAATATACCCGGTTCGGGAAATTCGATACCGGTACCCGGTACCATTTGCTCATCCCTAGGCTGCAAATTAGATTTTTAAAAAGCACCTCACTTGCGTGTGGCAGAGCGGGTCGCTTTGAAAAAAATGGTCATTTTGCTTCGGGTCAAGATATGTTTGGATCAGAATGGATCGTGTTAAAAAGGGTTGTTTTGGTAAATATGTGGCTTTGAAAAAAAAGGGTCATTTTGGTTTGGGTGAAAACGAATCTTGACAAAAATAATAGTATGGGTAAGTTTTTTACTATTTTTAAAAATTTTTATTATATTATATATATTTTTATTTTTTTAAGGTTTTATTAATTTTTATATTTTTAATCATTTTTTTTTAATTTTTTATTATTTTTTAAATTTTTTTAAAAATTTTTATTTTTTATATTTTTATATAAAAATATTATACATGATGTACATTATATTGTGTCACTCTGATCACTTTCTTGGTATTGGTGACTTTTTATTCCTATATTCTTTGACTTGGTGTGTTAGTATGTTGTTCGTTTTCGAGCCGAGGTTCTCTCTGGAAGCAGTCTCTCTATCCCTAGGGATAGAGGCAAGGTCTGTCTACATCTCACCCTCCCCAGACCCTATAAGTAGCGTTGCTATTTATGAGATTTACTGGGTATGGTTGTTGTTGTTGTTTATATTTTTATATGTTTTTTTAATTTTTTAAATTATTTTTTATCTCATCTTTACCTAACCCTATCCTAACCTAAACTCATCTTAACTCATTACCCATCCGACCTTTTCTTTAATATACTCATCTTGACCTATAATCATCCTAACCTAAACTCATCTTCACTCATTACCCAAACCCACCCAACTTACCCACTTTGCCACCACTAATATATATTATGCATCCTGTACAAACAACATTATCAAATCTATACAGAACATTAATTCACATTCAATCTGCATAACCCAAAAACAATCATCCGTTTCACAATTACAATCCAACATTATTATATGTATCATAGGTTTTTAAAGATTAGAATGACAAACTTGTTTTCCTTCATTGAGCCTTGTGAAGTCGGATTTGTGCAATTCGATTGAGGATTATTTTCATTAACGATTGTTTTGTTTGTTTTACAGAAAAAGAATCATTCAACAAAGTTTCGAACAAAGATGTAATAAGTCGCCTTCAAATCATAGAAACTTGTAGAAAATAATAATAGAATACAATGTTTTTTCAACTATAATATCAGTGTATTTTCTTTAATTAACCTATATATTAACTTACCACCCAACTCGAACTTGAGATATCTGTAAGACATCCAAAACCCAAATAAAAAAAAATCTGAATTTGCACAAAAGTCTGTTTGTAGGCCATACAGAGGGCATCCTAACAACTTGGCCGTGGAGAAAGGGGTAGAAATATAACATCCCTTTCAGATGTCTAATTTATGTTGACGAAGTCTTGAGTCAAGTAAAGTTGCCAAGAATCATATGATAATACCACTTCTCATCCCAGAGAGGAGCTGTGTACCCCGAAACAATGGCATTCGGAAGCATAATATTCCTCTTCATCACTATATTTTGGTTTTTATTCAACAATCCTTGTTATTCAGAAACAGATACCTTACATCAAGGCCAAGAGCTTAAGGACTGGGATGAATTGATTTCATCTAACAGGGTTTTCTGTTTGAAGTTATTTAGCTTTGGCACTATGGTGCATCCTTATTTAGGGGTCTTCTACAACAAACAAATCAGATACGAACAAATCAGGAACCGTAATCAGAAGGTATCTGATGACTTTAGTAATATGGCAGTTTGGGTAGCAAACAGAAACAATCCAATCCCGGATATCAACGGCAAGCTCATCATAGATGGTCATGGAAAGCTCAGCATTTTATCTACTGGAAGAACTGTTCTTGATCTCTTCAATCCACCAACTCCATTAGTAACACGCAACGCAAGTGTTACACTGTTGAATACAGGGAACTTGGTGCTTCGAGAACTGAATCCAAATGGGTCTGTTAGGCACATTTTATGGCAAAGCTTTGATTACCCAACAGACGCACTTCTACCTGGAATGAAACTGGGGATTAATCTCAAGACTGGTCACAAATGGTCACTAACTTCTTGGCGGAATGATGAGCTACCGGCCGAAGGATTATTTACATTAGACCTCAATGAAACAGGTCAAATGGTCATTCTAAGGCAAGGGAATATCCACTGGACAAGTGGACCTTGGGGGGATGGTGAATTTAAAAATACTTATCTACAAGGTTCTGGTCCAGATGTCCGCTTCGATTATGTTTCTAACGAGACTGAGATATCCTTCACATATCTAACAAGAACGTATGATTCTTATCCAGCTCTGAGGATGCATCAAGATGGTCAGCTTAAGGGTTCACCTCTAAACTTAAGCCTCCACTGCCACTCCATTAATGACCCTCATGGCTGCGCTGAAGATGAGTTTGAAAAATTAAAATGCAGGAAAGGTTATCAAATTGAATCAACGCAATACGGTTACTATAGTTATGGTTTTGGAGACGAATATGTATATAATGAAAGTTATAACCTATATGATTGCCAAAAAATATGCTGGAGAAACTGTTCTTGTGTGGCCTATACTACAAGCTAGAAACAGGGTAGGCTGCAAGACTTATGGTAAAAGGACAGACAATATGTAGGTTCAGCAAAACAATATATACTACACCATCTATCATCATGAAGGTTAGTAGGCATACTACTCTTTTTGTTGTTACCACATAGAAAACGAAGGGGCTGTTTGGCTAAGCTTTTCAAAACTACTTATTTGCTTATTTGCTTTTCTGAAAAGCAAATAAGTCAATAAGCTGTTTTGAAAAGCTTTAAAATGGAGCTTTTCAAAATGACTTATTTGCTTATTTGCTTTTCAGAGCAAATAAGCAAATAAGTCATTTTGAAAAGCTTAGCCAAACAGCCCCGAAGTCACACTTCCCTTGCAAGTAATAATGTTTGTGCACAGACTGTCTGTAGGTCTACCCTATATATACATAATCAGTTGGTCTCTACCCAGTTAACCTACAAGGGTCTTCTTTAAGAAACAATTTATTGTGTGTGGTGATTCTAAATACTAACATTTGAATGTTGGAATTGATGTTAATGTTATTGTTGATAAAAGCATCCAATAGTAACTAGCATAGCTAACGCCGTTGCAAATTACAGACATCCTAAATGCATAAGAACTTTCATGTGTGTAGTATTACACATTATTATACCTTACGATAAACATGCACACTTGATTTTATAAGGCTATTAAGCTCTAGGGGTGTGTGTAAACGAGCCGAGCTACTCAAGATTGGTTCGAAAAAAGCTCGAAACGAGCCGAGCTTAAAAGAGCTAGAGCCCGAGCCAAAAGATAAGTTTGTTTAGTGAACGCGCCCGAGCCCGAACATCACTTATCAAGCTCGAGCCAAATCCCGAGGCTAAACGAGTCTATTATTTAAATAATTTTTATTTAATATATATTAAATCTATTCTTATATAATGCTTATTATTAATATTTATATAGATTATGCTATATATAACCTTATAAAATATAATAATTATATTTAATATAAATTAATTAATTATTAATTAAAACGAGCCGGCCTCGAGTTTGAAAATCTACCCATGAGTTGAGCTCATGCCTGGTCAAGCTCAGGCTCGGCTCGCATGCACCGCTATTAATCTCTTAACTTGAGCAAAATAAGAAGAGGGTTTAATTTCATCGTACGCAGAAGTGAAGATGGAGAAGAAGAAAAATAAGGCCTGGATTTGGTTGATTATCTTGATTGGGTTGATTATCATGATTATATCTTCTATACTCCTATCATCCTATTGGGTATACAAGAACATTAATTTTAAAGGTAACAACCTCACCTTTTCAACCCATTGATCAAATTAATACAATAGTCTCTTGTCATCAAGGATTTCAACAACATTGTAGTCTTTTGTGTGTATACTCCAACACTAACAAGTATTTCTTTGTTAACATATTAGAGATCGCTAAGAAAATCAAGAAGTTGTTGCTCCTCCAGATGAGACGCATAAGACGGTTCTACATTAATATACGAACAGATATGAATATGAACACTGAGCTGCGTTATTTCACCTTTCAAAGCATCTCATCTGCCACAAACAATTTTTCAAGCACTAATAAGCTAGGAAGGGGGGGGGGGGGGGGGGGGGGGTTGGAGAAGTTTATAAGGTAAACATTCATATACTATGGCTATCTTCTAATAAAGAAGATTTCAGGTTAAACTTTGTGATGCATTTCACAGGGAAAATTAGTTGATGGACAAGAGGTTGCGGTCAAACGACTTTCAAAAACCTCTGGACAAGGAGTCAAAGAGTTTAAGAATGAAACCGAACTCATTGCCAAACTTCAACACACTAATCTTGTCAGGCTTCTAGGGTGTTGCATTGAAAAACAAGAACAAATACTTGTATATGAATATATGCCTAATAGTAGCTTGGATTCCTTTCTATTTGGTAAGAACTAACACTCAGTACACTGTTCATATGAACTTGGTTATTTCTTTGCTTACTGCTACTCATTTCTTAACAGATCCAATGAAGAAAGGATTACTAAATTGGAACAATCGCTTTGTGATAATTGATGGCATTGCTCAGGGGCTTTTGTATCTCCACAAATTTTCAAGGCTGAGGATAATCCATAGAGATCTGAAAGCTAGTAACATCTTGCTAGATGACTACCTCAAGCCAAAAATATCTGATTTTGGCATGGCTAAGTTACTTGGGATCAACGAGTCAGAAGCAAATACAAGCAAAGTCGTTGGAACTCGGTGAGCCCATAAGTTGTCATGTGACAGTTGTGATATATATATATATAAAGAAAACCTAATGTATTGACTCTTGATTTGATATCCAGCGGGTATATGCCTCCAGAGTATCTGATAGATGGCATCATTTCAACCAAGATAGATGTCTTTGGTTTTGGTGTTTTGCTGCTTGAGATAATAAGCAACAAGATGAATTATGTGAGCTATGATGTGGAACACCCACTCAACCTTCTTGGACTCGTAAGTTAATCCTAACTCTTGTGTTATTATTTGAGACAAATTAAAGATTGGATCATAAATGTAGGCATGGGAACTGTGGAACCAAGGCAGAGGTTTGGAGTTGATGGATCCAGTACTGGAAGATACATGCACTCCAAAGGAAGTAATGACATGCATTCATGTGGGTCTCTTGTGTGTTCAAGATCATGCCCCAGACCGACCTACCATGTCAGAAGTTGTTTCCATGCTTACAAATGAAAATATGAATCTACCTGAGCCAAAACAACCAGCGTTCTTCATTGAGAGGCACGACACGGAAACTGAGACTGAGGCAAAACGAATAGATAAGTTGAGAAATGTATCCGAAAATGGCGATTCAGTTTCAATTATAGTGGCGAAATAGAAGGCAGCATAATGTCACGGGCCAAATGTTTGAAGATCGCAATGCTGTGGGCTGTGCTTGAACGCTTGGGTTACTGGCTAGTCCTGGACTTTATCGGGGGACGGAGTCAGTGTCAATGAAGAGGTGGGCGTGCGTAGTCGTGCAAACGACGAACGCACCACTGGTCGAGAGTTGGCGCTGCTCTCCTGATGAGTCCAAGGCAGGACGAAACCAGTGACCCACATAAAGAAGCGGGATGGATTGGCTTGTCCCAGGGGACTTGGGGACGCCACACGGGGGTCGAAAACTAACCCCGTGACAATAAACAAACATGTTTAATATCATTATGGTACTTAATGTGCTACTTTTCCAAACAATCAGATTGAAATTTGATTTCATGACACTTGATAATTGCTTAAGAATAATGATGATAAAAACTCAACTAATGAACATCTTTTTGTATTTTCTTTATACCACACTAATCATAGAAATATACATCAATAATTTTGCGGATCTAATTTATCATTGCGTGCTGGCGTAATGGCCTTTAAATGTGAGCCACAGCAAAGATATACATGAAGTTATTTTTCGTATCAGCTTCATTAAATTGTATATACTTTATTCCACCTATTCTTCATATTCATCTTCAAAGTTCGATACTCTCGATTCTTATATACGCGAATAAAATTTGTATGTGATCAGTTGTTTCTAATCAATTTCTGGATACTGTTCTTCATTCTTTTTCCGGCTTTTTTCAAGTTTTTGGATCAAGAGTTAATGAATTTGATTCCTAAAATAGATCAAACACACACTAAGACAGCTTCTAATCATTACAAATAATATATACACTAGACCTATTTTCTCTTCATAACAGCAAATTTAACTCAAACTGAATTATCTATAACAGTTTTATTTCAGTAAATTCAAGCAAAAGAATAAACAACAAAGCAGATTCCATCGGTTCTTCACTTACTTGATAAAACTGGAAGAAGAGAAAACTGGAAGCGATTTCATGATTATTCATCAAATTTGCAATAAATCGGCTCATAAATATTCAAAACTAGGGTTTCTAACTTTGACCCGCGTGTTACTTCTGGATCCGACCCGTATAGTCCTTAATCGGGTCAGCGGGAAATGCAAACCGGGAATCCATCTGATCTAACCGGCGCGTCCATGGGTTTTGGATCTGATCCATGTGCTTCTTTAGGCCCATAAATGCCATCTTAATTGGGCTCTCACAACTTTAATCCATTCGACACACATGGTTTTTTTTAACGGGCCACAGCCCACAGATTGGGTTTGGTGATTTAACTGTATTTTGGATTATTACAATTATACACCTGGGCTGCTCAGCAGGCTTCACCATGTTATGGGCTTTCTGTGGATTTCTCACCTATGATTCAGCCAGTTGAGTCATGGATTACTGATCCGGGTGCCACTGCACACAAGGCATTGGTTCTTCTATGGTACATGTTATGGGCTTTCTGTGTATTTCTCATGTATAATTTAGCCTGTTGAGTCCTGGACTACTGATCCGGGTGCCACTACACACATGACGTCGGTTCTATGGTACATGATGTTGTCCAATAATGGCAGGTCTTTAACTTTTAAATAGGGGGCGAAAGTTTTAAAGAAAGAAAATAGAGGGCGGACTCAATACATATAAAATTTTCATATTTTTTATTTAAAATTTACACTTCGAAACAATACCTTTGTTTGGAGGAAGTATTTGTTGGTGACGGTTGCTAGCAATCTTCAATATTGGTCATTCCTTGGTTTATCACATCATATATTTTCATTTAAAAATGTTCTAGTTGATAAAATTCTAGCTATCAATTTTATGTCTATTCATGGGCCAATTTTTTTAGTAACAGGTTAATTATTCATATAATATAATAGTTTACATTGAGATAGTTGGTAAACGGGCAACAAGCTGCGCCGCTACCTCTTTTTGAATAGCAAAACTAAGCCTTTTAAAAACTACGTCCATAGATCTCGGGGTCATAACATTACTATGTATGACCCTTTGAACTCGACTAAGTAGGTCCACAGCCTCTGGCGCCAGAAAACCAAAAGTATCAAAGGCAAATGGGATAAACACGTGCTGGTTGTCAAGGCACGCTTTCTCATGCTTGATCACTTTACCCGAAGCAGCTTTTAAAGCAGCCTGACCCACTGTGAAAGCACTACTCCCTAAGCCCACAAGCGGGGAAACCCCTGTTAGATCCACACAGGCGTGTTTTCCTCCTACCCATCCAAAGACCAGAATGTCAGCTGGTCGAAGGGTAGATCTCCCTTCCAACGGGTCTGTTAAGAAGTTAACGGGTGCCTCTTTCTTAGCAGAAATACCAGCGCATCTGAAAATGTCAAAAATGACATCCCTAACCAAATCATGTCGGTATTTGAACCCCGGGAGCTCTCTACAATGAACTGCATGCTCACCAAAAGAATCCAAACATGCCTTATGACAAACTGGGCATACCTCATCAACTGGGAATAAAGGAATCATGAGGCGATACTTAAGGATAGTACGGTACTCCACCGGCGACATATGCTGGCCTAACCCATCTATAGGTATAGTAAGAAGAAAATCTTGTGCATGTGGTGCTCGGAGACACTCAAAAACGGCTTTTTGTCTAACAGTCAAGTCAAACTGCACTTCGATTTCGTGGACAATTTTACTAAAAAGAGCACTCGCCAATGCATGTTGGGCTTTAGGAGGGGCGGTGTCCTTATTAGTGAAACCGCTGAAGTCAAAGCTTGGAATCGTATCACGAAGACAAGCCAAAGCACAAACATAATCAGAATCCATACCGCATACGCCACTGTCTCTTAAGATGTGGTCCTGTAGCACCCACGATTGGGCCCTCGAGGCCACAAAAGCGTAAGATGAAGCCTCTACAGCCGAATACAACCCCAAACCTCCAAACCTAATAGGTAAAGAAGCAAGTCGCCACTGGAGGTCTCCAAAGAAAGGACCTCCACAAACCACCAATTCCTCAATCGCCTCACGCAAACCTTTGTCAAAGAACAACGCTGCATCTTCCATGTGTACAGGTTGGCATGTCCTCAAGCCAAAGAAAAGTTTGGCAATGCCCATACAGGATCGAAGCAAGAGTAGCTCACTCTGCGGGTCACCTAATTTCGGTAGAAGACGCATCAAATCTACTACCTTAGCAGCTCTTTTCTTTGCCATCCCACTAATAAAACTTGCGTCTCTACTAACAGCCCCCCCCCCCCCAAGAAGCTTCACCCCCACTAATGGCCTCCCGATGTCCTTAGGAAATAACCCTTCACGAAACTTGCTACCATCACAAGAAGACCAAAATAGCTCAGTTTTCTTAATATTAAGTTCAAGACCCAGTGTTGGACCCGACACCCTAATGATGTCCAACACTCTAGCCACCTCTTCTGAACCTCCAATGACAGTCCCATCATCAAGATACCAAGCATGAAGGAGAAGCTTGCATTTGTCTCTAATCTGATGCACAAGGGGGTGCAAAACAAGAGCGAAAAGAAGTGGTCCCAATGGGTCCCCTTGCTGGACTCCCGTGGTAGACCAAATGTGCCCATCTCCAAGATACAATCTTGCTGGCTGCCCATATAGAAATTCCACCCACATAGAAATAGAAGGGCACTTCATCCTGACCTCACGAAGTAAGGCTGATCTATCCACCTGGTTAAAAGCATTAGAAAAATCTACCGTAAGCATTGCAAGAGACCCATCAGTGTGATGTTCACTTAGAACCCTATTGACGCTGTGTAAAATGGCCTCAGCGCCACCCGACACACCAACCCCAAACTGAAAATCATTAAGGTACTTGGTCATTTCTTTACCAACACCCTTCATAGCAACCTTGGAAACCAAACGCCTCCATATAGTACCCACTGCAATAGGTCTAATCCCATTGTCGGGTTTTAAAAGCGGTGTAAGGGGAGCAGACGCGACAAACTCTGCCAAACACGATGGGCATTTCCCCTAGCCATAAGTTGACTACCGCAGTGATAGCGCATAAGAGATCATTGGCAATTTAATCAAGAATGACCCAAAGCATAGGAGGACATTACCAAATCATCACCATAATTTTTTTATCTGTATCCACTCATCTCTCTCTTCTTACAAAAAAATGTCATTTTTACAGGAACCTCGCCCTATATATATATATATATATATATAGGGAGCCGCTAGAATGAGAACCACCACGAGTTATGAGAACCACGAGAACCGCGCCCCGCGGGTGGCCGTCGGCGACGAAATTTTTTTTACACCTAGATCCGTATATTTTAGTGGGGGGTTTAAATTTTCGGTTCAAACGGCGCGCCCGAGGGGGTAGTTTTTTACGCCCAAAGTTTGGTAAAAAAAAAGAAAAATTAAAAAAATTAAAAAAACCCAAACTTTGGGCGTAAAAAACTACCCCCTCGGGCGCGCCGTTTGAACCGAAAATTTAAACCCCCCACTAAAATATACGGATCTAGGTGTAAAAAAAATTTCGTCGCCGACGGCCACCCGCGGGGCGCGGTTCTCGTGGTTCTCATAACTCGTGGTGGTTTTCATTCTAGCGATCCCCTATATATATATATATATATATATATATATATATATATAGAGAGAGAGAGAGAGAGAGAGAAAGTATAATGTACAAAAAGGCTTATCCTACATTAACGTACGCGACAACATATATAACTTGCGTGATTTTTTTTTGATCAACTATAACATGCGTGATTTGTATCCCATGCGTGATTATAAGGCTCCCATGCGTGATTTTGTACCTCTATGCGTGATTATCACAAAAACTAGGGTTCCATGCGTTATTTTTCTCTGATCTGATGGTTGACGCTGTCGCGTACGTGAAGTACGATAAGGCGTCTTGTATGTTAACCGCACTATATATATATAGAGTAGGGTTCATGCGAGAACCACCTTTATTGCGATAACCACGAGAACCAATGTGAACACAATAAAATAAATCCACTACACCAACAAAAACCTAAAAAAACCTAACCTACCCCTCCCCCCCCCCATCCAAAAAAAACCTAACCCCCCCCCCCCCCCAAACTAAATGCTAAAAACTAAATTGTGGGTTTTTTAGATTTTTTTAGGTATTTCTGGTTGTGTTCACGTTGATTCTCGCGGGTCTCGCAATAAAGGGTGGTTCCTAAATGATCCTTCTCCTGTGTGTATATATATATATATATATATATATATATATATATAAAGTGTAACGTACAATAGGGGTTATCGCACGCTCGTACGCAATTGTGAAATCGCATGTTACAAAAAAGAATGTTGGAAATCGCATATTGGTTTTTTGTAGCATTTTCGCATGTTGTTTTTTTCAGCACAAATCACATGTTAAAAAACAAAGTCGCACATTGGAAAACCAATCGCGTACAGTTCGTACGCTAAGCCCTATTGTATAATAACTAACCTCTATATATAGATAACAATTCTGGAAGATTACCTCAATCCATTGCATAATTGCATCAATTACTCATACATATAACGAATTTCATACCGAAATCAAGTCAATTCGTATTCAAATCGTATTCAACAAGCGTAGGTAATCGAATTTCATTTTTATTTCTCAAATTTCATTCATAATCGAATTCAGATATGTTTACTTGTTTTTTCACCGATTTTGATCGATCTTCTTATTAAATCATTCAGATATGGTTTCGTCAAGTAGCTCTACAAACACAGGTGTTATTAATGTTGACCTAATAGTCGATTCTAGGTCAGATGTTAACTGATGTTACTAATTCAAGTTCTGGCAGTCACAATGTTCGCCCATTACGTTTGTATCATGTTAATCAATTAGGTAAGTGTTGATGCATATTTTCTGGATGCGGCTCAGTTCGTTTCGACTCGTTTCGGTTTGGCTCAAGACCATCGTCGCAACATTCCTCCGTCGTGCGCCCTAGAGATCAACACGCGAAGCACAAAGAGCCACGAACCGACATCACCATGACATCACGATGATGATGTCATGCTCTTTATCCAAATGCATGCTAGACTTATATGAACGAAAGACTATGCCATGTTTGAAGTTCAAGAAGAAGGTTCTTCTTGGATATGTTATTCGCTGATATTGAATTCCAAGAAAAAGGTTCTTCTTGGATATGTTATTCGCTGATATTGAAGTCCAAGAAGAAGGTTCTTCTTGGGTTTGGTTCTTCTTGGGCCTTGCTTATAGGCCCAATGAGTCTTTCGTGGGTATGCAGACATGTTTCGTTATAAAAGCAGCTTGTAACACAGAAGATATTGGAACACACACCAGTTGAGTTTAGAGGTTTTTCTTGTGTAAACTTTGTATTGTAACTCTGCTGAAATTTATACAAGTGAGCTTTAACTTTGAATCTTTCTTGTATTTTGTGTGTTCTTTGCTCGGTTGCATAACCGCTTGGATTCCGCACTTGCGGGTGTGTTCGGTAACAAGGATAAGATTGTTCTAGATCCTCCTCTAGGGACCTACAAGTGGTATCAGAGCTTCCTTGTTAAAACCGACTTACTTGTGTTTAAAACAAGATTTTCAAGTTTCTAAAAGGATGGGTTAAAAACTTTGGAGAAGTTGTTTGTTTGTTAAAAATTTTCATAAAAACCTTGTTCAAACACATGGAGACATGTTAAAATTTGGTTTTTCTTAAAATTTTTGGCAAAAATCTTGGTCGATATATATATTTTCCCGTTAAGTGTTTTACCAGAAAAGTAACCGGAGTTTTTCTTTTTGAGAAGATAAGATTCTAAACTTTTCTGAAAACCTTATCCGGTTGTTCACCAACTTTCACAGATACCCATACCTGGAATCACCTAAGTCAAAGAAAAACCCATTTTTTTGTCTTGTTTCAAAGAAAAACCATTTCAGAGATAAGGTCAAAGAAAGATACTTGTGAGTCAACGAAGAACCTTGTTTTTTTATCTTATTCCAAGAAAAACATTCTTCACCTTCCTTTTGTCTTATTCCAAGAAGAACATTCTTCACCTGGCTTTTGTCGTATTCCAAGAAGAACATTCTTCTCCTGGCTTTTGTCGTATTCCAAGAAGAATATTCTTCACCTGGCTTTTGTCTTATTCCAAGAAGAACATTCTTCTTTAAGCTTTACAAAGTTGCTTGTTTTTGGTCCACTATGAGTTCAGACTGGTGGGGTTGGAAACCTGATCCTAATACGGATAATATGTATATGCAAAAGAGCTTATCACCATCATGGGCTGAGTCTCCCACACCCTCGTCCTCATCAATTCCATCCCAAACGAGTTCAATTGCGGACAATTCTTATAAGCAAACGGGTTCAGAACCATTTTGGCTTCAGTCTCCCACACCATCAAATAACCCTCCATCATCAAAAGTTAATCTATGGGGTGAATCTATTGTCGATTGTGGTTCGACAGTACAGTTGGGGAACAGTGGTCAAACAAGAACTGGGTTTTATGCCAAAATTGTCAAGGATGTCAGTAATGATGAGTCCTCGGGAAATGATGACAGTTCTGAACATGGCGGTAGCTCAGTTGAAGATGTTACAAGTTCAGTTGAAGATGTTACAATTTCAAGTTTAAGCGAGGATGGATCTGAATATGAATCATCGAGGAAGGTTGTTGATTCTAAGGCAGATGAGTTAATATCTAAGAGTGAATCCAGTCAGGTATGTGTCGATGAACCAAAATCTGATAGGTGTGATAGTTGTGTTGAATTAAGTGCTAAATTGTCTGATTTGCAAAGAAAATATGACGTGACATTTATCCACAATCAACATTTGATCGTGGATCTTTCTAAATGCATAGAGGCCAACATGTTTCATAAAAATCATGAAAAGGAGTTTAAAAGGGTAATTGACACAATAAAAGAAGATAAGTCCGAGCTAACGAAAACAGTTTCAAGAAAACAAATTGCAATAAGCAATTATATCAATAGGCTCGAGGAAGCACAAAAGGAGTTGGCCTGTGTTAAGTGTGAAAACGAGGCGATCCAGCTTAAGTTAGCTAGTTACTCAAACTCTAGGTATGTGCTGGATCACATCATTGACATACAGAAAAAGAAGAATGATGTCACGTGCATTGGTTATAAGAAGTGTCCTCCACCTGTTAGACACAATTATACCGCAATACATGATGAGGATGTCACACCCCAACCGATGGCGGAAACATCGGGGTGTGAGCACTAAGCGTTCAGATTGCTCATGAGATTCCATAATACTATTTGTTTCAATAGAAATTAGATCAAATTCATCATGTCATTGTCTAAAGCAAACACGATTCACACAAGTATCGAATACAGACCAAACAGATATTGTTCACAATGTTCAAAGATTCTAAATTAACTAGGCGACGTTTCTAAGCATCGCCTAGCTGAATTCCATGCACTTCCAAGCATCCTATCAGCCTGCAACATATATTAAAATATCAATACAAAAGTATTGGCAAGTATACAAGTTTGATATTAGAATGATAGATTAAAACAACTCATATCCACAGTGTAAACAATAAATAGTTTCTGCCGTGCTTGTGTCGCAGTCCACGCAGTGATAGCCCAAGTATCCCGATGCTTTAATGTTTACCCAAGACTCAAGGTAAACTAGAATCCTCCTAACAATACCCCCCGAGAATAATGGGAGAGGTGCATCTCCTATAGCGCTACTATTGTTAAGGCGGAACTACACACTCTGGATTAAACGTCACATAGCACAAAGAGTCAAGAATCAAGAATCACAAGTTTCACGTAGGATAGAGTATAAGTTTCAAGATTCTAGTTTAAGTTTCATAGAATACATGTTACACCCCAAAAGTTTAAAGTAAAAGGGGATCGAGTATACTCACAGTGATTGCTTAATAGTCACAACTGTTATTGGATCAAAGGGAGCTCTTTAAGGATTAGCCTGATTAGATTACAATAGTGTAAGCGTCGAGCAGAGTATCGAAGTCTGAATAACGTGTTGAAACAGTTACCAGGTCAAAGGGTTATCCGATCAGATGGACATCCGATCGGATGGCCGGTCGGCCGGATGGCATGTGTGGTGTAAGGAATAGGTGGCTGCCCGATCGGATGGCCATCCGATCGGGTCACCACTTGATGCATAGGGACAGAGGAGGCTGTCCGGTCGGATGGCTATCCGCTCGGACTACCACTCGGATGATAGCTTATAAATAAGATAAATAGAACTAAGGTGGCTGTCCAGTCGGATGGTAATCCGATCGGATTGCCACTTGGTCCGAGTGCGTGTAAAACAGTCATTCCAATCGGATGGCTGTTCGGTCGGACTGCTGTCTGATCGGGTTGCCACTCGATCAGTCTTCCAAGCTTGATTGTTTACCAAAAGTTTTGCAAAATGTCTAAGTTTCTAGTTCTAACGGTAACGGCACGACACATATAGTGACAATAGTAAACTCGTTAGCACCAGGCCGTCCTGATCGAGTGGGAATCACCCCTGTCCAACCAGTCGTCTGCTATTAACGAACTTATGCCAGAATCCGTCTCACGCTCGTCTTCTCCGGTAATACCCGGATCTAAACCGACTTTAGTCTATGCATCAAGCCTATAGCCTGTTTGTGTCCGGTTTCTACCAAAACGAAGCAAAAGTTGAAGAAAGATGAATAATTAATTAATATTTTGTGTGAAAAGTATGGATTTAGCTTGGATTTGATGTAAAAACGTATGAAATGCCTTAGATCTGAGCTAGATCTTGCTCAGAATGATGTCACTTGGTAGTTTGTACAAACTTCCATGATGACATCACCCTCAAGAATTCAGATCCGAGAGATTCCACAGTGAAAAGTGTGATTTCAAGTGAGAATCACATAGAGAATGATGTGTGGATCAAGAAAGTACAAGAATCTAGCCTAAAACGTACCGAAATCAGCAAGAAAATGAGGAGAAAGGTGTTTGTGCGTCTGAGTCGAGCAGAGCTGTCACATCACTCATAATGGTGATGTGACAAGTCTATTTATAGTGTGAAAGTGAAGTGGAGGCGGTGCAAGATGGCTGGTCGTTCGAGTGGTGACCCGTACGGATGGTCATTCGGTCGGATGGTCATCCGGTCGGACGGCCACTCTGGCCAATCCATCTTTTCCGCGTTGCCATTTTGATTTGTTTTACGCCTTAGGTTAGGCGTTGCGTTATGAATAGTTTGGGTAAAGTATCTAGATTACATTTCAAACCAAAAGTTTCCAAGTTTCATAGATTCCGCCAGTGACAAGGCTCCAGCCTCTCGTTCCACCAAGAATCAAGTTTCACGAGTCTAAGGAGTCAAGCACCAAATAAGTTTTAGGAGTCAAGAATCATAGTTTCTCAAGCATCCAGAATCAAGAGTCCAAGTATCAAGTGTCAAGAATCATAAAGAATCCAATTTCCATAGTATCAAGAATCAAGTGTCTAGATTTAAGTATCAAGAGTCAAGTATCTAGATTAAGTATCATGTTTCATAGTTTAAGCGTCAAGAATCAAGCTTCTAGAATAAAGAGCCAAGCATCATAGTATCAACAATATTCACACCAAAAGTATCAAAACATTAACTCCATAAAACCACATAGACTAAAATCGACAACTTATTTGAAGTTCAGGGACTATTCTTGCCAAATGTCTAAAGTTCTGGGACGATGGGCGTTACAGTCTCCCCTCCTTTAGGAGATTTCGTCCCTGAAATCTTAGAAGAAGACTGTTTGAAGAGGTGCCGGTACTTGGCCTTCATATCACTTTTCAACTCCCAAGTGAATTCGGCACCACGCTTTCCTTCCCATCGAACCTTAACAATGGGAATTTTGCTGCGCCTCAGACGCTTGACAGTTTGATCCATGATTTTGACCGGTTTCTCCACAAACTGAACAACTTCGTTTATTTGCAAGTCCTCAAGTGGAACCTGCAGTCCTTCGTCGGCTAGGCATTTCCGTAGGTTAGATACGTGGAACACTAGATGCACGTTGTTTAGCTCTTGTGGCAAGTCGAGTTTGTAAGCTACCTTGCCAATCCTTTCAAGTATCACGAAAGGACCCACATAGCGAGGAGCAAGCTTTCCCTTCTGTCACACCCCGACCACGCAGAACATACCAAACGTGGCGGAAACATCGGGGAGTGTTGTAACAGAATTAATGTTTCAAATCCATGGAAATTGAAGTTCCGTTTTATTGATTAAAAGTGTTACAATGTCTTAACAAACAAAGAAATACAACTTAATTAACTAGTCTTGCATCTTTTATTGTCACTAAAGCCCAAGTCTGTCTATGTGTATCTTGACCATCCTATGCAACAGTTCCTGAAAAACACATGTGAAAATAGGTACGTCAGCATAAAAATGCCTGTGAGATACATAGGTTTTGTGAAAATAAGATTCATGACTTATGTTTGAGAAAATGTTTAGTCATGAACCTTGTTATTTGCTTTGTCTTTTAAATCATTTGAAAAACGATAAGATCAGATGATAAGTATAAATAAATGTAAGGTTAAATGAATAACCAAGAAAAATGTGTTTGTATAAGATAAGTCGTTTATAAATCAATGTCTTGTGAAAAGTATGTTATTTGTATAAAATGTTATATGTATCAAACTGAAATGATTCAAATAACGCTACGATATGTAATACCATACAAACACTTATATATAGGAAGTACCAGCGGCGTATCCACCATGCTTGTATCATATTACACACGCATCGTTACTTAATCACTTAATCAAACCAAACCAAACAATGTAAAATGTTCATGTCAAGATGTAAATCATGTCAAAATGTCTATGTCAAATATCCATGTCAAATGTCTATGTCAAGTATCCATGTCAAATGTCTATGTCAAGTATCCATGTCAAATGTCTATAGTCCAAGAGTAGTCAAGTAATGTATAACCAAAATGATATGTATGGTAAGTAAAATTTAGACTACTTAAACCATAAGTAAAAATGTACAAAACAAAGTATTGAAGTAAAACATGGTTTAAATCAAAGTTATGTTTTGTAAGATATATGCATGCTATACTGAATATGTACATTTATGCGGTATTGTGAAAATTCATACATCCAAGCCTTGAGACAGACGGATAACTATGTAAAAGTGAGTTATCAAGAGAATATGTATTCGGATTCGGTCATTCCTTTCATCCCCTTTCCCTGGGATGTCCGGAACGGGATTTGTCAAGTCCTATGGTACCACTACCTACTACCGAGCGGCATGATCGGTGTTAATGAATGTATAGTATAGTTTAAACAAACCAAATGTCATACCAAAATGTAAGCATGTTTTATGAAGATAATGTACCTAGTATGCTAGAGTAAACATACAGGGTAGAGCTATAAAACCATGTGTCCATATGTTACTGGAACATATGCAACAGAGATGCAGTATAAAACAATGTACTAAGTATGCAAAGTCATCATACAAAGTAGAAAAGTCATGTAAATCAATGTGCTTAGCATGTTATCAGTCAACATACATAGCAGAAAAGTAATGAAATCATGTACTATAATGTACTAACAAACATAGTCGGTATATGATGTGAAAACAGGAAAGCATGAAAGTAACAAGTAGGCACATGTGTTCCACCCCAAAACAGTTTGGAAAACAGTAAAAGAGGGGTCTATGTACTCACATAAACACCTTGAAAACATTTAAAAGAGGGGGTTCTATGTACTCACTTGAGATTGCTCAGTTGTCTAAAGATAACCACCAAACAGTGCTAGAGATCTCGGAATCAAACGGCACCTAATATAGGTAACTATGTTAAATAACCGGACCTAAATCGAAAGATCGGGTAGCATTAGGGTTTGTAAACCAAACGAGTGTAGAGACTCGTGTCATTTGGTTTAACAAAGCCTACATACTAATTGAAACTTAACCTAAGTGTTTACGACCCATTACGACCCGTTTAGGTAGCTTATGCTACTTTAACGCGTCGTGCGCGTGAAACGCGTTTGGACCGCCTAACTAGCCCTATGACAAGTGTTATATGCCTAAACATGTTACATAATCAGTTACGTGACAAAAGTTTAGGTTACATATGCTTAATTACCAATTATACATGAAAAGGGTATTCTGGTAATTTACCTAAGGCATATAAACTACCTATCATACAACTACTTAAACGATGTGACCATAGGGTATAACCTCGGAAGGTTATTCCCTACCTACTATGGTCACCTACTGTGTTTGGTCGGATCCTAATGATCGACCAAACTGGGTCGGGTTCGAGGTATAAGCAATTTATTAGATCGCTTACCCTACGACCCTAGACAACGTGGTAATCAGTAGGCATAGTCCCAAGGGACTATAACCATCGTGATTACAATCACGTTGCGAAGTTCAAACGAACTTCGCATTGACCATTACTGGTCAACGCTGAAAGTCAAACAAAGTTTGACTTTCTGACTCGAAAAGCAGTAAAAATAAGGAAAAGAACGAAAGAATACTTACGAAGGGTCCAAGAATGGAAGGTTTGAACCCGAACACTCTCAGGTATGAAGTGTTAAACACGACAACTTAGAGAGCAAGTTCAGATTCAAAGGTGTGAGTTTTTGGGTGTGATGTTGGTGGGTATTTATAGGAAATGGTCCACCGTTGGGATCGTTTCTTGGATAACGTGCCATGAATCCAACCCGTACACTTGTCGGAACCTTATGGTAACTAAAATTCCATCCTTATCACATGACTAGACAATTAGGAACATGTGGTTGTGGTTAAATCTGCTGAAAACAGGCTGTTTAAACATTGCACCTGGTCTGGAGACCCCATACGCATCGTATGGTATATATACCATACGCATCGTATGGGTGAACTTTGGCAGAATTACAGTTTTGGTCCCTGAACTGTATTTAGGCCATTTTTGACACGTTTAAGGCCCGTTAACCCCATTTCAAAGCTCTAAAATGAAGTTAAAGTATAGGGAACTTAAAATGTGTTCAAAAATATCTCGGATGTCGGTTCGTTTAGCCGTACGAACGCGATGTTCGCTTAATTACGACGGAATACGCATAAGCGCGAAAAACGATCCAAATGACGCGACGAATGGATTTTTCTAATGGCGAACTCTAAAATAAAATATAGTCATGCTCACATAAATTTTTGGATGTCCGGATGTATTCAGAACGTAAGTTATGCGCGAAAATGCAAACTTGTGCACTTTTTGACGCTTTTAGTCCCTGAATGACACAAAAGTTTATTTTAGCATACCGAACACCTCAAAGCCTATTTCTAAGCTATGTAAAGGATATTTATGGTATGTTTAACTTATGGTCATGTTCCGGAATGTCTGTTACAGTTCAAATTGGCATACTTTCGCAGTTTGTCAACTTTAGTCCCTGTAAGCGATTTAACTTTGATTTCACCACACCAAACCTTCCAAAACTTATATCTAAGTTATGTAAAGGTTATTTTAGGTATGTTAAACCTATTTCACTATTCCGGAGTGTTTGTTGCATTAAACTGGTTATATTTACGCATTAGTGCGCGTATAACCTTCCAGAAAGCGATTTAGAGTTTGAAATTGAACAAGAGTTGATATGTGCAAAAGATACACATATTATTACCAATCCCAAGTATGAAATATAATATTTCATTGGTTCGGTATTTGTTTGATGGCCGTGAAGGCACAGGTGTTACAGTCTCCCCTACTTTAGGAAATTTCGTCTCGAAATTTATTTAGAGGAAACTTGTGAGAGCTTAAAAACATGGAGTTGAAAAGATCGAACAACATTGGTTAAGGTTCTGAACTTCTAGTAACCTTAATAACATTATGCTTTCAATGTAAGAGGGATACTTATATACAAGTATATAAAGCGTCATTGGTGCGTCCACCATACCTCCATTACATCGTTATCATTTTGTTATTGTTGTCGCTATCGGTTCTTACACATAATAAATCTTACTGGGTTTCTGTGCATTGAATTCCATAATTATGTAGGCCTCCATAATTACGTAGTTCCTTGTACAGTCCGCACAGTCTATTTTATAATGTGTAGTGTAAAACCAAATGAATAATCCTGTGATGAGTGTAACTAGACTGCCATAGAGTCCTTTAGACTAAATCAATAAATGATTTAAATAGACTATCAAGGAGTCTGTTCAGTTACGTCACTAGATGTCATTCTTTAACCAAATTGTGAATCAATCTTTTTGATTAGACCACTAAAGGGTCTCTAATGGATCATGGAGCAGTACTATATAATCCAAGGGTCTTAACTATTACATAGAAGCCCATTAAGGATTTAAGGTAGTACCTTTTGAATATCCTGTTACGAATCTCTCATATGAAAATATGAAAGATCCTGCGAGGATTTGGATATAGAATATCCAGAGTAGTAAAACACCAAAAATGCATAAAAGAAAACATAAGATGAGTAAACACATAGTCACATAACCACAAAATTGTTTGTTAATTTGTCTTGTAAATTGCGTACATGCATTTAAAGCACACTAGGAATCCATTCCGTGGATTTCATTTGGTACTTTAAACGTTATCAAGAATCCAACTATAAAGATAGAAAGATTCAAAAAGAAAATTCGATTTCGATTATTAGGAACCGAAGTGTTCGAATTAAGGTACATAAGGAATCCAATTAAGGACTCTGATTTGAATGATGATCATCCACAAGGATCTAATTGTGAAGATAAAAAGATCCCTTATGGATTTTAGAAGTTGAAGATGTTTTGATACCTTGCACTGGACGTGCTTATGTCAAAACATGAAGTAAAAATGCTTATGAAATTGAGATGCTAGATATGCCAAGGCGACATATGAAGCAGAATTTTGAAGGTTAAGTCAATGTATGAGGAAAATATTTTTGAAAACTATGCATGGGGTTCTTTTAAGAAAAAGGTGTTTGACGTTTTTGAAACCTTATATATAATACTTTTGAAATCATAAAGTAGGTGTATTAGATAGATATATTTACAAAAATGTTTTAAAAATCATGCGAGATGAATTTTGAAATTACGTATAAGGTTTTTGAAAGACATGAATGATGCTTTTCGAAATCATGCACTTGATAAGAAAATGTATTGTGTTAATATTGTCTTCAGACTATATGAAATATTTTGAAATTAGAAAGGTTGGTTTTGATAACATGGCCAATGTTTTTGAAATAACATAGACAATGCATCTAGAAAAATTGTTTTCAAACTATATGAAATGTTTTGAGATCATGAAGATTGTTTTGAAATACTGGTACTGTGTATGTTGAAAAATCAAAACGTAATGAGTAAGAGATTTGAAAATATCCTTAGTTATCTAACCAAGGATTCAAAAGCACAGATGTGCAGAAGCATGATCACTCATAATGTCACTTTATTCTTTGTACTTTGTTTCTTAGAATGAAACGAGTACTTAAAATTTTTGAGGGAATCATGAGCAATCATTTGAAAGAGAGAATCACAAGAGTAGTTTGTAAGGAACATAGTTCCTTGATGTAGGTATCATAGGAAAATCATACACACATGTAACGATACTTGTATATCAGCATTTGTTAACAACGATTTATTTATAAACAAAACAGATTGTTTCACATTACAAGGAAACAAAAGAACAAAAGCGTAAGACAGCAACATCCTTTGTTCAGCTGAATGCTCATCCGTGGGTCGGATTCGCATTAGCAAGCTTTGGGCATCGGTTTCTGTAGTGGGTTAGATCCCCACAATTGTAACAGGCACCAAGTGGATAGTGTGGTCGTGCAGCTTGACCCTGTTGCTGAGCAAGAGGCTGAGCAACTTGTTGAGCCGGGTTCTGAACTGGGCGATTCGGATTAGCAGGGATGTGGCAGGTGTCAGCAAGATGACCGGATCTTCCGCAGTGGGTGCACTGACGACACTGGAGGTGTGGTTGATGATGGCCGTTACACCTGTTGCACAAAGGTGCATTGCCAAAATAAGGCTTCTTGGCTAGTGGTTGCGTAGGCTGATTTGGTGCAGCTTGGGCCTGTGCAGTAATGGCATAGTTTTGGGAAATCTTACGCTTCCTTGCCCTCTTCGATGAACTAGAATCCTTCCCATTCTTGTTTTGACCTTTCTTGCTATCCTCCTTGTCAGACGACTGTTTCTCGCCCTTGTCACCCTTCCTGTATAATTTATTCTTCCGAATCTGCGACTCAGTCAATGTCGCTGATAACTCGATCGCCTGACGGAGTGTGGCAGGGTTACTACCAGTAAGGATGTCTTGTACCGAGTCAGGTAGGCCGTCGATGTACCTTTCGATAGCTATGTCAAGTGGGGTAACCATTGTCGGGCAAAGCAGACTCAACTCCTCAAACCTATCAGTATACGCCCTGTGCTCACCACTATCTTGCTTCAACTCATCAAATTCCTTCTCCAAAGCTCGCTGCTCATGACGAGGACAGAATTCCCTCATCATAAGAGCCCTAAGTTCAGCCCAGGTTTGCGCAAGAGCAATTTCTGCACCTCGGTCCCTCATAACCCCGTTCCACCATGTGAGAGCCCTCTTCTGGAACACACTTGAAGAAAACTCGACTTTGCGATTTTCGAGACACTGCACGTGGCGAAAAGTATTCTCTATGCTCTCAAACCACTGAAGAAGCCCAGTCGCTCCTTCAGAACCACTAAACTTGAGTGGTTTAGCCTGGTTAAAATCCTTGTATTTGCATAGAACATTGTTGTTGTTGTTGGCTTGGTTCCATTGAGCAAAGAGGTTTGGGAATTGAGCAGCCATTTGCTGCGCAATGATTTCTGCCAGCTCGGCAGTCTCTATCTGACTTTCGCGTCGAGGAGGCATTGTCTAAAAGAGGAAACATGAAAGGAAACGAGTGAGAGAATTTAGACGAAAAGAATGAGATGAAACAAATCTGATGAAAACAAGGATAGTGGTCATTTGTTTGTTACTACAAAGCAACAAACGACACACAGTGACTGATCAAAGTAAATGGGTCAAAAAAATAATGTATCGCGAAGACATGCTCGCCTATAAGTGAACACTCATCCCAAGAATTCCCAGGTAAGCACAACTGGTCTCGCGTCTGATGAGATGTATACGAAGTGCTTGCCTAGACAGAAAACTCAGAATACAGGCATTCACCCTTCCAGTTTGCACGTGTTCACATTATTTAAAACCCAAAACTTTGCCGAGATTTTGAAAATTCAAAGGGGTTCAAAACCATATAACAGAGAGTTCAAAACCTTACAATAGAGGGTTCAAAACCTTGTAATCAATCATCCTAGAACAGATGATTAGTTTTCAAAGCGGTTTTGAATTTATGTTCTTGTTGTGGTCGTCACCTAAGGATAGGTGACGGTATTGTTTTATGACTAAACGCAAGTAAACTCGCGTTAGGGTCCTAAGAAGGTTATAGACTAGGTCAAAGCATTACTAATAACCTAATTCCCTATAACCATTGGCTCTGATACCATCTTTTCTGTCACACCCCGACCACGCAGAACATACCAAACGTGGCGGAAACATCGGGGAGTGTTGTAACAGAATTAATGTTTCAAATCCATGGAAATTGAAGTTCCGTTTTATTGATTAAAAGTGTTACAATGTCTTAACAAACAAAGAAATACAACTTAATTAACTAGTCTTGCATCTTTTATTGTCACTAAAGCCCAAGTCTGTCTATGTGTATCTTGACCATCCTATGCAACAGTTCCTGAAAAACACATGTGAAAATAGGTACGTCAGCATAAAAATGCCTGTGAGATACATAGGTTTTGTGAAAATAAGATTCATGACTTATGTTTGAGAAAATGTTTAGTCATGAACCTTGTTATTTGCTTTGTCTTTTAAATCATTTGAAAAACGATAAGATCAGATGATAAGTATAAATAAATGTAAGGTTAAATGAATAACCAAGAAAAATGTGTTTGTATAAGATAAGTCGTTTATAAATCAATGTCTTGTGAAAAGTATGTTATTTGTATAAAATGTTATATGTATCAAACTGAAATGATTCAAATAACGCTACGATATGTAATACCATACAAACACTTATATATAGGAAGTACCAGCGGCGTATCCACCATGCTTGTATCATATTACACACGCATCGTTACTTAATCACTTAATCAAACCAAACCAAACAATGTAAAATGTTCATGTCAAGATGTAAATCATGTCAAAATGTCTATGTCAAATATCCATGTCAAATGTCTATGTCAAGTATCCATGTCAAATGTCTATGTCAAGTATCCATGTCAAATGTCTATAGTCCAAGAGTAGTCAAGTAATGTATAACCAAAATGATATGTATGGTAAGTAAAATTTAGACTACTTAAACCATAAGTAAAAATGTACAAAACAAAGTATTGAAGTAAAACATGGTTTAAATCAAAGTTATGTTTTGTAAGATATATGCATGCTATACTGAATATGTACATTTATGCGGTATTGTGAAAATTCATACATCCAAGCCTTGAGACAGACGGATAACTATGTAAAAGTGAGTTATCAAGAGAATATGTATTCGGATTCGGTCATTCCTTTCATCCCCTTTCCCTGGGATGTCCGGAACGGGATTTGTCAAGTCCTATGGTACCACTACCTACTACCGAGCGGCATGATCGGTGTTAATGAATGTATAGTATAGTTTAAACAAACCAAATGTCATACCAAAATGTAAGCATGTTTTATGAAGATAATGTACCTAGTATGCTAGAGTAAACATACAGGGTAGAGCTATAAAACCATGTGTCCATATGTTACTGGAACATATGCAACAGAGATGCAGTATAAAACAATGTACTAAGTATGCAAAGTCATCATACAAAGTAGAAAAGTCATGTAAATCAATGTGCTTAGCATGTTATCAGTCAACATACATAGCAGAAAAGTAATGAAATCATGTACTATAATGTACTAACAAACATAGTCGGTATATGATGTGAAAACAGGAAAGCATGAAAGTAACAAGTAGGCACATGTGTTCCACCCCAAAACAGTTTGGAAAACAGTAAAAGAGGGGTCTATGTACTCACATAAACACCTTGAAAACATTTAAAAGAGGGGGTTCTATGTACTCACTTGAGATTGCTCAGTTGTCTAAAGATAACCACCAAACAGTGCTAGAGATCTCGGAATCAAACGGCACCTAATATAGGTAACTATGTTAAATAACCGGACCTAAATCGAAAGATCGGGTAGCATTAGGGTTTGTAAACCAAACGAGTGTAGAGACTCGTGTCATTTGGTTTAACAAAGCCTACATACTAATTGAAACTTAACCTAAGTGTTTACGACCCATTACGACCCGTTTAGGTAGCTTATGCTACTTTAACGCGTCGTGCGCGTGAAACGCGTTTGGACCGCCTAACTAGCCCTATGACAAGTGTTATATGCCTAAACATGTTACATAATCAGTTACGTGACAAAAGTTTAGGTTACATATGCTTAATTACCAATTATACATGAAAAGGGTATTCTGGTAATTTACCTAAGGCATATAAACTACCTATCATACAACTACTTAAACGATGTGACCATAGGGTATAACCTCGGAAGGTTATTCCCTACCTACTATGGTCACCTACTGTGTTTGGTCGGATCCTAATGATCGACCAAACTGGGTCGGGTTCGAGGTATAAGCGATTTATTAGATCGCTTACCCTACGACCCTAGACAACGTGGTAATCAGTAGGCATAGTCCCAAGGGACTATAACCATCGTGATTACAATCACGTTGCGAAGTTCAAACGAACTTCGCATTGACCATTACTGGTCAACGCTGAAAGTCAAACAAAGTTTGACTTTCTGACTCGAAAAGCAGTAAAAATAAGGAAAAGAACGAGAGAATACTTACGAAGGGTCCAAGAATGGAAGGTTTGAACCCGAACACTCTCAGGTATGAAGTGTTAAACACGACAACTTAGAGAGCAAGTTCAGATTCAAAGGTGTGAGTTTTTGGGTGTGATGTTGGTGGGTATTTATAGGAAATGGTCCACCGTTGGGATCGTTTCTTGGATAACGTGCCATGAATCCAACCCGTACACTTGTCGGAACCTTATGGTAACTAAAATTCCATCCTTATCACATGACTAGACAATTAGGAACATGTGGTTGTGGTTAAATCTGCTGAAAACAGGCTGTTTAAACATTGCACCTGGTCTGGAGACCCCATACGCATCGTATGGTATATATACCATACGCATCGTATGGGTGAACTTTGGCAGAATTACAGTTTTGGTCCCTGAACTGTATTTAGGCCATTTTTGACACGTTTAAGGCCCGTTAACCCCATTTCAAAGCTCTAAAATGAAGTTAAAGTATAGGGAACTTAAAATGTGTTCAAAAATATCTCGGATGTCGGTTCGTTTAGCCGTACGAACGCGATGTTCGCTTAATTACGACGGAATACGCATAAGCGCGAAAAACGATCCAAATGACGCGACGAATGGATTTTTCTAATGGCGAACTCTAAAATAAAATATAGTCATGCTCACATAAATTTTTGGATGTCCGGATGTATTCAGAACGTAAGTTATGCGCGAAAATGCAAACTTGTGCACTTTTTGACGCTTTTAGTCCCTGAATGACACAAAAGTTTATTTTAGCATACCGAACACCTCAAAGCCTATTTCTAAGCTATGTAAAGGATATTTATGGTATGTTTAACTTATGGTCATGTTCCGGAATGTCTGTTACAGTTCAAATTGGCATACTTTCGCAGTTTGTCAACTTTAGTCCCTGTAAGCGATTTAACTTTGATTTCACCACACCAAACCTTCCAAAACTTATATCTAAGTTATGTAAAGGTTATTTTAGGTATGTTAAACCTATTTCACTATTCCGGAGTGTTTGTTGCATTAAACTGGTTATATTTACGCATTAGTGCGCGTATAACCTTCCAGAAAGCGATTTAGAGTTTGAAATTGAACAAGAGTTGATATGTGCAAAAGATACACATATTATTACCAATCCCAAGTATGAAATATAATATTTCATTGGTTCGGTATTTGTTTGATGGCCGTGAAGGCACAGGTGTTACACCTTCTTCCTGAAACGAACTATTCCCTTCCAGGGAGATACCTTGAGAAGAACTCGGTCACCAACAGCAAATTCCAAAGGCTTCCGCCTATTGTCAGCATAACTCTTTTGTCTGCTCCTAGCCTTGATCAAGTTATCATGGATCTGAAGAATCTTATCCGTTGTCTCTTGAACAATCTCAGGGCCAGTGAATTGCTTTTCCCCAACCTCATGCCAGCTGAGAGGAGATCGGCATTTTCGCCCGTATAAAGCTTCGAAATGAGCCATCTGAATACTGGAATGGTAGCTATTGTTGTACGAGAATTCTATCAATGGTAAATGTACATCCCAGTTACCACCAAAGTCGATGACACAAGAACATTGCATGTCTTCTAGGGTTTGAATAGTGCGCTCGGTCTGTCCATCCGTCTGAGGATGAAAGGTCGTGCTAAGATTCAGGTACGAACACATAGCGGACTGGAAGGTTTGCCAAAGACGTGAAGTAAAACGACCATCACGGTCAGAGATTATGTCTAAAGGTACGCCATGACGGCTTATAATCTCATCGGTATAGACTCGAGCCAGTTTCTCCACTTTGTAATCCTCATGAATAGGAAGAAAGTGAGCGGATTTAGTCAAACGATCTATTATTACCCAGATACTATCATGACCTTTAGAGGTACGGGGTAGCTTAGTAATAAAGTCCATAGCGATACTATCCCATTTCCAAACTGGGATCTTGGGTTGTTCTAAGAGTCCAGAGGGACGCTGGTGTTCAGCCTTTACCTTCGAGCAGGTAAGGCACTTAGACACATACACAGCAATATCCCTCTTCATGCCAGGCCACCAATAAGTTGCACGCAGATCCTGATACATCTTATTGGCACCTGGATGGATAGAGTAACGGGATTTGTGAGCCTCGGTCATAATGAGCTCTCGGAGGTCATCGCGGTCTGGTGCCCAGACGCGATTTAGATAATACTGTAGACCATCAGATTTAGTTTCGAGCTGGTCCATCCTAGCGCCGTGAATTTCTTCTTCTAGACTTCCTTCGTTTGCTGATGAATACTGAGCTTCGCGAATACAAACATGCAAATCACTAGATATACGAATAGCCTTGATATGAGTCTTATGACTAAGAGCGTCGGCCACTACGTTCGCCTTACCAGGATGGTAGTGAATTTCGCAGTCGTAGTCGTTTAGCAATTCCACCCAACATCTCTGTCGCATGTTCAGCTCCTTCTAGTCAAAGATGTGCTGAAGGCTCCTATGGTCGGTGAAGACCACACACTTAGTACCATATAGGTAGTGTCGCCAAATCTTTAACGCAAAAATCACCGCACCAAGCTCCAGATCGTGAGTAGTGTAGTTTTTCTCATGCACTTTGAGTTGTCTAGAGGCATAAGAAATAACCTTGTCTCGCTGCATGAGCACACAGCCCAATCCACGGTTCGAGGCATCGCAATACACCACAAAATCGTCATTGCCATCGGGTAGAGTCAAAACAGGAGCGTTACACAAAAGATTCTTAAGGGTCTGAAAGGAGTTCTCTTGCTCGGAACCCCAAACAAAAGGTTTCTCCTTTCTGGTTAGTGTAGTAAGAGGAACAGCGATTTTTGAAAATCCGCAATGAACCGGCGGTAATAACCCGCCAATCCTAGGAAAGAACGAATCTCAGTCACAGATTTAGGCGTACACCAATTCTTTACTGCCTCAATTTTTGAAGGATCAACATGAATACCCCGTCTACTAACAATATGACCAAGAAATTGCACTTCGTCGATCCAAAACTCACACTTAGAAAATTTAGCGTATAGACGTTCACCACGCAGAAGTTCAAGCATAAGGCGTAAGTGGCGAGCATGATCAGCCTTAGACTTAGAATAAATAAGAATATCATCAATAAAGACTATCACAAAACGATCCAAATAGGGTTTACACACACGGTTCATAAGGTCCATGAACACTGCAGGTGCGTTGGTCATGCCAAAAGGCATGACTACGAACTCGTAGTGCCCATATCGAGTACGAAATGTAGTTTTTGGAATATCATCTTCGAGGACACGTAGCTGATGATATCCAGAACGTAGGTCAATCTTCGAGAAACAGGACGCGCCTTGTAGTTGATCAAATAGGTCATCAATGCGAGGAAGCGGATAACAATTTTTCACGGTAAGCTTATTCAGTTCACGATAATCGATACACATACGGAAGGATCCATCCTTCTTCTTGACAAATAAAACGGGAGCACCCCACGGGGAGGTACTTGGACGAATAAAACCCTTATCGAGTAACTCCTTAAGTTGACTAGATAACTCTTGCATCTCAGAAGGTGCAAGACGGTAAGGAGGCCTGGCGATAGGAGTCGCACCAGGTATGAGGTCAATACGAAAATCAACGGATCTAGGAGGAGGAAGACCAGGAAGATCTTCGGGAAAGACATCGGTGAAGTCACACACCACCGGAACATCGCTTATGTTCTTCCCCTTGCCCTTTTGTTCCACCACGTAGGCCAAGAAGGCAAGGTTCTGTTTACGTAAGCTTCTTCTCGCTTGTGTGCATGACATTAACCTTAGTCCTTTCGACGGTCGGTCTCCATAGACGATCAAAGTAGCACAGAAGGGAAGAGGAAGACGAACAAGCTTCTAATGACAAACAATCTCGGCATGGTTTTTACGCAACCAGTCCATGCCAATGATGACATCAAAACTTCCCAATCGCATGGGTATAAGATTGATAGAAAAGACGTGATCGTTAAGAATCAAGGAACAATCACACACGATAGAATTCATGAGAATCGACTTACCATTAGCGACCTCAACAGAGAATGGCTCAGGTAACTTAGAGCGTGTACAGCTTATTAAAGACTCAAATTCCACGGACACAAAGCTTTTATCGACACCAGTATCAAATAGAATCGAAGCATAAAGGTTATTAACAAGGAACATACCATTGACAACGTCATTGTCGTTACGAGCCTGATTTGCATTTAGATTGAACGCTCGTCCACGAGCGGCTGGCTGCTGATCCTGGTTCAGCTGAGGACACTGGTTACGGAGGTGGGTAGTATCTCCACACTTGTAGCATGCACGAATAGCGTTGATTGGCCTTGGGTTCTGCGGAGGTGCTGGGAGAGCTGCTTGAGCTGGTGGAGCAGGAGCTTGCTGGGCTTGAGGAGCAGGATTAGCTTGACGATAGTAGGGAGCCGTGTGACCATAGCGGTTATAGTTGGTGCACAGTCGACATTCAGAAGCAGTAGGATGATGGTAGTTGCAAGTTGCATACTTGGGATGAGGCCCAGTGTATTCCTTCTTAGCTTCGGGAGCAGCAGGGTTAGCAGCAGGGGTAATAGTATTACATCCCGAACCCTGAGTTTTCCGTTTCTTGTTCCTGCTGCCACTTGGCTGCTGAGTGACTTGATTTGCAGACTTCGAAGGGGCAGGGGTAGCAAACTGCTTATTACGCACACAATTGTTGTTGAGACTAGCTGCGAGGCGGTAGACTTCCTCAATAGTTTCTAGCTGAGCTGCTTCGATGGAATCACCCATAGTAGGAGGTAGGCCATTGATGTACTTGGTTATCATTCGCTTAGGAGTCGAAACCAAGTGGGGAACGATAAGACTCAGCTGCTTAAAACGGGTAGTATAAGCTAGATTATCATCACCATTCTGCTTTAAGTGCCAAAACTCTTCTTCCAGCTACAGTTGTTCATGAGGAGGGCAGAACTTGAGCATCATGAGTTCACGCACCTCAGCCCATGGAAGAGCATAGGCTTCTTCATTAGAACGGATATTTCTCTCATTCGACCGCCACTCCAATGCTCTGCCTTGAAACATTCCAGTCGCACTCCTAGTTTTCAAATGATCTGGGCACTCACTGTTAATGAAGGTAACTTCGATGCTGTCGAACCACTCAAGCATAACAGTTACCCCATCACTGCACGTGAAAGACTTAGGGTTGCAAGAGATGAAATGTTTGTAGTTGAACTTGGCAGCCTTCTGTTTTTCAGCCTTGGAGTCCGCGGAGGATGGCGGAGTGTTTGATCCTTGAAGCTCAGTGATGATTCTTGGCATGACTCGAGCGATCTGATCGGCCATGAAAGACATCATCTTCTTCTGAGACTTCTCTCTGGACCTCCTAAGAGCGTCAGATGTTCTGCGAGCAGACATCTACAGATCCGACGAACGGGATCGTATAAGTCTAAGTTCACTAGATCTCACAATATAGATTACACACACGATAGATTTAAGAATCTAGATTGAACCATCACAAAATTCACGACCTTCGCATGGCGCGTTGTACGAAGCTCGCTCAACATGCCAAAAACGCTTATATATAGGAAGTACCAGCGGCGTATCCACCACGCTTCGGGCACATCGCCTTACCCCGTACTCAGTGTCATGTTACATGTCGCAATTACTACCCATAACAACTTACCCATCATTATCATCATCATATATCATAGATTGACAGATAGCTTCACATAGATTGCGCCAATAGATTACATAGATTAGCTCATGGAATAACCCAATAGTTTATCATGACCACTTAATAGGTTAACATAGGTTGACTCAATAGATTACCATAGATTAACTCAATAGTTCAACACAATAGATTAACGTTGCCAGAGTACACATAGATTACATGCATAGCTTTAGAGTCTACATCGATTACATAGATTCCCCGTAAATTTCGTGAATAAAGTTTCCCATAGATTATCCGCACTGGTCTGCTAACACTAACCTCGTATGGCACTTGGTACGAAAGTTGGTAACATGCCGGAAGCACTTATATATAGGAAGTACCAGCGGCGTATCCACCATGCTTCGGACATGCCACTTCTGTCTCGTACTTCCACGCCATCTTAGTGGTTCATACCACAACTAACACCTCAAAACATAATAGTCGATCAAGATTACCACATAGAATAAAGCTTCATAAATTTAGTTTGTTATGAGATTAGGATTAATGTTTTAGATTGCGGACAACGTGTGATTCATGTAAAAATATACCAAAATGAACGAAGAATCAAGTTTAAAACCTCATAGATAAAACCACATTTATGGAAAATCGAGATAACATAAAAGCAAGATAGGCTTATAAAACACAGGATTGTTCCGGGTAGAGGAACGGTGACTAACCAAAGTGATTCGAACCCCTCTCGAATTGAGGTAGCGTGTCTTGTCCTACTTAGACAAATACGTCATCGATGTTAGGCCTACGATATTCGTCCTTTTGGTCATTCCACGCACCCAATTGAGGTAGCTATCAAGGTCTGAGTTTCACCTCTAACTTGACAACATCGTACCCTAGATGTTGTGGGCACTTATCCGCAGATAAGGACTACTAGAATAATATGGAGATTTCCCATCAAGGTTCGGATGTCACTCCTATCATGTGGGAAATCTCGTGCAAAATGTAAACACTGTATAACAGTGTTTCCATAATATAAAGTGTACATTGTATCAGCCTTAGGAAAGGCATGTAAGTTCAATAGGAGCATGTGCTGCTAGGAAGCAGATACGGTAGAATGCATAAGTCTTAAATAACAGATAAGAATCAAGATTCCTAGAACTATAGACTAGGGCAAGTATTCCTACTTATCCAAATTCCCTATAGTTATGGCTCTGATACCAATCTGTCACACCCCAACCGATGGCGGAAACATCGGGGTGTGAGCACTAAGATTTCAGATTGCTCATGAGATTCCATAATACTATTTGTTTCAATAGAAATTAGATCAAATTCATCATGTCATTGTCTAAAGCAAGCACGATTCACACAAGTATCGAATACAGACCAAACAGATATTGTTCACAATGTTCAAAGATTCTAAATTAACTAGGTGATGTTTCTAAGCATCGCCTAGCTGAATTCCATGCACTTCCAAGCATCCTATCAGCCTGCAACATGTATTAAAATATCAATACAAAAGTATTGGCGAGTATACAAGTTTGATATTAGAATGATAGATTAAAATAACTCATATCCACAGTGTAAACAATAAATAGTTTCAGTCGTGCTTGTGTCGCAGTCCACGCAGTGATAGCCCAAGTATCTCGATGCTTTAATGTTTACCAAAGACTCAAGGTAAACTAGAATCGTCCTAACAATACCCCCCGATAATAATGGGAGAGGTGCATCTCCTATAGCGCTACTATTGTTAAGGCGGAACTACACACTCTGGATTAAACGTCACATAGCACAAAGAGTCAAGAATCAAGAATCACAAGTTTCACATAGGATAGAGTATAAGTTTCAAGATTCCAGTTTAAGTTTCATAGAATACATGTTACACCCCAAAAGTTTAAAGTAAAAGGGGATCGAGTATACTCACAGTGATTGCTTAATAGTCACAACTGTTATTGGATCAAAGGGAGCTCTTTAAGGATTAGCCTGATTAGATTACAATAGGGTAAGCGTCGAGCAGAGTATCGAAGTCTGAATAACGTGTTGAAACAGTTACCGGGTCAAAGGGCTGTCCGATCGGATGGCCGGTCGGCTGGATGGCATGTGTGGTGTAACGAATAGGTGGCTGCCCGATCGGATGGCCATCCGATCGGGTCACTACTTGATGCATAGGGACAGAGGAGGCTGTCCTGTCGGATGGCTATCCGCTCGGACTACCACTCGGATGATAGATTATAAATAAGATAAATTGGACTAAGGTGGCTGTCCGGTCGGATGGTAATCCGATCGGATTGCCACTTGGTCCGAGTGCGTGTAAAACGGTCATTCCAATCGGATGGCTGTTCGGTCGGACTGCTGTTCGATCGGGTTGCCACTCGTTTAGTCTTCCAAGCTTGATTGTTTACCAAAAGTTTTGCAAAATTTCTAAGTTTCTAGTTCTAACGGTAACGGCACGACACGTATAGTGACAATAGTAAACTCGTTAGCACCAGGCCGTCCTGATCGGGTGGGAATCACCCCTGTCCAACCAGTCGTCTGCTATTAACGAACTTATGTCAGAATCCGTCTCACGCTCGTCTTCTCCGGTAATACCAGGATCTAAACCGACTTTAGTCTATTGATATTCACCAATTTATACTTATTATAGTCCCCCATTTTACCCCCATTTTATGCGTTTTCGGCCGTAAACCCGTGAATTGGATACTTAATCATGCATACTTTTGTTTACAGGCCTAAAACAGTATACCAGACAAGATGATTGTGAAAACGAGGACTTTCCGGACGAAATGACAAAGCTGCGAACATTCTGTGAAAAAATCTGACCTGGGCGTTTGGAACGGTCGTGCATCGAGAGGAACGACCGTGCGTTTCCGATAATGTAGACCAGTCCGGGAATGAACAATGGTGCTATCCAGCGTGCAAGCATATCTCGGAGATGAACGGGCGTGCGGTTGGTTGCACCCCGTGCGGATTCGATAATCAGATCAACCCCGACAATGCACAACCCGTTTAGATGTCCGTGCCAATAAAACCCGGAGATGCACGATCGTGCCTCCAATGGAACGGTCGTGTGGGATCGAAGACTGTCAAGATAAGATGACGTCATACGGTATGGTGTACAGTAACTCCAATAATGCAAAAAGTGAACGGTCGTGCCAATAAAGTGCACGACCGTGCGAGAGCTAAAAGATATAAAAAACATGCAGAAACATTCTGCTCAAAACTCTGGAATTTTGGGAGCTTCACAGGCGATTTTACAGGCTCCGGAGGCTTTGCTTTTGACCCAGATTCAAGCCACATTGTGCGATTTAGCTCCATTACTATCCGGATTCTTAATCTAGTGCTTGTTTATGGTTTGGTTTTCTAATCTTTCCATAATTTTGTTAATCTTTCAAGCATTTAGATTAATGTTTATGTATTATTGTAGCCTTTGGGCAAAAACACAACAATCCCTTGCTTAATTATAATCATTAGTATGTTAACTTTGTTTGTAATGACACTTGGAAGTATTTTCTATGTTAATCTTTGATGATTAGTTTGCAACCTTGTTATTGTTGTTGATTTCTTGATTATAAGTAATTGTGTTGGATGATTGATATTTAGTTAGTTAAGATAGTTGAAAAATGAAGCTTAATTAATCTTGTATTAGTAAACTTTAAACTTGGTTAACTAGTTTAGCTTGGTTAAAATGTGTGCACCATAATACTAGAAATGGTTAGTGGTTTAATAAAATGTAATTATTGTTAATCAAGAAAGCTTTCCGTCACGTAAGGACCTTAATGGGTTAAATGGTGTTGTTACGAATTCTTGCCTTGAATTGTTAGCTTAGTTAGTAGTTTAGGCCAAAATTGCTATCTCGGTGAATTTATATGCAAGATTTGTAAAATGAACTCGGTTGTGATTTAATCTAGTTTATGCTTGTCCCGGTGGTTGCATTGTGTTTATCGATGTCACTTTCCTTGTTTAAGTGAGGTTAGAAAACTCCTAACGGATGACTAACTTATTTTTAAGAGATTTTCATAGACATTAATCAATTGCACGCTAAAAAACTATTTTAGGTGGTTAAAGTGTGTTTATCGTTTTAGCTTTCCGAATGATTGTCATATTGGGATTCCCGAAAGGGATACTAATTGTCTTGAAATTGGAGAATTGATCGAATGTTTCTAGTGCCATATCCGACTTAGTTGATATGCTTTGGTTGTGTATTAAGCAAGGCTATTTATCTATTTTCATATTTGAAATCTATTATGTTTTTTTTTTAGTTTTTGTTTATGCTTACTTTAGTTTTTAGAAAATCACAAAACTTATCTTTCTTCCGTTAATTTAATGACAAAGGTCTAGTATTATTCCTCTGCCCATTTCCTTGGATCGATACTTGGTTCTTACCGATACTTTACTACATATATGACGGGGTACACTTGCCTCTTTCGTGTGTGTTTTGATGTTGAAGTATAAATCACTTTTATAAATTTAAACCCAAATCGTGTGTAATTTCATTATAAAAATATGTGTATATGCGCACACGTCAAGTTTTTGGCGCCGTTGCCGGGGATGATGGTGAGCTTTAGGAACGACCCGAGTCATTGTTTTATCTGTGTATATACTTGTTAATATTTGTGAATATTTTCTTGATTATTTATTTGTTTATTTATTTGTTAATATTTCTTGTTTTTAATTCATTTATTCGTTTTCTAGTTTATTTTTGTACACTTGTAATTTTTGCTCCATTTATTTGTTCATTTCCGGATTTATTCATTCATTTATTATTTGAATTTTCGGCTTTGAAAAATCATCTTTACATTAGCCGATTCGATTATTTTTATTGTTGTAATTTTTATAAAATTTCTGGCACATTTTCGGATTTTTTATAAAATTTTCAGCCCATTTAAAATAATATTCTGTTTCTTTTCAGCAAAAAAAAACAGCATTATTATATTAATAAAATATTCATTGTGTCAAATTTTCGTTTGCAGGTTGATGTCCTCAACCCCCGCTCCCGATCTTGTTGAGCCGTCAGACGAACCCGAGCGTGATCTGAGGAGACGTCTTCGTGCGAGATCTCGTGCGGTTGGGCTACTGCTCGCAGCTGGTGTGCCGGAGCCGGTGGTACCCGCTGAAGCCGAGGGCTCAGGGGCAGCAGGAAACACAATCATGGCGGACGATGAGCGACCTTTGAATGAATCAAATCAGCCCGGAGGGGCAGGCCTGGAGCCGAGTATCCTACGACCTAATATAGATGCACCTGTTTTTGAAATTAAATCTAGTATTATTAATATGGTGCAGAATTCGGTGCAGTTTGACGGGCGTGAGCATGAGGATCCCGGACGACATATAGCGGTTTTCTCGAAGTTTGTTCCACGTTCAAGATTAGAAATGTTTCGGAGGATGCTGTTCGGTTGAGGTTGTTTTCATTCTCATTGCGTGACAAAGCCAGAGCTTGGCTTATGTCACTTCTAGCTAGGTCCATCAGGACTTGGAATGAGCTGGCGGAGCTGTTTATGCAAAAATACTTTCCGCCTGAGAAGACAACCAAGTTAAGAAACCGGGTTGTGACCTTTCGCCAAGATGAGGGAGAGTCGTTGCACGCGGCTTGGGAGAGATTTAAGGATCTGTTCCTTGATGTTCCACATCATGGCTTCTCCAAGAGACAGCTGGTCTTGACGTTCTATCAAGGGTTTAGTTACAATACGCAGGAGCGATTAGACATGAATGCAGGAGGCGATCTAGGAACAAAGATGCCGAGTGAGGCTTATGATATCATTGAAAAAGCTGCGTTGAAGTCTAGCTCGCGACGGGAAGGAGATAGAGGTCGGGCAACATCATCATCATCAGCATCCCGTGCAGGAGTTCACGCTGTAGACGACTATACGACCATTACTACACAAATCTCGGCTCTTGCATCGAAATTCGACAGGTCCCAGATAGTTGCGCAGGCTAGTTCGGGATGTGATCAGTGTGGAGTGTCACACGAGCCTGGTGCATGCTTTCAGGGAGTCGTATATGAAGGCCACGAAGAAGTAGACTTTGTGAGTAATCAGGTGAGGCCGCAGAACAATCCCTATAGCAATACCTATAATCCCGGATGGAGAAATCACCAAAATTTTGGGTGGCGAGCGAATGCAGGCAATCAAAATCCATTGGGATTTACTCAGCGCGCTCCAGCGCCACCGCATGGTCAGGGTCAGCAATTCCAGCCATACAACCAACCTTACCAGCAGCGTCTATATTCATATCGGAATCAGGGCACTGGGAGTAGTTCCCAGCAGTAGGCCCCTTCATCTAGTTCCAAGCTGGAGGATATGATGGCGCAACTTCTTACCAGCTCCTCGAGTGCGAAGCAGTTGGCAGAAACACGATACCAGCAGAGCGAGGATCGTTTTCTTTCCCATGAGGGAGAAATGAGGAGTCACAAAGCCTCGATTCAGAATATCGAGAATCAGGTTGGTCAGCTGGCACAGATGATGTCTAAGAGACCCCCAGGTGGTCTTCCGGGCAATACAGAGCAGAATCCGAAGGGGCGTGGTAATGACCCGCACATGTAATAAGTGTGGGGACATGAGTCTTGCTATCGACTCGCCGAAAAAAATTTAGCATGAGTCTTGCTATCGACTCGCCGACAAAAATAAAGCATGAGTCTTGCTATCGACTCGCCGACAAAAATTTAGCATGAGTCTACGCTACTGACTCGCGGATAAAAAATGTAGCAAGAGCGTCTTTGGCGCTTTAGGGGTAAAATCGTCCACTTTTATGTTTTTGTAGTTTTAGCGTAATTTAGGTATGTTTGGTAGTTTACGTTAGTTTGTACAATTTTTATACGTGCCGAGCGAAGGTTCTATGTTGGGATATTGTTAAAACAGTTTGCGTGTTGAAAAAATGGCGAAAAACGGCCAAAACAGGTGCTGAAAAGGCTTTCTGCAGAAAAAACTGATCTGCAGTTGTGGAACGCCCATGCCATGGGTCGCACGTCCGTGCGTTTGCGAGCTGACCGACACCATGAGTCGCACCCCCGGTGCATCTCCGAGATCATCGTGCCAGGGTAACCCTTGTTCGGTGACGCACGACCGTGCGACTGGTCGAACGACCGTGCGTGAGGCTAGGGGCATTTCTGTCATTTGGCAGTATAAATACCCTCATCTGCATCCCCCATTCACAATTCGCGAAAAACCTATCCGCACCAGCCGTTCCAGAGCGTTTTTGCCTCAAATCGAACGATTTCTTCGCACGGTTTCACACATCCCTTCGCACGGTATGTTCTCCATCTTCGATTTTCTGTTTCCTACTTTGTCTAGGTTAGATCCGTTTGATTCTTCAAGGCTTTTTAGGGTTCCCTTCATAAACACAAGCGAAACCCTAACACTTGCAAGATTGTTATGTTTCGTGAACACCCGGTCAGATTTCTAGCCCCTGTTTGCCTAAAATTTGAAAATTTTTGGAAAAATCAAACTGTTCAAGGTCAGGGGTTTGAAATCTGCAGATAACGTTGTCGCACGGACGTTCCTTGGGTGGAACGGTCGTGCCCTGCCGGCTGTTCACGATGATTGCTGTTGGCTCGGTGATGCACGGTGGTGCCATTGGTCGCATGTCGTGCAGTTACGATAAACACCGACAACATATGCTGATATTCGGTGACGCACGACCGTGCGTCTGGTCGCACGTCCGTGCAACATGCCCAGATCAGCAAGACAGAACCTTCATAAAAGTGTGTTATGCTGTTCCAAATTAAATTTTTTCTGTTTCTCCTGTTCTTATTATCTTCCCTCATTGCAGATGGATCATCCCTTCTTACAGTTTGACCCCAATAACGAGAGAGAAAGCCTATGTATCCCAAAACGTGACGCTTTATGGAATAGGCGAGGGCAGTTTGGCATCCCCCGGAGGCTGGATTGGGATGTTATGAGAGATCTAAATCAGCGTGAACGACTAGAAAACATGCTCACTATCCCACTCTCAAGTCTAGTCGCCATTGACCGCCCCATCTATCGTGAGCTCACGATAGAGTTCTTCGCATCATATTCCTACGAAAAGCCCAGAGAGTATAAAGTCCCTAATTTCCGCTACAAAGAAAGGGTGCATTTCTGATTAGGCAGACGTTGGCATCATTGGTCGGTAGGTAGATTGGGTTGGAGACTTGGGATTTACACGAATGAAGACATGGATTCAGAGTTCTTCACCGATGAGTTCACCTTCCCGAGTGACGAAGCGCGGGCCGCGTTTTGGGCTCAAAATGCAGTTGGTGACCCATACGACCCAAGGATGTCAAAAGCTTTATGATTGAGAGACCCTCTGCATCGAGTGATGCATCATATATTCAGCCATACAGTCTGCGGGCGCATGGACAGTTTAAGGAACTGTCCAACACGGGATTTGATATTTCTTTATGCGCTGGTTGAGAGAGTACACATCAACCTAGCTGCGAGGATGGCGGAATATTTTGTGAGCAGCTCAGGGAGAACGCCTAGCAGTCAGATTCACGGCGGTCAGTATGCGACCGAAATTGCCTACAATTTATGGTTGATGACTGATGAGGTACTTCATGATCTCACTCTTGTGACTGAGGGTTTATATGTTGATATTCGGTCGTTGAAGGCGATGGGGTTGATTGCTGAGACGGATCACGGGGATCGATTGAGGGGTTTAAACAACGAGGTCTGGGACCCGTTGCCGCCGGCAGAGGAGGAGGATGAGGACGAAGAGATGGGAGAGCATGAGCAGCACGAGCAACATGTACCACAGTCACCACCACATTCACCGCAGCATCACGGTTTCCACCAGCACCAGGATTGGCCAGAGGGCATCCCGTGTTACCTTGAGTTTTACTGGCAGTTCCAACAAATGCAGGTTAACCAGGACCAGATCAGGGAGAACCAGGACTTCTTGCGCCGGGAGGTGCATGATGGATTTTCATACCTTTTTGGGGAACTTCATAACGCCTACCCGAACTACTTCGGGCACCCCCCCACAGTTCCCATACGGGAACCCACCTGGTTATGGAGATGCAGGCCCGTCCAACACGAGAGATGATGCTGGTGACGATGACTAGGAGACGTTGGAGTTGATCGTTGGTGGTTTTATTATTTCAGCACTTTAGATTTTGGGTGTTCATTTTGGTTGTTATTTCAAACACTTTAGTTTTTATGTCTTGTCTTTGTTTAGATATTTGGTAGTTTATTTATGTAAATTATGGTTTATTTGGTTTATTTGTTTCTGTTCTGTTTTGCTGTACCTTGTGACATACTTGCAGATTTTGGCTATCAAGTCTTGGACCGGAAGCACATCATAGATACAGCTTGGAAGTCTCGTTTCATCAAAATCATCATCAGGGGAGTATTATTTTCCTTTATCTCTATATTTCGGGTTTCGCATTGGGGACAATGCGAAGTTCAAGTGTGGGGAGGGGTTTAACTTGTTAACTTTGTTTATCCTAAAAAAAATCAGAAAAATAAGAAAAATCATTCAAAAATATCTGTATTTTGTAAATATTATTTTTAGCAAATAAACCAGTTGGTTGTGTTTTAGAAAGCTTCGGACATGATAAAAACTCGACAAGCAAAATGAATTTTGAAAAAGAAAACCGGAAAGCGTGACAAACAAAGAAAGACGTGCATGATAGTTTTCACACTTTTACCCATTCCTTCCGTACGTGAGCATATTTGAGCCTTGAAATTGTTATATATTTGTTCATTTCGGAGTAGGAGTGAGCCGGATGTCATGTGTAATTTAGAACTTGTCACTAGAATGCTTGTTAAGACCATGAACTTGCGAAATTGTGTAGAAGTGATAGAGGCACTTAGAAAACCCTTTGTGTTAGCCTGGTTCTTTGTGTTGTGTTCCCCGTAAACCTTACGTTACCATTTAGGATTAACCATGTCGAGCCTTCCCGTTTACCTTTGTTTACCCAACATAATCGCCCACTTAGCCAAATTTAGCCTTTTTATGTTTTAAACCCTTTTTAGTGTTGAAACTCGGTCAAAATAATCGTTTAACTAGCGCTTGTTTTAGTTTATTGTTCATTGTATAAATCCATTAGTTTCTTTGCAAAAAAAAAAACAAAAAAAACAGAAAATAAAACACCCTAAAATAGGGTGAATTCGACAAAATTCGAGCAATTTTGAATGCTTAATGATAAAATCTCAATTGATGAGCTCGATTTCGCTAAAGTCACCCTTTTAAGGCGTTAGTTTATATAGTTGTATTGTTTTACGCTAGTTAAACGCTAAAACCGAGTTTTAACCATTTAGCCACTTTAAATTTCCATTTCCATACCCTTCACCCAAGCCTAACGTTATACCTCGTAAAGACCTCTTGATTTACACTTTGTCGCATGTTAGTTGGTGGAGACGAGATCTTATGACAAGCTTATGATATTACACATTTCATTGACGAGGCATTGAGTGTTTGCACATGCACATTTTATGTATGTTTCACATATAAAACCGAGTGTGTGTGAACATTGTGAGTTGTGTGAATTTTAGCATGTTAAGTCAATTGAAAGTGAAGTAATGACTTTTTGGTTATCCATACATATATTTGAATATGCTTGTTTGGTTTGATTCATTGGATGTTGTCTTTCGAAAAACCGGCTAACCGTTTGTAGTTGTTTCAATAAATTGTTTGTAAATACTCGTTCTTGTTAGATTCTTGTTTTTTATCGCATTTTAGTTTAGCTTGCTTGAGGACAGGCAAGGTTCAAGTGTGGGGAGATTTGATATTCAACAATTTATACATATTATAGTCCCCCGTTTTACCCCCATTTTATGCGTTTTCGGCCGTAAACCCGTGAATTGGATACTTAATCATGTATACTTTTGTTTACAGGCCTAAAACAGCATACCAGACAAGATGATAGTGAAAACGAGGACTTTCCGGACGAAACGACAAAGCTGCGAACATTCTGTGAAGAAATCTGACTTGGGCCTTTGGAACGGTCGTGCATCGAGAGCAACGACCGTGCGTTTCCGATAATGTAGACCAGTCTGGCAATGACCGACGGTGCCATCCAGCGTGCAAGCATATCTCGGAGATGAACGGGTGTGCGGTTGGTTGCACCCCGTGCGGATTCGATGATCAGACCAACCCCAACAATGCACAACCCGTTCAGATGTCCGTGCCAACAAAACCCGGAGATGCACGATCGTGCCTCCAATGGAAGGGTCGTGCGGGATCGAAGACGGTCAAGATAAGATGATGTCATACGGTATGGTGTACAGTAACTCCAATAATGCAAAAAGTGAACGGTCGTACCAATAAAGTGCACAACCGTGCGAGAGTTAAAAGATATAAAAAACAAGCAGAAACATTTTGCTCAAAACTCTGGAATTTTGGGAGCTTCACAGGCGATTTTACAGGCTCCGGAGGCTTTGCTTTTGACCTAGATTCAAGCCACATTGTGCCGTTTAGCTCCATTACTATCCGGATTCCTAATCTAGTGCTTGTTTATGGTTTGGTTTTCTAATCTTTCCATAATTTTGTTAATCTTTCAAGCATTTAGATTAATGTTTATGTATTATTGTAGCCTTTGGGCAAAAACACAACAATCCCTTGCTTAATTATAATCATTAGTATGTTAACTTTGTTTGTAATGACACTTGGAAGTATTTTCTATGTTAATCTTTGATGATTAGTTTGCAACCTTGTTATTGTTGTTGATTTCTTGATTATAAGTAATTGTGTTGGATGATTGATATTTGGTTAGTTTAGATAGTTGAAAAATGAAGCTTAATTAATCTTGTATTAGTAAACTTTAAACTTGGTTAACTAGTTTAGCTTGGTTAAAATGTGTGCACCATAATACTAGAAATGGTTAGTGGTTTAATAAAATGTAATTATTGTTAATCAAGAAAGCTTTCCGTTACGTAAGGACCTTAACGGGTTAAATGGTGTTGTTACGAATTCTTGCCTTGAATTGTTAGCTTAGTTAGTAGTTTAGGTCAAAATTGCTATCTTGGTGAATTTATATGCAAGATTTGTAAAATGAACTCGGTTGTGATTTAATCTAGTTTATGCTTGTCTCGGTGGTTGCATTGTGTTTATCGATGTCACTTTCCTTGTTTAAATGAGGTTAGAAAACTCTTAACGGATGACTAACTTATTTTTAAGAGATTTTCATAGACATTAATCAATTGCACGTTAAAGAACTATTTTAGGTGGTTAAAGTGTGTTTATCGTTTTAGCTTTCCGAATGATTGTCATATTGGGATTCCCGAAAGGGATACTAATTGTCTTGAAATTGGAGAATTGATCGAATGTTTCTAGTGCCATATCCGACTTAGTTGATATGCTTTCGTTGTGTATTAAGCAAGGCTATTTATCTATTTTTATATTTGAAATCTATTATGTTTTTTTAAGTTTTTGTTTATGCTTACTTTAGTTTTTAGAAAATCACAAAACTTATCTTTCTTCCGTTAATTTAATGACAAAGGTCTAGTATTATTCCTCCGCCCATTTCCTTGGATCGATACATGGTTCTTACCGATACTTTACTACATATATGATGGGGTACACTTGCCTCTTTCGTGTGTGTTTTGTTGTTGAAGTATAAATCACTTTTATAAATTTAAAACCAAATCGTGTGTAATTTCATAATAAAAATATGTGTATATGCGCACACGTCATCTATGCATCAAGCCTATAGCCTGTTTGTGTCCGGTTTCTACCAAAACGAAGCAAACGTTGAAGAAAGATGAATAATTAATTAATATTTTGTGTGAAAAGTATGGATTTAGCTTGGATTTGATGTAAAAACGTATGAAATGCCTTAGATCTGAGCTAGATCTTGCTCAGAATGACGTCACTTGGTAGTTTGTACAAACCTCTATGATGACATCACCCTCAAGAACTCAGATCCGAGAGATTCCATGGTGAAAAGTGTGATTTCAAGTGAGAATCACCTAGAGAATGATGTGCGGATCAAGAAAGTACAAGAATCTAGCCTAAAACGTACCGAAATCAGCAAGAAAAGGAGGAGAAAGGTGTTTGTGCGTCTGAGTCGAGCAGAGCTGTCACATCACTCATAATGGTGATGTGACAGGTCTATTTATAGTGTGAAAGTGAAGTGGAGGCGGTGCAAGATGGCTGGTCGTTCGAGTGGTGACCCGTACGGATGGTCATCCGGCTGGACGGCCACTCTGGCCAATCCATATTTTCCGCATTCCCGTTTTGATTTGTTTTAAACGTTAGGTTAGGCGTTGCGTTATGAATAGTTTGGGTAAAGTATCTAGATTACATTTCAAACCAAAAGTTTCCAAGTTTCATAGATTCCGCCAGTGACAAGGCTCCAGCCTCTCGTTCCACCAAGAATCAAGTTTCACGAGTCTAAGGAGACAAGCACCAAATAAGTTTTAGTAGTCAAGAATCATAGTTTCTCAAGCATCCAGAATCAAGAGTCCAAGTATCAAGTGTCAAGAATCATAAAGAATCTAGTTTCCATAGTATCAAGAATCAAGTGTCTAGATTTAAGTATCAAGAGTCAAGTATCTAGATTAAGTATCACGTTTCATAGTTTAAGCGTCAAGAATCAAGCTTCTAGAATAAAGAGTCAAGCATCATAGTATCAACAATATTCACACCAAAAGTATCAAAACATTAACTCCATAAAACCACGGAGACTAAAATCGACAACTTATTGGAAGTTCATGGACTGTTCTTGCCAAATGTCTAAAGTTCAGGGATGCTGGGCGTTACCGAGGAGGATAAGCCTCACTTTGAGCCATCTGTCTTATTGGAGCTTGATGAATTCGCAGCTGGACTTGGTTACAAAAAGGAAGTATCTTCAGATTTGGATGAATCAGCAGATGCGAAAGCATCAACAGCTGAACAAAATCAGGATCCTCCAGTCATTGTTGAGGATGTTGATTCTTTAGATGATGAATCCGACGATACTGACTTATCACAGTCTCATGCAGTGACCAAAGAAGAGGACATACCTCTTGAGAATCATATTCTATGTGATCCTCCCGCAAAACCTGCTAAGACTGTTCTAGTTGAGTCCATGTCTGAGAAATAGTCTGAGAGTTGTGAAAGTGTGAACATGCTCTACACGTTGATTGGATCTGATAAAATATATTCAGATAAGGATTTCCCAATAAAAAATGTCAATCAATCCTTGATTGATAAAGTTTTCGAAGATTCTACTAGTAAGTTTTTGGGAAAGTCGAGCCCAAGAGTTGTAGTAACTCAGTGTACTCCCATCCTAAAATCCGAAGTTCGGAAACGATATGGTAATCAAAAACTTCCAGATCGATAAAAGCAAAATCATGCTAATCAAGGAAAGAGAAAGGGCAAAAGAGCTCAGAATAAGAAGAAGTTTCAAAAGATAAACTTCGTGAAGTCTCTGGGGACTGATAAAATTGAATCTTTTGAAAACAAATCAAACACAGTTTTTGTTATGCAAAAGAAATTTTTTGAAAAGAAACAGTCAAAACAACTACACACAACACACAAACTATTGTGATGTAGGACCAAGTACCTCAATTTCACTAAGTTCATCATCAAGCTCTTACAATTGTGATACTCTGAGGTTTGTTGAGCGGAGATCATGTTTTGAATGTGGTGAGTAGGGCACCTTGTCAGAAACTATCCATATCTCACGAAAGGAAAGGCAAAAGTTGATGCCCTCGTGGTAACAGTTACCGCAAAAGATCTGTTTCACCAGGACAGGACCCTCGTCTTGTTAAACAACGAGAAATGAAACATACAAAGAAACAAAGAAAAGAAGTTGAAAAGGTTTTAAAACCAGAGGTTATCCAAACACAGTCTGTTAAATCAGATGTTAAAAATGAAAAGCAGAAACCTATTTGGAAACCAAAACCGGTAACTGTTTCACGGGGAGCTACATCGATTCCGAATCATCGGGAAATGGAAGTCACAATCCTCGATGATAACGGACGACCCAAGTCTGTGAAGGCTTAGGTCCCCCTCTCCAACTAATCTTTGAATGAGTATGCAGGATGTTCCAGGAGGAACTATTAACAGTCTTAGGATTGTTGATAGTGGGGCGTCCATGCACAAGATCGGCAACATAAGGCTTTGAAACATTGTTACATCTAGGAGAATATTGTTGCCTTTGATGGCCAAGTTAGAGCCATTTTAGTGAAGCCCCTTTTGTTACACGATCTTGGGCCTCCAAATACAAGATGGCCCGCTCCTCAACACTTGGGCCCGCATCAAAACTTATGTTTAAAAAAAAAGAATTTAAAACACAACACTGTGTGTGTCGATCTGTAGCAAAGAAAGAAGGGGGAAACGCAATCTTAACCTAATCAATAAAATCCCCAAAATTGAAAGGCTCAAAGTGTGTGTATCTTGTGCATGAACTGAAATTTGTGACCATCAAAGCTAGGAGATCATAAGGTATGTCAAATTTTGATGTTTGATCATGTTTTGGCTTTTGAAACCATCTGTTCTTTTGTAGGTCTAAAACTCCTAAACTGCAATAAAATTTTGTCAATATAAATTCGACTTTTTCAACGTCATAGGAGTCACTTTGTGTTAGAAATTCATGTTCTTATTTTACGTTTTTTCTCGGTTTTTGTTAGCATGGTCTTACTCACCCGGCCAAACACTGGTAGCATGGTTTTACGACCCCTATCTGGCAACCCGGGGGGGGGGGGGGGGGGGCTTAAGACTAGTTTACATTATAATATAGTATATATATTCGAACTAGAATTATGAATCGAAAATATATATTCGAATTCGGATAAAATATAAATTTGAATCATTGCTAATTTGATTCGAATTTTTATATTCTAAAACTAAATCCGAAATTGGAAATGAAATTTGAATCAAAATACAAGTTTTTTGGGTCTGAATTGAATATATTCCCTCAATTTCTCCCTCTCTATGTGTGCGGCTCTCTCTTTCTCTTTAGCAATTGGTTCTCGAGCCTATGGTCTCATGGCCCTTTCAAGCATCTTTTCTCATGTTACAGGTCTTTGTTAAGCTCGGGAACTGCTAGATCTGGCACATACGAGATTAAAGTTCAAACCCCACATTAGACCCTTCAACATGATGTATATCAAAATTCTAATAAATGATTCCAATAAATTAATGCCACATGATAACACCTCCTGCAATTCCATCTTTCTATTAAATTTTATATTATTTTTGTTTTGGTTTTTACATTTCCAAGATCATATTTATTTATACAATACCCTTTATTTTCTGTTTAATAATAATAGTAGCTATAATCGTGAGGCTTTCTTTTCGAAATGTCTCATCAGATTCTTAAAGGTATTTTTTATAGTTTATCCTACGTTCTAATCATTTAAAACTGAATAATTGTTTATTTATTTATTTTGTTCAATATTTTAACCTTTTTACGATATTTCTTAATTAAAAAATTAAAATACCTTAAAGCAGCACTTGGTGCTTTAAGTTTTAATTTTTCTTTTCTTTTATTATTATAATTATTTTTAACCTATTTTATTTTATTTTATAACTTTAAAATATTATCTGTTACAAAATTTTGAGTTTTATAACTTTAAAATATTATCTGTTACAAAATTTTGAGTATAGTGTTGCAACATATTTATTTTAATCTACGTTCGATATAAGTTTTATTTAAAATTCTTTTGTTGTGAATTACGTGGGTTTGAGAATTGAGTTATAAAGTTTTGTATGACATGTGCACAAATTTACATAACTATATTATTTTTATACATACAACTTGAAGGGCAATTGATGTAGCAAACCATGGAACTTTATTTATGGTCGTGACTTCATCTTAATTTTAAGAGTAAATTGCACAAAACATCCTTTAACTTTCCTCAAACTTGGAGGTTCCGGCCTTTATGTTTAAAACTTGCTAAAAACATCCTTTAAGTTTATTTTTGTTGCTAGTTCAATCCTTTACGACTAACCAAGTTAATTCCATCAGTTATATTCCTTCATATGCATAACATCTAATTTTGGTTGATCTTATAAAACCCACTAAAAACACAATGTCGTTCAATCAAATTTGCTCACTTTTTTCTCTCTTTTCTTTCGCTCTCTAGAAAATTCTCTTAGTCGCCTCCTTCTTCTAATGCCCAAAATCTCTCCTGGTGGTGGAGAAATTCCACCATTAATCCATCGAATCCCACATATTCCTCCCGATTTAGGAACACAATCATCTAATCGTCCACCCAGTATCCTTGATTCCCACTCTCCTGAAGTTGCGGCGCTACAAAATTCCCAAAGTGAGGTTGTGTTTGTGAAAGAGCTCCACCCTGTGGTTGAGTTGAACCTTCCGGCCTTGATTCCAGTGGTAATATAGCCTATACAATCTTAAAATCCAGCAAATCGAAGAAAGGAACAGTGAAATCCACAGCCGCCACCCTTGGGGATGTTCGTAATTCAACCAATGGCCTGGGATCTCAATTTTGTGGAAGTTCGCTCCACAAAGAAACGTCTGAGATGCATCTGGCTCCTACAACTCTTGAAGCGACACCCGCATCCACAAATTCAGGTACAAATCATGAGTCTAGGGTCATAGCTACCGGAAATTGTAACGTGACCAAGCGCAAATCTGTTTCTCCAAAAAAGTGCGGAATTTCATAGATGTAAAAAATCAATTTCAAATTCTGGGGATCTAGAATTGGATGCTGTTCGTGCTGCAAACATTGCTCATGATGTGAAACTCCAGCAGGAAGCAAATAAGGCAAGAGTTATTACTCGCTCCACTCGTTCCCATACCAAACAAACTGGTATTCAAATCACAGGTTTTGGAGTCGTTAGAAAACAGAAAAAATCTGTGAAATATAGTACAATGTTATCTGATATGCGGGTCAAGGATTTTGTTTCTAAAACTCCTCAGGTGATAAACACCCATCAACAGGGGATGGCGTTAAGTGATGGGGCTCGTTGTGATAAAAAGAGGGTTTTACAGGGATTGGTGAAGCTTACACAAGAAGTTAGAATACATAAAGAGGGTTTTATAAGAATGTTAACCAAAATTACGAATACACCCTCACATGTTATGCATGTGTGGGAATATAACTAATGAAATTAACTTAGGTAGTCGTAAAGGATTGAACCAACAATAAAAATAAAATTAAAGGATGTTTTTAGCAAGTTTTAAACATAAAGCCTGGAACCTGCAAGTTTGAGAAAATATAAAGGGTGTTTTGTGCAATTTACTCTAATTTTAATAAATGATAAATATAATTTCAGAAAAAAAATCTCTCTGATATTATGGTTATATATAAGAAAAACAAAATATACTTATAGAAATGTTGCAATAATATGTAAAAGTTATATAAAACATAAATATGATCAAAATCAAATTATAGCAAAGCCAAGCAATGTAAAAAATGAGGTAGCATAAAGCGAATGTGGATTCGCAGTGGCTTAGCAACTCCAAAATAGACTGGAGAGTAAGATGAGAGTATAAGTGTTTTATAATGGCATACCAAATTCACAATATATCAATATATATAATTATCAAACTTAAACATACATACATATATATATATATATATATATATATATAGGAAGTGTAAGATACAAATCCCCTAATGGTACATTACGTACGTGATCCCACAGCCATACACGTGTCCCTGATTCAATTTAATTAGATAAGGGTATATCAGACATTCTGCTCAATCATCTGTGGGCTAATTAGGGAATTCCGTCAACAGGGAAGCAGATTACGAGTTCGTTTCAAAACCGTCTATCTAATTATTGTTCGTATCAATTCGATTTGTAGGTTTTTTGATTGATTCCTATACCGAACACATATTGGCGACACCGAAAATGCTGGATTCGTCATTTAGGTTGTTTATTTTTGGTTTTTCATCATAGGGTTACGGTTGAGGTATGTTTTTTATTTGATTTAATGGTGTTTTCATGTTATTAGATTGTAATGAGATTGACGATAAGATGTTTCTGGTTTATTTGGTGATTTTAACATATCGCATTTGTTGTTTTTTTAAATATCGCATGTGTTGTTTTTAACATTTCTCAGGTATTAAAGATTGGATTAGTTCGCATGTTTAAGTTGGACATTTCACACACAATAAAGTATTTATATGTAATTTCGCATGTTTAAGTTGGTCATTTCGCACACTAAAAAGTATTTAACATGTTGAGCTCAATATTTCGCACGCTTTAAAAGTAATTATATGTAATTTCACACAGTATGTTTTATAATTCAGTTCAATAATTCAAATCAAATAATTCAGTTCAATAATTTATATCAATAATTTTGCAGTGCGTTTTTCATTTATTATAAAGTTTTCCTTTTATCACAATTTCAAACCACTTATATCTTATCTTATTAAAAAATGGCAGACCTCCCAACATCCTCTTCTGAATCAAGTATCAAACAGTCTTTGAGAAAAAGGATTCAGGAACAAATTCAAGAGGATCGATCATGTCAAGAGATGTTGGAAAGCAACATTTCTCGTGTAACAGAAAACATGAAGAGAAGACAAGAAATTGTGAACTTGCTATCTTAGATGCAAGTGAGTAGTCTTCAAGAAATTGCTGTTATGTTCATGGTTGATCTGGGTGAGAGGGACGAGAAGCAGTTGAAAGAGTTGGCGGATGCAATAACTATCTTAAGATACTCGATGGAGATGAAAATGAAGTTCCTTTCATCTTTTGAATGAACTTGTTTATTTTTAGTGCTTTATTTAATAAAACATGCAAATTTTATATGTTCCATATAATTTGCATGTTGTGTTATGGCATGGGATTTTAGTTTTGCATGTTTATTTTCCATTTTTTTAATTTTATAAGCAATTCAACGTCAAACATGCGATTTTATACAAAAAACATGCGAAATTAAAAACATTAATGTAATGTAACAAGTCTAAATATGCAACAGAAATTCAACATCAAACAAGTCTATTTGTCCTTTCCAATAAATGCCTTCAACCTATCTCGGATAATGTCACAACCCCGCCCCCTTATCTGTCCCGGGAAGGGGCGGCCGCGAGCTAGTTTCGGTGGTATCGGTGTTTATTAATTTGGCAGCGGAAATTACATCAGGACCGTAATTAGGAAATATTTTATCAGAGTAAAACCACCATGTTTTTATACCACATTTTTATAAATAACACATGGGAAAAACCCAAGTTTTTCATTACATTCTGTTTATAGGTATAAACCCTATTTTATTGAATTTAAAACATCGTCTTTTAGATAACTTTTATAGCCACATTTTTCCAAGTCTTCAGTGCTCTCAAGCTAGCTTTCTTCTAATTGGCTTTTACATTTTGTTACCTGAAACGCGTTTTAAAAACATTTGTCAGTGGGAAATACTTGTGAGTGAATCCCAGTTTAATCAAGAAGAGTTTTATCAATTAACACAGTATTGAGAGCGATCACAATGTTTATTTCTACATAATTACTCATTTAGTATTGTTAATCCTGACAGGTGGGTCATATTACCCATTGCCTAACTCTTTGTCCAATGGTAACGTTTTCCACATTTTGTATACAAAACCCCAACATACCGGCAGTAATTGAAGAACTACAAAGATTCAATCACTGCTTAATCATATTGTAAAACATTTAAGGTTTTGTAAAACAGTTCACAAAAAGGTTTACAAAAAGAGGATAAACTCACATTGCTATTTTAGGTACTTCCCTTGTGATTTCCTGGTTATAATCTATTAATTAAACAATGCACACGCGTTAGTATAATAACCCAATTTACATTAGTTATACCCTCCCCGAGACAGAAACTCCAACGACTACGTCGGGCTGAGCCTCGACAGACGTTACGGAGCACTAGATCAATCGGACAGTGTATCTAATACTTAACCGGGGTTAAAATACTTACAACGAGGCAAAGCTTCGCTATTTTAGTGGGTATAATGCTTGGGTATAACTTCTACATTATAGAAATTGAGAGAGAGTTGAGATTTCTGAACGATTTCCAAATGACAGCCGATCCCGTCTATTTATAGGGTCTGATCCATACTTCCTTGCTGCCCGCATAAGCCGAAGGCATAGCCTTCGCGACCCGCGACGTAGAGTTATAGGGGATAGGGTTGCTGATTCGTCAGTTGTAGACTCGACATGATGCTGACACGTGGCAGCTTAGGGTGTCGCCCTGACCTTGAGCTGTCGCGCCCCCGCGTAGCCCGAAGACAAAGTCTTCGCGGCCCGCGAGCGACCCTTAGAAATTGTTTTTATTTAATTTTTAATGAAATAAAAGTATTTTGGGCCATTTCTCATATACGGGGTGTATTTTAGGACGTTTAGGGGTGCCAGGGGTGTTTTAGGAGTGTTGTTATATTATTTAATAAAATATATAATGCACTCGAATTAAGTATAGTAACCTAATTCAACTTTATCCCTACGTCGCGAGACAGAACCCCAACGAAGTTAGTCGGGCAGAGCCTTGACATTCGTTACGGGTTTCTACGTCAATCGGACAGGGTATCAGTGATCAAGAGTTAAAACACTTAAAACGGGGCAGGGCTTTTGAAATTTTATAGGGGTTAATTACTAAATCAAAAAATGGAGTGTATTAGAGTAACAAAAGAGAGCGACCTGAAGAAAAGGGAATGAGCACATGAAGTGTTGGATGATATCTTCTATTTATACTGTAGTAAAGCTTAAAGCTCACGCCAAACTTGGTCCACGTCCCATTTTCATTTAATGCAACATTTGATTTTTTTTATTATTTTATGTTTTATAATTAATATATATATATATATATATATATTAATTTAACTGCTTCACTTATTTAGCGCTTATAACTTCTAAAATATGACGTTTTATAAGACAATGAATATGTCATTAGAACGAGAATATTTTTGTCTATATTTTGACCCAAGTTTCATTAAAAACAGAGTAGGTTCAAATATAATGTATTTTTATAGTTAAATTATTAAAAGGTTCCTAGGCCCGTCTAGGTAATTTCATATTTCTAATAGTCAATTTACCCATGATTTATCCGTTTAATAACATAAGTTTTTATATTCTTTATCTTATATTTTGTAAATAATTTTTTTGGGAATGTTACATCCTCCCCACCTTGTTTTAAAACTCGTCCTCGAGATTCACTGAAATGTGGAGGAATACCTTTAGTTGTCACTGATCGTAGTTTCTAAGTATATTCTGGTCCTTGCTTTGAATTCCACTTTACTTTGACCAGATATATTCTCTATGTTTTGAGACTCTTATTTCCTCAAGAGTTCTTAATGAAGGTAAAAATTATTCTTATTATCGTAAGTTGTTGTTTTTTTTTAGATGAAGGTAAAATTACTATCATTTGTGTAAGTTTTTTAGATGTTTTGTGTCTTAGCACAACTTTTAGTTACAATGCTTCAATAATCTAAGGTAATGCAAGGGGAATTCTCATAATTTCGATGGCGTCTCAATTAAAGGGTTCTTGTCGTTCATCTTGTCGCACGAATTACGAGACGAATGATCAAACGCAATAATGTTTGATATTGGAATTATAGATGTATACGAGAGATTCCTGATAAATGAATCTAAAATTATCATTGACACACATGTTCGTGATTTATCCCTAATTGTCAATTATTATGGTCTTTGGATTTCCTTATAGATATACATATCTATATAATCATATATTTCACATATGGTAACACACCATTCATAAGGTCAATGTATTTAATAGATTTATATTTCCAAAAACAGGTCAGACATCAGGTCATGGTACTATTTAGGAAATTCCATTAACATAACATATACCCCATCTTACCCGGACAAGCTGGAGAGTCTACTACACCATACCCAGTCTTGCCGGAGAGGTAATTATCATTGTATTTCCCTTAAATGGAATTTCTCTCAAATCATGATTTTAAAAGTGCATCATTCATTATGGTTTATATCAAGAAACAAGGAAATTAGTATTCTCATGATGGATCATATTCTAGAACCGAGTAGTACCAATAAACAAGAAATAACAGTGGCCAGGTGTTATCACTTATTTATCATACTTGCACTGTTCTAGTCATCATCCTCACGGCATACCAACATCCATCACACTTTATCTACACAAGTAGTTTAGCTTATCTCGAAGCTTATACTAAGGCATTTTTCTTAGGTTCAAGTCTTAAATACTATCCTGAGTGTTACTAGTAAAAATTTAATATTCGAACCCTTTTGTTTAAGCATAGATATTATTATGGTTGTAACTCTCTTTTGTTTGAAAAATGGAGTCTTGACAAAAATATCATTGTCTCCATTGACACTATAGCTAGGTTCGATGTGATGAGTATACTTACAATTAACTCTATTTGTGCATATATATAACTTTAGATTCCGTTGCAAGGAATATTTTATTAAGACATATGGTATTTTTAAAACATAACACATTTCATGATTTATTTTTATATGACTTCATGTTTTTATAAGAATCACCAATACTGTTTTCTCTTATATTTATCTTCAGAAGATATTTGATCATTATATTGTGTATACCACCAAGGAATTCTATTATATATATGTATACATTTATTATTTAGAAACATAAAATTTCAAATCTCTTGTTAATATCAAAACTTACATAATATATATATATACATACACACACACACATATATATATATATATTATTAAATTATTTTGTAATATCTTTAATTTATATATATCCGATGGTACCAATTATCAAACTTATTCCCCTAGCTTTATTTACCCTTTTTTTTTTATAAAAGTAATATATTGAAATAAACTTCTGTTAAATTTATTGAATATAATATTTTGGAATTAAAGGATGGATTAATAAAAGATTTAAAGAAAATAAATTAATCAAATATAAATTTTCTGGACTCATGGGAGCAATTTCATTTACAAAACTAGTCAGAGTAATATTTTAAAAGATTATAATCTAAATTATCACTACGAGAATTTATTGGATTCAATATATTTTAAAATTTTAAATTCTAAGGTAAAGGTAAAGTGTTTTAGGTTAAAATATAAAAAAACAGACATTTGTTGATTTTAAGAACAACTTCCGTCTTTTTTCAACCACAGTAGAGCAACCGAGTCTTCTTTACTTATTATAATATTTTTGGTTACAACATCATTATATAAGACCAACAATGTAATTAAACAATATAACACGTATTTAGATGAGGTATAAGATATAATTAATATTGACTATTATAAGTTATATTATAATCCTCAATATAGTACTGGGGTTTATATTTCAACTAGAGTTAATAAATATAATAATAATAAATGTACCAAATATCTTGTTAAACATAAATCTGTAACATATGAACTTAGTCAATAGGTTAAAACATTTATTTCATAACGACCCTTTATTTACATTAATTAGTTTATATAATATATATAAATTTATATATAACCAATACTGATAACACAGAACCATTTTATTAAATAAACTAGTTTTAAATAATGTAGATAAAACATTAAACTTATAATTAAAACTGTGAGTACAGTAACTTAAAGAAGTAAAATGATACCGACAAAATTTATGTCGCGATATATGTAGTGTCTTTACTAGTTTTATATAAATTTTGACACCTTTTAACAAGTTAACTCAACATATTCTTTATAGCAAATTTTTCATAATATCATTTCATAGACACCTTGTGGCATATCGCCTATCTACAATCTTTCTATAAAACCTTTAAATCATAGATATATTTATTTATTAAATATAATAATACTATCAACTTTTGCAACGAGAAGAAAAATCAAAAATTTGATTGGCTATAGAAAAATAACTTAAACCAAAATAAGAATACATAATTATATCAAATACAAATAAAATTTTGGATTTTATTAAGAGCTTGATGACGAATAACTTCTTATGATAACACCTTTTCTATATAGAAATTCTGGGTGGGTGTCACTTTGTTTATTTGTTATGAATTTTTCATGTTAGTGATTATTTGATATGTAATATATCATACAAATTTATATTAATAAAATATAACATCATTAATATATCATCGTTATATATAATGTCAAACATAATATAACTGTAAGCATCGGCGGAACTACAGGAGGCTACGGAGGTCACCGAACCCTCCAATCGGGCAAACTCTCTTATTTTGCACTTCATATATATATTGTAACAAATATACATGTATACATTCCCTAAATTAATGTATATGTGTAGTTTATATATTATTTTACCTTAATGGTAGCTAACTTCCACTTACATATATAATACTTCAATCTTATATACTTAATGTATTGATAATTTGTCCATCTTAATTTAATTGGCTAACTTAATATCAGCAAACATATAGGTTTAATTGTGGATATAAATATAAATATACACATATAACCGGAGCTATACATATAAATATGGCATATATATATGGCATCACGCTCATAACTATATACATCATATTTACATACGTAAGAATATATATATGTTTATTTATTGTGGTAAACTATTATTATATAATTAATTTATCTCAATTTCGTAACTATCTCTTGTAACTGGTACATTCATTTATTTATGAAGGGATATAACTCAAGGTGGTATCCTAAGTTACTAATTGTATAAGAGCGTAATATAATAAATTTGCCTAGGTAGCCTAAGGGTACATTTAATTATATTGATCACTCATACTGTGAACTCAAAACATATAAATCATAATAAAAATATTAAGATTTATCTACACAGGATAACACATAGATTATTATATTAATTTCCTAACATAACGTTTAAGTTTTAGGGATTAAAAGAACACCTGAATGACTTAAACTAGTGGCTCTGATACCACCTTCTGTCGCAACCCCCGCCTCCTAATCTGTCCCGGGAACGGGCGGCCGCCAACCAGTTTCAGTGGTATCGGTGTTTATTAAGTTGGCAGCGGAAATTACATCAGAACCGTAGTTAGGAAATATTTTATCAGAGTAAAACCACCATGTTTTTATACCACATTTTTATAAATAACACATGGGAAAAACCCAAGTTTTTTCATTACAATCTGTTTATAGGGATAAACCCTATTTTATTGAATTTAAAACATCGTCTTTTAGGTAACTTTTATAGCCACATTTTTCCAAGCCTTCAGTGCTCTCAAGCTGGCTATCTTCTAATTGGCTTTTACATTTTGTTACCTGAAACACGTTTTAAAAACACTTGTCAGTGGGAAATACTGGTGAGTGAATCCCAGTTTCATCAAGAAGAGTTTTATCAATTAACACAGTATTGAGAGCGATCACAATGTTTATTTCTACACAATTACTCATTCAGTATTGTCAATCCTGACTGGTGGGTCATATTACCCATTGCCTAACTCTTTGTCCAATGGTAACGTGTTCCACATTTTGTATACACAACCCCAACATACCGGTAGTAATTGAAGAACTACAAAGACTCAATCACTGCTTAATCATATTGTAAAACATTTAAGGTTTTGTAAAACATGTTGGTGCACCTTTTTGTGTCTGTAACTAGTCTTGTTTAACGTTGTAATTTGTACGGTCTTTTAACGCTTATCGAGTCTGTATTTGCCGTCGACCAAGTCGGATATCCTCCTATCCGTTTGTGTCCGACTTATTTGTCTCTATTTGGTATGTAATGTATACGAACAATGCATGTTGCATATAAGGGTAAAACTGTCTTTAGTTTAAGTGTTTATATGTTGCTGCTATTTGCTGTCTGTTTGCAGCAAAAAACACTACTTTTGCAGCCTTCGATGAAACACCTTATGTTTCGTCGAACACATAACGACGAAACTCACAATGACCATTTCATCTCGTTTCATCGTGATCAGCGACGAAACTGACTTGTTTCGTCGACTGTTGGGCTTCTTCAGGCCCAATGACTGGCCCAATGTTGTTTCGTCGAGCCCACTCTTGGTTTCGTCGATGTCTGGCCCCGGCTGCTATATAAACACTTTCTGGTTTCACTTTGAAACTAGATGAGAGCATACCCTGAAAGTTATTCTGTTAAACTGTGTGTGTATCAGTTGTTCTTGGTTCTCATCCCATTTAATCAATAGATTGCGTTTCATTGGTTATACCGTGTGTGTTATTTACTGTGTTTGATTTGGCATCGTTACGGGGATTCCGCACCCGTGACATTGTTTGTTATAAACAAGGATTCGGTTTTCGTTATCGATCCTCAGATTTCGGGACCTACAAGTGGTATCAGAGCTGTGGCTCTTATCCTTCTTTAAAATCAAACATAGTTGGATTTTTATCAAGTATTGGAAACTGTTGTTTATGATTTTCTGGAAATCTTATTCTTGAAAAACTCATATTTTCTGGAAAAAGTGCTTAAAATCTGTTTGTATTTTGCTTATTTGCCAAATTTTTGTTAAAAACCTTTGTTACATTGCTTATTCATAAGATAAAGCTGGGTTTTTCAGTAAAAGTTTGTGCGGATTCGTGTTTCGGAAAATTGTTCTGGTGACCGGAAGTTCATATATCTTTGTTGTATCTTCATATCTTCATAAAATATTCAAGATGTTCTTGTGATATTCTTTGAATTTAGAATTAAAAGAAATTGATAAAAGTTTTAAATTGATTAAATATTATTCACCCATACTATTAGGTGAATCAGGCATGTTGTGCTTTAAAAATTTTGTACTGTGTCAGTAAAGAGATAAGATTTAAGTTGAAAAATTTTACCAACTGTCACCCACTTGTCTGGACCTTATCCACGACGAAACGCACAAGCGACGAAACAAAGTGTTTCGCCAAAAGCATCTTCGACGAAACACATTGAGTTTCGTCATAAGACATTTCGATGAAACAGAGTGTTTCGTAGAAGGTGTTTCGTCGAGATCTGTTGTCAATTTTAAACAGAGGACTTGCAAAAGTGTTCTAACTTTGTGTTTTTAAGTATTTGATCAGGTATTCTACTTCATACATCAAATATGAGTAGTACAAGTCCGTGGGATTGGAGTACGGACCCACAACCAGGTCAAGATCAAACCTCTGCAGCAACATGGGTAAAGAATGTTTTTGGTCGGCAATCTATAAGTGCAACTCAATGGGCTTTGGTATCAAATCAAAATCAAAGCATTCAGAATCTTTTGCTTAGAGAGAGCGAAACAGGCAGCAAAAATCGCCCACCAAAGTTGAATCATATGAACGACTTTCCATCATGGAAAGGTCGTTTCCACACATACGTTCAAGGGCAAAGCACCGAATTTTGGAGGTGCTTCATTACTCCACGCAACAATGCCCTCGAAGAAGCAGCATAAACTGTAGCGGGTTTTACTAATATGCTTGAAGATGACAAGAAAGCCTATGACTTAGAGAAAAAGGCGTTTGCTATTCTTACACAAGCGCTTCACAAAGAAATCTATCATCCATTCTCTTACTGTGTCGACACGAAAACATTATGGGATGCCTTGGTAGCGAGAGGAGAAGGAAATGCAGCTACTAGAAAGACACGCCATGATCTATTGAAGAAAGAGTTTGAATCATTTCAGTTCTTGGAGAATGAAACCCTAAATGATATGACTACACGTTTTTATCATTTGATTAGTGAAATGTTTGCTTATGGTGTTACTACAACTCAACAGGAAATGGTTGCACGGTTTGCTGATGCTCTACCTCCAAAGTGGAGCCCATTCATTGAGCTTTTAAAGCATACGGGCGTTCTAGGTGCTGCCAATGTCAATATCTATGAATTCATTCAGAAGCTGGAACACAAGAATGATGAAGAAATTCGGAAAGCTAAACGAATTCCTGCTCCTCAAAATACCGAAATGTATCTTGCAGGTTTTAACCAGTTAGCTAGTTCCAGTTCAGTTCAGCAACCAAAGTTACAAACGGCGTTTATGTCAAATACAAGCTCTTCTCCATTTCCACAATCAGCTCCACCTCCGGTTTTCGATCCGAGTGCCTATCTTCCACCAGCGCATATGAGTGCTCAAGCTCAGGCTTTTTCTAGACCTCAATTTGGTAGTGCTTATATTCCTTTTCAAACACCCCAACCTCCACCTCAAGTTACCACTACTCAACCTCAGTTCGATCCGAGTGCTTATATTCCTGTCCCACCACAACAACAAGCCCAACCACAACAACAGCTAGCTCATTATACCAACAATCCTCCACCCCTAAACCCTAACACAGTTAGAGTTGATACTTCAAATCTCTCAAATGTTAGCATTGAAGTAGCGAAGGAGCATATGGAACTCATTAATACAATGGTCAGTGCTTACTGCAGTTTGGTCGCAGGTCAAATTGGAAACATTAATTTGACCAACGAAGATTATCAATAAATCAACCGTGATGAAATGGAGTTGATGGATATAAAGTGGGCGTTTGCAAGTGCTGTTAGAAGGGCGAAGGACTTTATGGTTCGAACAGGGAGAAGTTCTTTGGAAAGTAAACAGGATACGAAGTACAGATTTGATAAAGAAGCGGTTACATGTTTCAATTGTGGGGAAAAGGGTCACTTCAAACGTGAGTGCACCCGACCAAGCAAACAGGGCAATCAGAATCCGTTTAGAAATCAGACGAGTACTTCTAATGCAAATCAAGACATTCATGAGCGGTGAACAACAATCAGAACCAGAACCAGTCTGGACCTTCAAACACCAACAGAGCATTAGTTGTTCAAGCTGATGAAGGGTGTAATTGGTCTGTACAATTAGGGGAAGGTGATAAAGAAGGAGGAGGAACAGCGTGTTATGCAAAGATCATCAATCACATCAAGCACGTTCACAAGGAAGAATTTTCTGAAAGTGACGACAGTTCGGGTTATACCGGGAGTTCTGATGATGAAAGTTCTATTTCGGGCGATTATCATTCGGAATCTGATGTGAAGGAAGAAGCAAGTTCTGATACTGATGACTTGTTAAACGAAACAGAGGAGTTGAAATGTCAGAAATCAGTTCTGATCAAGAAGGCTGCTGTAGCATCTAAAGAAATGGAGAAGTTCTTCTCTGAAGATGGATCTTTTTCTTTTCAAACTGCCTTTATGGAAAATGTCTCAGCCTCTACAAGTTAGGTAAATTCAGAAACTCCTGCTCCTAATGTTTGTAATTCTTGTACAGATTTGAAGCTTGAATCTGAAAAGCTTCATAGTCATAATCAAAGTTTGGTTATTGAACTGTCTAAGTGCAAAGAGGCAAATATGGCTTTAGTTAGAAACAAAAAGGATTTTAAATCTGTAATTGAAACCTTAAAGAAAAGTGTTTCCGAAGTGACCAAAACTGTTTATCATAAACAAGTTAGTATTAACGATTACATTAACATCGTTGAGGAAACCAAAAAGGAACTAGCCATTGCAAAATGCGAACATGATGCAATCAAGCTCAAGTTGGAGAGTTATTCTAACTCCCGATTTGTGCTCGATCACATTATTGACGTTCAACAACTGAAGGGAAACAAGAAAGGTGTTGGGTATAGGAAGTGTCTGCCCCCTTTGAGACACAATTATACTCGAATGCCTGATGAAGAGGATATGCCTCGTTTTGAACCCAGTGTGCCTCTTGATTATGAGGAAATTACTACTGGCCTAGGGTTCAAATCGGACAGTTCTTCAAGTACATCATCTGAGCAAACAGAAACTTCAACATCTACGAAACAAAGTCCTCCAATCATTGAGGACTATGAGTCGTCTGATGATGAATCAAAATCAGATATGAGTGATCAGGATAAATCACTTGACAAGATGAAAGGAGTAGAAATTCCAATTGAGAATCATATTCTTTGTGATCCTTCTACTCCTGCTGTTCAACCAGTTGTCAAACAAGTGATAGATCCTGTCAAGAATGACAAGAAATCTGTGTCTATCGTTAAAAGTAATAACGTGTTGTACACTTTGGTTGGTGATTCTAAAATCTATTCAGATCACGATTTTCCAATTAAAAATGTTAATCCATCTTCGATTGATCAAGTTTTTGAAGATAATACAAACAAGTTTTTGGGAAAGACAATTCTAGGAGTCATTGTAACTCAATGTGACCCAATTCCAAAAGCTGAAATCAGGAAACAATTTGGAAATAAAAAATCACCAACAAAGCAACAACCTATTGCTGCTAAGGGTAAACAACCAGAAAAGCAAGCTCAAAAGACTAACGTTTCTCAATCTAAATTTGAAACAAAAGGAGCTCGTTATCAGAAGAAAAACAGTAATGTCAGATTTGTAGAATCGAAGGGTACGGATAAAATTGACACTTTTGAAAACAAATCAAACAACGATTTTGTACAACAAGTCAAAATTTTAAAACGTAATAGCCAAAACAATTACACTCAACATACAAACGGGTGTGATGAAAAAGCAAGTACCTCAGGTTCTACGGGTTCGACATCTGTTTGTCGTTCAGATTCTCCTAAGTTTGTGGAAAGGAGAACATGTTTTAAGTGTGGGGAGTTTGGATACATCATTAAAAATTGTCCAAACACTCCCAAGGATAAATTTGTTGAGAAAGCACCACCTGAAAAGGTTCACCCTCAACGTCGTCCCGTTTCACCAAAACATGATAAAAGAACTGTTAAGGAACAAGAAACGAAGCAACGACGTTAAAACGTCAAAGCCGTTGAAAAGGCTTTAAAATCTGAAGTCAAAACGGTCATCAGGGAACCAAGTTCTTCACAATTTTTAAAACCAGAAGTTTTAGAATCTATTCATAAAAATATATCTGTTAAAGCAAATCAAACTTGGAAACCTAAGACGGGTGAAAATTCAGGGGGAGGTGTTGTGTTACAAAATCATCAAGAAATCGAGATCATCTTTCGTGATGCTCAGGGACGACCCAAGACCACTAAGGCTTGGGTCCCCATCCTCAACTGATCATTGATGATGTGTGCAGGGTGTTCCAGGAGGAACTATTAATAGTCATTGGATTGTTGATAGTGGAGCATCTAGGCACATGACAGGCGACTTACGACTTCTATATGATGTGAGAAATATTAGAGGAGGCTATGTCGCGTTTGCTGGAGACAAAGGCGGGTACATCACTGGAGAGGAAATGATCTCCAATGGTGTTGTATGTTTCGATAAGATCAATTATGTTTGACAAATTGATCATAATCTTCGCAGTGTTTCGCAGATCTGCGATAAAAAGTTCACCGTGCATTTTGATGATGCCGGTTGTTATGTGTTGAAACCTGGTTTCAAAATTCCAGAGGAATGGATTCTTTTATCGGCTCCAAGAGTTAATGATCTTTATATTCTTGATATGAGCCAAGCGATTACGACTTCTGCACAAGTCACATGTTTTGTTTCAAAAGCCACGGAGAAGGAGTCTATATCTTGGCACAGAAGAATGCGGCACATTCACTTAAGAAAAATGAACCATTTGGTGAAAAACAATCTTGTGAATGGCGTGCCCGTGAGAAGTTTTCATCTATAAGATATCTGTGTTTCGTGCCAGAAAGGGAAACAAACGAAGAAGTCTCACCCTCTGAAGAAAATCAACATTGTTAGCATGCCTCTCGAACGTCTTCATATGGACCTCTTTGGACCTATGAGACAAAAGACAACATTTGGGGATGCTTATTGTTTAGTGGTTACTGATGATTATTCTAGATTTTCTTGGGTAGCTTTTATGGCACACAAGAGTGATACTCCTGGCATTCTCAAGGATCTTCTTACAATGTTGGAAAATCTCTACACGTTGAAAGTTAAGAGGATCAGAAGCGACAATGGAACTGAGTTCAAGAACCGAGTGATGGATGAGTTCTGTACTTCTAAGGGCATTCTTCATGAATACAGTTCTCGATACACTCCACAACAAAATGGGGTCGCGGAGAGGAAGAATCGAACGATAATTGAAACTGCAAGAACGATGTTAGTAGAGTTGGAGCTTCCTGTTCAGTTCTGGGGGGAGGCTGTGTCTACTGCTTGCTACACATTAAACCGAGTTCTTACAGTTAAGAGACATGGCAAGACTTGTTTCGAACTTCTACAGAAAAGGAAACCGGATCTTTCATTTCTAGAACCTTTTGGCGGTCCATGCACTATGATTGAGCCGGATGGAAAGTTTTGGCGCAAAAGCTATCGAGGGTTTCTTCCTTGGATATGCTACTCCGAATTTTCGCGTATGGAATCTGGCTACCAAAAAGATTGAGCTATGGAGTGAGGTAAGGGTTCAAAGGTATACAAGTCCTGTTAGGGCTCCGGGTGATCCTTGGATGTTCGACTACGATGGGTTATTCGACTCCTTTAATCTGCCAACCTTTGACGAAGATTCTGCAGCTGCTAGAATGTTATTTGATAGTGACAACACTCCTGACTCGCCATTAGTTAGACCTGTTATTGTTAACCCCCAAGGTTCTAATTCGGTTAACAACACAATTTAAAATGAGGTATTTGAAGATGCTACTGAGTACAATGAGTCATCGGAAGATGATGAATATCTTGATGCGACTGAAGGCACTTCAGCTCCAGTTGCTCCTGTTCAGGGCACTTCTGTTGAAACTCCTCATGTGCTGGATGTTGATACTGCTGAAGGGAATGCATCCACTTCCACTCATATTCCCGGTGTGGAGTTGGTTGTTGATCTCAATATTAACAATTTGGGTGTTAATGCTCGTGTTCCTGAAAACCCTGAAATGAGGATTCACGATACCCATCCATAACAGAATATCATAGGAGATGTCCAACGCGGGGTGCAGACGTGTAATCAGCTGAGAAACAACCAAAGTGCTGGTTTATAATCAGCCATTAGAGAATCTGGTCTTCAAAATGATTGGTCCTTTGCTTGTTACGTTTCACAAGAAGAACTGAAATCTTGGAAATAAGCCTTAAAGGATAATTCTTGGGTTGAAGCAATGCAAGAGGAACTACAACAGTTCAAGAAACTGGGTGTTTGGAGACTTGTTGAAAAACCCGACAACTACAAGAAAATTGGCACCCGTTGGGTTTACAAGTGCAAAAAGGATGATCGTGGAGTGGTCATTCGCAACAAGGCGAGATTGGTTGTTCAGGGCTTTCGTAAAATTGAAGGCATTGATTACAACGAGGTTTATGCACCAGTTGCTCGTCTAGAGGCTATTCGGATCTTTCTAGCTTATGCTTCTTTTAAAGGATTCAAAGTCTATCAGATGGATGTCAAAAGCGCATTCTTACATGGTATTGTTGAAGAAGAGGTGTATGTCGAACAACCTCCAGGTTTCGAAGATCCTATCCATCCCGATCGGGTTTGGTTGCTCAACAAAGCTCTCTACGGGTTACATCAAGCACCGAGGGCTTGGTATGCAACCTTATCTACTTATCTGCTAGAGAACGGTTTTCGCCGGGGTCTTATCGACTGTACTCTTTTCATCAAGGAACAGGATGGAGATCTTTTGTTGGTACAGGTATACGTTGATGATATCATTTTTGGTTCTACTAACGATACTTTGTGCAGGCAATTTGAACGTGTTATGCAGGAGAAGTTCGAAATGAGCGCAATGGGAGAGATGAATTTCTTTTTGGGCCTCCAAGTTCAATAAACTGAGTCTGGAATATTCATCCATCAGACTAAATATGTTGGTGACATCTTGAGCCGATTCCAGATGTCTGACGCAACGCCCATTGGTACCCCACTTCCGATTAATCACGGGATTACTCCGGACTTGAAGGGTGAAAGTGTTAACGCTTCTTATCATCGCGCTATGATCGGATCTCTCATGTATCTCACAGCATCGAGGCCTGCATCATGTATCCAACGTGCCTGCTTGCAAGATATCAAGCTAACCCAAAAGCATCTCATCTTGGAGCTGTTAAAAGGATTTTTCGCTATCTGAAGGGTTTCCTGGACACCGGTCTCTGGTACCCTAAGGATGATAGTTTTGACTTGGTTTCTTTTAGTGATTCAGATTTCGGCGGATTCAAAATAGATGGGAAATCCACAACGGCTGGATGCCAATTCTTAGGAAGTCGCTTAGTCACGTGGCAGTGCAAGAAGCAAACTTGTGTTGCTACATCAACTTGTGAAGCTGAATACATTGCTGCCTCAAGTTGTTGCTCTCAAGTTCTATGGATCCAGCAACAAATGCGCGACTACGGTTTTGAATTCCTATCTACCTATATTTTTGTTGATAATAATGCTGCTTTATCTATCACTAGAAATCCTATTCAACACTCCAAGACCAAGCACATCGAAATTAAGTATCACTTCATACGTGATTGTTTTGACAAAAGATTAATCGATGTTGTTAAAATCCACACTGATGAACAGCGTGCTGATCTGTTTACAAAAGCTTTTGACAAATCTCGTTTTGACTATCTTTTATTGGTCAATGGTATTAAGGTGAAACAAGAGTAAACTTCTGTGTGCTGATCGTTTTTGTAAATATTTTCTTAAGCGTCAAAAATCCAAAAAGATTTTCAGTTTACTTAACTTTTCGCATTTTAGGGGGAGAAATTTCAGAAAATACAAAAACATGTGAAAAACTCAAAAATCCAAAAATATGTTGTTTACTTTCTGTCTTTAAGTTTGAAAAATCAAAAATTCAAAAACAATAGAAAACCAAAAATGAGTTTCTTGGAGAAAAGAAGGGAAAGTGATGATATACACTGGTGTGGTCTGTCAATATGGTCAAACAAAAAAGAAAAATTGAAAAATGATAAGTAGCTTTACTAACGATGTATCGGTAGGCTCACAATTAGACTAAAATGTGCAGGATGATATAAACCTAACAGACTTCAAGTCAGGTGGGAACCATTCATTGGCATATGGCCTTGGTACCGAAATTTCGTTTGATTGATTGTCGAGGTTATGAGATATTCGGTCTTTATGCTGTCTTATCATCTGGGTATCATGGTTGTATCAAACCGTAAAAATAACGGAGACGAAGTCTAGATCTTCCATGATACCATACATACGTGTACATATTGCATTCGACCTCAATAAGTGATCAACAATCACATGTCCACAAAATAAGTGATAATATATCACATTTATCCGGGAGTCAAGTTCGTCTCTCTGCTGTACGAAAGTACTGACCTGTTCACGGACTTGCTCCTGTGCCCTCATGCATCGAAAATCAAGTTCCTCATCAATAAGTGATTCTATCACATAGGGCTTGTTTTCAATCAAAATAAGTGAGTTTCTCACATCTTTTATACGGTCAAACGGATGATAAGCAGTATACTCACCAGTAAGATGAACTCTCGTGCATACCTTGATACGGGAATGTGTCGTGAGTGGATGTACACCGACAAGTAAGTATAACTCTTACCATAAATCATATCTCTTAATTATGATTACATCTGATAAGTTGAGCTTAGGTGGACAACAATACCGATAATTGTGGTAGAATACTTATCTAAAGCTTTAAACGGAAATCAGAAACCGTTTTGACAATGACCGTAAGCTGGTAATGATTCTCTTACCTTGAAACTCGCAAAAAGATTGTTCACTGTACAAATTCTTTATGTTATTGTCTCTCGTTAGTTAAACGTACTTTAATTTGTGTTGTAGTGTAAGTTGTAAAACTTGTTTTGATTAGCCGATGGTTGGTATCTCGAAGTTCTCTGCCGGAAGCCTGAAACCTACTTCATAAAACGTCCTTGCATTTGAAAACTCAATCAAAATGGAAATGTGTTCAAATAAACAAAATCTGTTCAGTGTGCAAAATTTTCATGCCTTAGAGTTTTTGGAAAATGGTGTCGACGAAACTCTGTATGGTCGACGAAACCCCTTAGTTTCGACGAAACACCTGGTCAAAGTCAAAATTTTCAAAATTGGTTAACCCTTGGTTAAACCTGTTTTGGTAATCGACGAAACACCTCGTTTCGTCGAGGTTACGACGAAACGCCCATGGCCCAGTTCGTTTCGTCGTGGGCTAAATTTTAAGGCCCAAGTCCAGCCCAACAGATCCATTTCGTCGAGCCAACAATCCGTTTCGTCGAGATGTTCGTTTCGCCGAAGTAAGGCGGTGTATTTAAAGGGTCCCAGGTCAATTATTTGATCACTTTTTCAAACTTTGCCCTGTTCATCTTCTCCAAACACTCAACCGCCATACCCTTTGCCATACCCATTCTTGAACCCTCAAAACCCTCATTTTACCTTGAAATCTAACAAAATCAAAGGTACAAAAATGTTCCTGATCATGTTTCTAACAAAATGACCCGTCTGTTTTTGTCCGAAACCCTCGGAGACCCTCTTTACTTGATGTTTTTCATGATTTGAGATTGTACTTATTTTGGTTTCTATAAAAAACAGATAGACTTAGGATGTTTTTCTTTGATTGTGATTTGATTTGGGTTATGGGTTGGTCTATGAAACAGGGGATTGATGATTGTTGAAGGTTTAACTGTTTCAAACGGGTTTTTGATCACAAAACATATCTATATTACATTTTGGGTGTGTTTCCAACTTGGGTTGGGTTAAACAAAGTATTGATTTTGGTTTGTGATGATCTGATCATTGTTAAAACTCGATACGGCGAAACACCCAAATTTCTGAAACCCTAACTGTTCAAAAACCCCCTTTACGACGAAACAAACAAGCGACGAAACGCCCTTTGAGATGGATCCGTTTCGTCGAGGTACTGTCGACGAAACGAACTGGTCAACGGTCAACTCTGTTTCATCACACATCATTGAGTTTCGTCGAAGAATCTCTGTTTCGTCGTCCATGCCTTAGCAAATTTTCCATTTTGGTGCTTGTTCACAGAATGTTTGTAACTATGTGTTTAATGTTCATTTGATGTTCAAACATGTTTGTATATAAGTTTAATACACTTATTGTGACATTGTGACTTATTGTGGACATTTTCATATACAGATGGCACCGAAAGAAGGAAAACGTAAGAAACCGACTAAGAAGGAAAACAAGTCGGAAGAGGAGACTATGTCTGAAAAGCGTCATAACCAAATTGCTTTTCTGGATCCGGAAGAAAAGCTCGCTGAACTGAAAGATATCACTAAATGGATAAGGGAGTCGTGAATCAATTATGCTGTTACATTCTCAACGCCTGTCTACAAATCTCTTATCAAAGCGTTCTGGGATTCCGCAAGTGTTGCGCAAGTGGAAGGAAAGGAAGTTATACAGGGTCGTGTAAATGATGTGGATGTTATTGTATCTCCGGATATCTTGAACGATGTTTTACAGCTACAAGACCATCCGGATGCTCCATATTCTGTACCTATCATGTGTACGCGAGGCTGCTTGTTACGAATTAAGTGTACAGGAGACCTCTTCAGCAATCAAATCAACAAGGGTGATCTGCCGTTGCGCTACAAGTTTCTATTACACGTTCTCATCCAGTGTCTTAGCAATAGACGTGCCAGATACGATATGGCAGGCAATGATATTGTAGGGCTTATGGTTGCTTTGGTGCTGAACAAACCTTTCAGCATATCAAAGTACATCTTCAGCAATATGAAAAAGAATATGACGAGGACTAGAAGTAGAATAACCGGGAACAAGTTCTGGATGTATCCGCGGTTTCTTCAAATGATCATGAATGTTCAACATCCTGGTCTTCCTAAAGCCGACAATGACATTCTGAAGATAGAAACAATGAACTTCAATTCATTAAGGATAATCAAGAACCTTGCATCCAAAAGATACAAAGAAAGCGATCCTCCAAGGAAGTTGATCGGTGCGCTAGGGAATCCAGATTACGTTGCTCTAGCTGATGATAAATGGCGTCATGATGACAGCCAATCTGATAACGAAGAGCCGGAGTTGAAGAGAAAAATGGTTGAAAAGTTTGGTCCAGATCCAGTGGATTCTGAGTCGTCGAAAAGTGATAGTGAAGACGATGGTGATGATGGTGGTGGGAGGCGCCGTTGGTGCATCTAGTACTGGTGCGACTGGTGGTACATCAGCTGGCGATGATGAAGAGGATTCTGATTCGGATGATCATCTTATTGAGCCTGGATACGAAATGTATCTCGATGAACGTGGTGTTAAAAGATACAGGAGGATTAGACAGGAAGATGATACTGAATACGTTCCAGAAGATACTGAAGCGGAACGTTTAAAGAAAAGGAAAGCTGAGAAAGCTGCTGAACGTCAAAAGAAGAAATCAAGAAGATACTTGAGTACCTCTGCTCGGCAATCTGTTCCTCAAGAGCCTGTTCAAGAAACTCCTGTGGTATCTTCAGCTCCTGAAATTCCAATAGTAATTCTTCAAGCTACGCCACAAAGATCAATGGCGTCTGCAATTAGAGCGACTACCTCTTAGCCCAGTTCGGAACGTCAAAGGATATTCTCAGAAATGTCTCAAGACGAGAAGAACAACTTTCTATTCTCTCAATTTGAAGCGGCTGTAGATCGTATTCAGAGGCAAACTGATTTCATTAGAATCACGAAGAACGATCAGCTCAGTCAATTAGTGGAAATAAATAAGTTGAAGTCCATTGTTGATCAACAACAAACTGTGATAGATCGGCAACAAGCTGAGATTGATCAACTCAAAGCTGAGAATGTACACTTGAAAGCTGCAGACGAAGAGAGAGAGAGAAGTAGCTCTATACTTCAAAAGTTGGCTGAGGATCTGAAAGGAAGATGTGATTTCATGAAATAGTGGTACGACTCTCGTAACACAACTATAGCTGATGGAGTAAAAAAGATCACTGCAGGCTATGAGTTCCTTCGAAAGCGCGTTGCTACTCTATGGGACGATCGATGTAAGCAACAAGAGGTTATGAAGAAAAATGATGATGATCCTGAAGATCAAGGGAATCCTGACCCTTCTGCTACATCACAGCAGCCACCAGTCACTACATCCACTGAAATCATTGTTGCTCAGCCGCCAGCGATCGAATCTACTCAAGGAACCTCCTCTGGAATAGTTCAACAGATTGAAGGTACATCTTTTTTTCCAAGCAGTGCTGATCTTGCATTGCAGGTTGTTCATCCAATCACTGGGGAATTACTTGAAGAAGGAGAAATTATAGAGGATCTTTCACATGAGCAGTTACTTGCTCTAAACGCAATGAAAGAGATTGATGATGCTGAGATTGATAAGATACCGAGTGAGCCTGAGACTACTGATGTTGAAAACATTGAAGAAATTGTTTTTGAGGGAAATGAGAAGAAGTCCTCGTATGTGCCTAAAGACGGGACTGAATTCGCTCCTTTCGATGAAGAATGGTTAAAAGAAAATGTGGACGTCATAGATGAGCATCTAAAGAACCGTGATACTTCTGAAAATGCCGCATATGCGTTCTCCGAGTGGCGAAAACAGTTCTTACCAAAGGTTTCCAAGCCTGTGCCAGATGTTGCACAAGTTGATTACTTACAGTTCGAGAAAGCGAAGCCGAGTGGAAGAATCCTCTGTTGGATGTTCGTCAAGGAAATACATTGCGTCGCCATCAAACGAGAATTTGGAATTCAATACTTCCGATCGTTGCTGAGCATACTATCTTTGCCTTTTTACGATGTGGCAGCATTGACGAAGATTGAGCTCATTAATCGCTCAAACTTTGAAGGCGCAACTTTATTCGAACGGCTGATAAAGATGAACAAGAAGTCTGGCTGGAAAGACGAGTCATACAAGCCTCAGTTCCCTATTTATCAGCAAATCAAGTTTACTCTTGATCCAGCAACAAACACGGGTCGCTACAGGCTTGTGTATCAGCCTGCGAGAGTTGTAGATAAATCCCATTAATGCCGATGCCTCAGAACTTTCTCGATGAAATGGCGTTATGGTGCTACGACTCAGATACGCACGAGGCGGTGATTGTCTTTAAGGGCGATCGTGAGAATTTCAGAATGTTGGATCCGATGTGGATCGTCAACATGTCCGCGTCCGACATTGACAAGTTATATCGGCACGACATTTTCTACGAAGACAAGGACGCGCATCAAGCGTTGCGATTTCAGCGCGTCGCTTGCTTCTGCTACTACCGAGGGATTCACGCTGGCAGTTCGTGGTCCGAACAACACTGAAGATTGAAGATTTGAAGACCAAAGACGAGTAACAGACAAGGGGGAGTTTGTTGGTGCACCTTTTTGTGTCTGTAACTAGTCTTGTTTAACGTTGTAATTTGTACGGTCTTTTAACGCTTATCGAGTCTGTATTTACCGTCGACCAAGTCGGATATCCTCCTATCCGCTTGTGTCCGACTTATTTGTCTCTATTTGGTATGTAATGTATACGAACAATGCATGTTGCATATAAGGGTAAAACTGTCTTTAGTTTAAGTGCTTATATGTTGCTGTTGTTTGCTGTCTGTTTGCAGCAAACAACACAACTTTTGCAGCCTTCGACGAAACACCTTGTGTTTCGTCGAACACATAACGAAGAAACTCACAATGACCATTACATCTCGTTTCGTCGTGATCAGCGACGAAACTGACTTGTTTCGTCGACTGTTGGGCTTCTTCAGGCCCAATGACTGGCCCAATGTTGTTTCGTCGAGCCCACTCTTGGTTTCGTCGATGTCTGGCCCAGGCTGCTATATAAACACTTTCTGGTTTCACTTTGAAACTAGATAAGAGCATACCCTGAAAGTCATTCTGTCAAACTATGTGTGTATCAGTTGTTCTTGGTTCTTATCCCATTTAATCAATAGATTGCGTTTCATTGCTTATACCGTGTGTGTTATTTACTGTTTTTGATTTGGCATCGTTACGGGGATTCCGCACCCGTGACATTGTTTGTTATAAACAAGGATTCGGTTTTCGTTATCGATCCTCAGATTTCGGGACCTACAAAACAGTTAACAAAAAGGTTTACAAAAAGAGGATAAACTCACATTGCTATTTTTGGTACTTCCTTTGTGGTTTCCTGGTTATAATGTCACACCCCGACTTTCCACGTGTCACCGGTGGGCCCGGTGGGGAGTATCGTGACGTGGTTGGCAACACAATAGTCAAACAACACAATATATAAATGCACAGCGGAAGCAAAAGATGAATATATTACAATCTGAATATAAAGTAATATCGAGTATTACAATGGAAAGTAAAGGATCCACAGGCGGATCTTAAAATATAAATATTGTTCAACAGACTTTAGACGCCTAGAACTTGCAATATTCCTTATTAACGTCCTGAGCAGCTTCCAGCCTATTACGTACTTGTACCTGTCACTTAGACTTTTGAAAATACGTCAGTTTTCACTGGTAAATACACTCAACTGACTCATTTGGAAAGAGTTTAAGAAAATTGATTTAGATGCACCAGGCACAAAATATTTTGACACTTTGATTAAAATGCACAGAGGCAAAATTAGTCTTTTATACTTGGGACAATCATATTTATAATCTTGTATACAGATTTACATGTTCGTTGTACGTTCAGGGCCCGATGTAGAAACCGAGTCAGATTAACAGACACGCCACAAGTATAGGCCCACAAGAGAGTGAGATACCGTTATTACTTAAGTAACTGTCAGGTGTATGCCTACACCCCGTGCTTAAGACGTGGCCATTTTATAATACAATGATGTCAGGGATATCTGGGACATGGTCATTAACCCCTAAAGGCTTTTATTTCAAACAATACAGATTAAACCGGGTTACCTCAATAATTTAACCACAATAAGATTAAATATTCAATACCCGACCAAGCGGTATCATTATACCGTATCCCAAGCCCGTATAGGGAAAATAAGTTAAGGGTATTTACCTGAGCTAGCTCCTGTCTTAAATAGCAAGAATTAATAACTCAGCCGTATTCACTTAAGTAAGCGTAGGTACAATTTACCGGAAGGCTCTAGTCTGGAATGATGGTATAAATAACCAATTAGAATGCTAACGGGTCTTTAATTAAGCCTAAGCTTAGACCGGTTAGTCTTGAGGAAAATATACGGTTCAAACGCATGATTAAGCGAAGACCGGAATAGAATGTGTTTTAGGCCCGAAAAGTTTGAAGACTTGTATAATATGGGTATTTCATACACATTCTGGATTTTGAGATAAAACCAATAAGGTTTGACCCGTTTCGGCTAATTTATGTAAACTAGTTACATAAATCGTACCGAACGCGTAAGAAGCGTAACGGGTATTCATGAGAGCCATATACAGGTTTCCTTAGTTAATTATGCCTCAACTATGTTGTGATATCAGTAAGATGTCTTTCATTATGCCCGAAATGTATTTAAAGACAAACTATGCCCCGTAGGGGTAGTTTGGTCATTTAAAAGGTTATAAAAGAGTTTAAGTATTTACCTGAGTTACAGGTCTGATATAATCAGCAAAAATACTTATTTTACTAAGTTATAACAGTAGGGTAAAGTATATATGTGAAATTTATCAATTATAACCAAACTATGCACCGTAGGGGTATTTTGGTAATTTCACATAAGCCGAAAAGCTCAAAACCGAAGTCTGAGTTTAACAACTTTTGCTTACTGTTAAAATATTATAATTTACCTCAAATATCAGTAGGTATCACCCTTAGTATGTTTAAAATAGTTCTAGTACATACTAGGCGTTAAAAACGCTTAATTAGGCGATTAGAAGCCGTTTTCGGGTTCTATATAGAAATCTGATATTTTTATTATTCCAGGAGGTTTAAAATAATTTATTTATCATATGTAATCAGTAGCAAAAGGTTTGGAGTCAATTAGATATGTAAAACTCATTTTATAGCCCGTAAGGGCAAAACCGACAATTACCGGATTAAGCCTATGACTACTAGTTATGCTCAGCCTAAAATTAATTAAAAATCTTTAAAAATCCCAAAATAATATATTATATCAGTGGGTAATAAGCTTGATATCAAAAAGTAGGCTTAACTAGGCTATACGCTAATTACGCCGTTTAATTAACAAAAGGCCTTCAATTTACGCTAATGAGCATAACTCTTATTCTACACCTCAAACTGATGTCAAACTTTGCATACAAGTTTATATATTAGTAATTAAAGTTTCTATTCTTTTACATTTTCAAAAATCACGTTTTAAGAGGAAAAGGGCATAATGGTCAACATATGAGCAATTAACGGAATCATGCGTATTAATCGGTTAACTAATGAACCATGGTGTATAATCACAGAGGGTTATACTAGCATGTAACCTGGTCCAAATGAAGCTTTTAGGTATTTCTTAATCATACCAAAATGGGTCAGAACTGAAGTCAAAGCAAAAGTCAAAGCTTTGCGACTTTCGGTTTCGAACCGGGTCTAAATAGTAAATTGTCGGGTTGAACATGTTTAGACATGTTCTTACACTAATTACCAAGTTATCTTAATGATCAAACAGGTAGTATGTGTTCTACATTGCTAATTATGCATAAATTGTAATTTACACATTCTGTTGACTTTTTAAATACAAGTTTGACCCGACATTTGACCTAGTTAGAGTGGGAATCAGGGGGAACCCTTTTAAGGGTTTATTACCCACATAATTACCAACTTATAACTACTTTTGATTCGACTAATCACTGGACCATTAGTGATTAATCTTAAAGTCAACCGTTAATTACGACGGTTTGACTTTTAAGCTAATACTAAGCTAAAACTTAATCAAGGAAGGTCAAGGTTGCTTACCAAAGTCCTAATTACGATTAGGGATGCTTGGTGTCTGCTCTTGAGCTCCATAAATGCTCCACAATTGCAGATGAAGGTGTGATCAAAGTTGTTGCACATGAGGGCCTTTTATAGTGTTTAATCTTGCACAAGATCTTGCCACACAACTCTAGCAATGTTCTTAGATCATTGACATGTGCCCCGAAGTCCTAAAAGCATGTAGGAGTCGCCCTTAAAGTGAAAATATCTGATCTAGCTCGTTTCCAAGGCTGAACAGCCAAGTTTCCCGATTTGCTGCATCTGGGCGACCCTTACGGACCGTAAGGGTGGACCTTTACGGTCCGTAAGCCTGTTATCTGGGCAACATTTTCTTTTTCAGTTTGCATCCCTGGCTCTTGGTCCTTCGAAAGGTCAATTCACCTTTATTCTTGCATTTTGAGCCCCTCTAATTGACTTATAAGGTTTCAAGTCTTATACCCACTTTGTTAAGTCCTTGGTTAACTTGGTTATCACCCGAAAAGTCATAACTTTCAACGTTGACACTTTAACCCCACGCATACGAATTTGATCATAACTTTCTCATACGATAACGAAACTTTATGAAATTTTAATCGTGCATTCTAGTGAGCATAATTAACAGTTACAAAGCTTCGGGTTTGTCAAAAGGTCACTCAGAGGTATAACTTAAACATGTTGACACATTTAACCCCTGTAGTTTGTAATCTCTCACTTTTAGCTTCGCATGATCCATGATTTATTCGTTTGATGCTATAAACATCTTGTAGGGTTAATGTACAATATATTTATTCGCTGTTGACATTTAGAACTCGTATTTTCATATACTTTTCAAGTTTGTCAACTTTAGTCCCTCAATAACATTCTTTCACACGTTCAATCATATGACATGTGTCAACTCATTATAGGACGTGAATTTTCGAGGTGTTACATCCTCACCCCCTTAAAAGAAATCTCGACCTCGAGATTTGTTAAAGTAAAGGAAGTATTTTCCGCCTCATATTGGGCTTAATCTTCCTCAGTACCTTTGAGCCTCTAAGGCACACCAATTAACCTTTATAATAGGTACATGTATCTTTTTGGAGCTTCTAATCCTGTCGATCCTTAATCAACACAAGTTGCTCATCATATTATAAATCTGCATATCATATTGTGATAATGCTTCTTGACTTATTGGCGAAACACATCCTTCAATCACTGATGTGCAATGTATTGCGAGCTCCGCCAAGCTCTTTAAATAGGTTTTAGCTTAAAGGCTACCTGATCTTGATACATTCGATTTCCTTCGAATGATTCTATATATTCAGAGCTTAACTAGCCTGATAGTTTTAACAATTTGGCACTCCCTTCCTTAACAAGAATTCAGGAGGTTTGCTACTTTCATTAATCCTTGATTTTTCTGCCGAATACTGGCATCTTACAGATGATTATGAATTTGCGTGATCTTATTTGTTGTTTCTAATGCAACCTCCAGATCCTGATAATTGGACGTACCAATCTATTGTCTAAACACTAGATGTTTAACATTCCATCTATACAAGGTCTTCAAGGGAGTAGCCTTGATACTTATGTATCATCTATTATAGAAAGTTTATCTTAAGGTGAGATGGTTATTTCAACCATTGCTCAAAACAATTTTTAAGGAGTAGCTAATCCTTACAGTTGGTTGATCAAATCGATGATCCTGGGCAGCTGATGGCAAATTCTTAATCGTTACCAAATTAGGGCTGCGGTAATTAGTATATCAACGATATGAATCGTCTTTCTTATTTAATAACATAACATCCTCAGAATATTGAGTCAGGCAATATGAGCCTATGTCTTAAAACTTACTTAATCAGGGTTTCGATTATTCCAAAATCAATATGGAATTTTCACAACACTCTAACCCAAAGCGGGATGTTAATCTTAACTCTACTTGCCTCTCGGGAGGTAAACATGGTAGTCTTAGGAGAAGGCAATTAAAATACCAGGAGGTTACAGAGATTTCCATATCTCAGGCTCCAGTTCACCCATCATAGCTTGTGTCAAATAAGTGACAACTTTTATGTTACTAGTCCACGAATTCCTTAATCGGGAACATTTACTTAGGCAACTCCATTCTGGATATCTTCTTTGAATACTATTAGTTGACTTTAGTACCATATTATCATTGGGATATCTCAGGAGTTCCATGTATTAAACCTCCATACTGATCAGGCATGGAAGCAATCTATGGAACTTATTAAGATACATCAATTTTCATACGGCGGTTTTGTCATACCATTTGGTATTCGTAATCAATAGGGATTAAAGAGATATCTATTACATGCGAATGCCCTTTATCTATAGGGAGGGTACATTAGAATTTTTTACAGATTTAGGAACAGAAAAATTAGCTCCTATTACTAAATGAATCAATTTCTTGGTTGCGATACGACAACTGCTATTCATCATCCTCATGGCTTTATATACTAACCATGGTTTCATTAAACCATACAGGCCAATATAGCATTAACATTCTTAATGAACGTTATTTAATATATATCAATTTTACTTAGCCTAGGTCACAAAAGACCATTTATGGCATTTAAAGTTTGGTCCTAATCCATCATCTTTTTTTTTTTGACAGGGGATCAAAATGTCACATCTGTTTTTATTATAGTGATGAATTTGGATAGCTTGAAAGCTTGCCATAAGGATATCAGAAAAGAGTGATTCCTAATAGATATAAAATATCAATCTAAGATTTGTTGGAGCATTTTCTATAGTGTCATCGGCCAATTTCTATCTTACGTTAAATGACCGGAGTCCTAATCAGGCTGAGACAACAGTTCTCAATATTTATCGCTTCTTATAGAATCAAATTTGTCAGTATCAAATAAACTTCTGTATAAACTGCTTGATAAGGAAGGTACCTGCTATAGAGTCATCATCTTGCACCATTTCCTGGGCGTTTATCTGGAAAACTTATGCGTTTGTTCTCTTGGCCTCTTCAGGCTTCTTCTGATTCCTAGGGCAGTTGGTCCTGATATGCCCCTTCTCGTTGCAACCATAACAGGTTGCATCTTTCAATTTCTTGCAATCCAAGGTTGTATGTTCCCTAGACTTGCAAATCCCACACGGTAGAGGCTGAGATTCAAATCTGCATTTCCCGAGGTGGTATTTCCTACAGGTTTCGCACCTGGTCTTCTCAACCGACTGCTGGCTGTCTCTTTTAAACCCGGAACTCTTCTTATCGGAGCGATGAGAATTCCCATCCTCCCTTTTACGCTTTCCTTCTTTAGAGGCTTTGGCAGCCTTGTTTCTAACCACATCGAGTGTGAGAGATAGCGACAGATCTGCCACTGACCTGAATGTAGTAGGTCTTGAAGCCTTAACACTGGCTTTGATTTCTGGGGCTAAACCCCCAATGAAGCGAGCAATTCTCTTGGGTTCTGGTGTTACTAGGTAAGGAACCAGTCTGGACAGGGTATTGAAACGGGTGAGGTAAGCTTGACAATCTAAGTTTGTCATAACCAATGATAAGAAATCTGACTCGATACTCTCAACCTCATGTTGAGGGCAGTAGTTCTCCATAATGAGAGCAAAAAACTGTTCCCATGACATGTTGTAAAGTGGGATCTTCCCAGCAGCTTGAATGAGAGCCTTCCACCATGCTAGTGCCTCTCCCTTGAACGATTGGGATACATACTTTACTACATCCCTTTCAGCACAACCGCCGATGTCAACCACCGTGTCCATTTCATCCAACCAGGTCATACAATCTACTGCTCCTTTCTCCCCAGTGAAGTCCCGAGTTTTGCAGGAAACAAAGTATTTATAGGTACAGGACTTGGTATGCGGTTCATTACCGAACACTATCCTCTTGGATGGAACACTTTGTTGACCAGATGAATGTCGATCATCATCCTTCTTTGGTTCTTCTTTCTTAGAGGGCGGTGGCTTGCTGTGAGCCTCCGAATAAGTCTTAGGGTCAGACTTAGAGTGGGGTACAGATGAGGCTTTACTATTAGTCTCACTATACTCCCTAAATTGCTCCTCTACAGCTTTAGATACAGCTGAATCAATCAATGTACGAAGTTCTCCTCTGGTTATATTAATCCTTTCATCATCGCGGTTTTCCAGAGGGTGAGTGTTCTTTTCCTTTGACCTAGCCATGTAGCTTTAAATGCTACATAAAAATCAAAAAAGGGCAAGGTTTATATGGAAGCTTTTATAGTTTTATCGTTTTAAACGATTTATTAACCATGGTAATATAAACCATATTGGTTAATTTGTTAGTTATATTTAATTAATATTTCCATTATAATTTACCCTAGTTATGAAACATTAAGGATATTAAGGTGGCACAAAGGGCCTAGTCACAACGACAGTTTTAAATTTACAAGCCATGATTTCAGAGAATCGAGGCATTAAGGTTTGAATCAAAGTTCATTACCCTTTTCTGGACAGAGAGTCAAAGACTACTACTGTCTTTAGTCCCTTAGGACAATAAGTATGGCCCGTGGGCATTTCATCACTCATGGATGTTTATAATATGATCATCTTCATTTGATGATATTAGTCAGGATTGCATTGATCATACAAACTATTATGCTTGGACGTAGTCCAACATCTTTAGACGGGGGTCAGAGACCAGCACGGTCGTTGTCTTATCGGACAACAAGTTTGGCCCGTAGGCATTTCATCACTAATGGATGATTATTTCAAACGAGGGAATTTAGATTAAACCCCTTTTTTAAAAGATGGCCTGTGTGACTTTAACGATTCACAGTTTACCAAAAATGTTAACGTACTTATAGATGTTAACAGGGATTGGAATCCTTTGGATAGGTTTTACCGTCTGGGCCATGTCTGCAATGACATTTAGGCTAGGTTTTACCATCTTGGCCATGTCTGCATTGACATTTAGGCTAGGTTTTACCATCTTGGCCATGTCTGCAAATGACATTTAGGCTAGGTTTTACCTTTAAGATTCCTTTAATATTTAACGTAGAATAATCTTAAATTGAAATGTTAATAAGGGTCTGAATCTAATTGTGGAACTACCGTCTTGGCCCTGCCTTAAAATGACACATGAGCTAGGTCTTGTCCTTTTTAGATATTGCCATTTTATTATAATGGTAGATTTTATAATATAGAAATGATATTTTTAATAAAATCGTTCCTTTAAAATTTAAACAAGTATATGGTTGCCCTAAACGGGACTTCTACAAAAATGACTTGCCCATGCAAGAGCTAATCAGAAAATAATCAAGGAAGTAATTAAAAGACAATGAAACGAATTGGAATTTGTCCTATGTTCTTGTCTAGACTCAAGAATGTGCAACTGTATAACTGAGATTAAACGCAAAAGGCTAGCGTTTAATTCACTCAGTGTTGGCTCTGATACCAACCTGTCACACCCCGACTTTCCACGTGTCACCGGTGGGCCCGGTGGGGAGTATCGTGACGTGGTTGGCAACACAATAGTCAAACAACACAATATATAAATGCACAGCGGAAGCAAAAGATGAATATATTACAATCTGAATATAAAGTAATATCGAGCATTAAAACGGAAAGTAAAGGATCCACAGGCGGATCTTAAAATATAAATATTGTTCAACAGACTTTAGACGCCTAGAACTTGCAAGATTCCTTATTAACGTCCTGAGCCGCTTCCAGCCTATTACGTACTTGTACCTGTCACTTAGACTTTTGAAAATACGTCAGTTTTCACTGGTAAATACACTCAACTGACTCATTTGGAAAGAGTTTAAGAAAATTGATTTAGATGCACCAGGCACAAAATATTTTGACACTTTGATTAAAATGCACAGAGGCAAAATTAATCTTTTATACTTGGGACAATCATATTTATAATCTTGTATACAGATTTACATGTTCGTTGTACGTTCAGGGCCCGATGTAGAAACCGAGTCAGATTAACAGACACGCCACAAGTATAGGCCCGCAAGAGAGTGAGATACCGTTATTACTTAAGTAACTGTCAGGTGTATGCCTACACCATGTGCTTAAGACGTGGCCATTTTATAATACAATGATGTCAGGGATATCCGGGACATGGTCATTAACCCCTAAAGGCTTTTATTTCAAACAATACAGATTAAACCGGGTTACCTCAATAATTTAACCACAATAAGATTAAATATTCAATACCCAACCAAGCGGTATCATTATACCGTATCCCAAGCCCGTATAGGGAAAATAAGTTAAGGGTATTTACCTGAGCTAGCTCCTGTCTTAAATAGCAAGAATTAATAACTCAGCCGTATTCACTTAAGTAAGCGTAGGTACAATTTACCGGAAGGCTCTAGTCTGGAATGATGGTATAAATAACCAATTAGAATGCTAACGGGTCTTTAATTAAGCCTAAGCTTAGACCAGTTAGTCTTAAGGAAAATATACGGTTCAAACACATGATTAAGCGAAGACCGGAATATAATTTGTTTTAGGCCCGAAAAGTTTGAAGACTTGTATAATATGGGTATTTCATACACATTCTGGATTTTGAGATAAAACTGATAAGGTTTGACCCGTTTCGGCTAATTTATGTAAACTAGTTACATAAATCGTACCGAACGCGTAAGAAGCGTAACGGGTATTCATGAGAGCCATATACAGGTTTCCTTAGTTAATTATGCCTCAACTATGTTGTGATATCGGTAAGATGTCTTTCATTATGCCCGAAATGTATTTAAACACAAACTATGCCCCGTAGGGGTAGTTTGGTCATTTAAAAGGTTATAAAGGAGTTTAAGTATTTACCTGAGTTACAGGTCTGATATAATCAGAAAAAATACTTATTTTACTAAGTTATAACATTACGGTAAAGTATATATGTGAAATTTATCAATTATAACCAAACTATGCACCGTAGGGGCATTTTGGTAATTAAACATAAGCCGAAAAGCTCAAAACCGAAGTCTGAGTTTAACAACTTTTGCTTACTGTTAAAATATTATAATTTACCTCAAATATCAGTAGGTATCACCCTTAGTATGTTTAAAATAGTTCTAGTACATACTAGGCGTTAAAAACGCTTAATTAGGCGATTAGAAGCCGTTTTCGGGTTCTATATAGAAATCTGATATTTTTATTATTCCAGGAGGTTTAAAATAATTTATTTATTATATGTAATCAGTAGCAAAAGGTTTGGAGTCAATTAGATATGTAAAACTCATTTTATAGCCCGTAGGGGCAAAACCGACAATTACCGGATTAAGCCTATGACTACTAGTTATGCTCAGCCAAAAATTAATTAAAAATCTTTAAAAATCCCAAAATAATATATTATATCAGTGGGTAATAAGCTTGATATCAAAAAGTAGGCTTAACTAGGCTATACGCTAATTACGCCGTTTAATTAACATAAGGCCTTCAATTTACGCTAATGAGCATAACTCTTATTCTACACCTCAAACCGATGTCAAACTTTGCATACAAGTTTATATATCAGTAAGTAAAGTTTCTATTCTTTTACATTTGCAAAAATCACGTTTTAAGAGGAAAAGGGCATAATGGTCAACAAATGAGCAATTAAAGGAATCATGCGTATTAATCGGTTAACTAATGAACCATGGTGTATAATCACAGAGGGTTATACTAGCATGTAACCTGGTCCAAATGAAGCTTTTAGGTATTTCTAAATCATACCAAAATGGGTCAGAACTGAAGTCAAAGCAAAAGTCAAAGCTTTGTGACTTTCGGTTTCGAACCGGGTCTAAATAGTAAATTGTCGGGTTGAACATGTTTAGACATGTTCTTACACTAATTACCAAGTTATCTTAATGATCAAACAGGTAGTATGTGTTCTACATTGCTAATTATGCATAAATTGTAATTTACACATTCTGTTGACTTTTTAAATACAAGTTTGACCCGACATTTGACCTAGTTAGAGTGGGAATCAGGGGGAACCCTTTTAAGGGTTTATTACCCACATAATTACCAACTTATAACTACTTTTGATTCGACTAATCACTGGACCATTAGTGATTAATCTTAAAGTCAACCGTCAATTACGACGGTTTGACTTTTAAGCTAATACTAAGCTAAAACTTAATCAAGGAAGGTCAAGGGTGCTTACCAAAGTCCTAATTACGATTAGGGATGCTTGGTGTCTGCTCTTGAGCTCCAGAAATGCTCCACAATTGTAGATGAAGGTGTGATCAAAGTTGTTGCACATGAGGGCCTTCTATAGTGTTTAATCTTGCACAAGATCTTGCCACACAACTCTAGCAATGTTCTTAGATCATTGACATGTGCCCCTAAGTCCTAAAAGCATGTAGGAGTCGCCCTTAAAGTGAAAATATCTGATCTAGGTCGTTTCCAAGGCTGAACAGCCAAGTTTCCCGATTTGCTGCATCTGGGCGACCCTTACGGACCGTAAGGGTGGACCTTTACGGTCCGTAAGCCTGTTATCTGGGCAACATTTTCTTTTTCAGTTTGCATCCCTGGCTCTTGGTCCTTCGAAAGGTCAATTCACCTTTATTCTTGCATTTTGAGCCCCTCTACTTGACTTATAAGGTTTCAAGTCTTATACCCACTTTGTTAAGTCCTTGGTTAACTTGGTTATCACCCGAAAAGTCATAACTTTCAACGTTGACGCTTTAACCCCTCACATACGAATTTGATCATAACTTTCTCATACGAAAACGAAACTTTATGAAATTTTAATCGTGCATTCTAGTGAGCATAATTAAGAGTTACAAAGCTTCGGGTTTGTCAAAAGGTCAATCAGAGGTATAACTTAAACATGTTGACACATTTAACCCCTGTAGTTTGTAATCTCTCACTTTTAGCTTCGCATGATCCATGATTTATTCGTTTGATGCTATAAACATCTTGTAGGGTTAATGTACAATATATTTATTCACTGTTGACATTTAGAACTCGTATTTTCATATACTTTTCAAGTTTGTCAACTTTAGTCCCTCAATAACATTCTTTCACACGTTCAATCATATGACATGTGTCAACTCATTATAGGACGTGAATTTTTGAGGTGTTACATATAATATATTAATTAAACAATGCACACGCGTTAGTATAATAACCCAATTTACATTAGTTATACCCTCCCCGAGACAGAAACTCCAACGACTACGACGGGCAGAGCCTCGACAGACGTTACGGAGCACTAGATCAATCGAGCAGCGTATCTAATACGTAACCGGGGTTAAAATACTTACAACGAGGCAAAGCTTCGCTATTTTAGTGGGTATAATGCCCGGGTATAACTTCTACATTATAGAAATTGAGAGAGAGTTGATATTTCTGAACGATTTCCAAATGACAGCCGATCCCTTCTATTTATAGGGTCTGATCCAGACTTCCTCGCGGCCCGCGTAAGCCGAAGGCATAGCCTTCGCGGCCTACGACATAGAGTTATAGGGGATAGGGTTGCTGATTCGCCAGTTGTAGACTCGACACGATGCTGACACGTGGCAGCTTAGGGTGTCGCCCTTACCTTGAGCTGTCGCGTCCCACGTAGCCCGAAGACAAGGTCTTCGCGGCCCGCGAGCGACCCTTAGAAATTGTTTTTATTTAATTTTTAATGAAATAAAAGTATTTTGGGCCATTTCTTGTATACGGGGTGTATTTTAGGATGTTTAGGGGTGCCAGGGGTGTTTTAGGAGTGTTGTTATATTATTTAACAAAATATATAATGCACTCGCATTAAGTATAGTAACCCAATTCAACTTTATCCCTACGTCGCGAGATAGAACCCCAACGAAGTTAGTCGGGTAGAGCCTTGACATTCGTTACAGGGCCCTACGTCAATCGGACAGGGTATCAGTGATCAAGGGTTAAAACACTTAAAACGGGGCAGGGCTTTTGAAATTTTATAGGGGTTAATTACTAAATCAAAAAATGGAGTGTATTAGAGTAACAAAAGAGAGCGACCTGAAGAAAATGGAATGAGCACATGAAGTGTTGGATGATATCTTCTATTTATATTGTAGTAAAGCTTAAAGCTCACGCCAAACTTGGTCCACGTCCCATTTTCATTTAATGCAACATTTGATTTTTTTATTATTTTATGTTTTATAATTAATATATATATATATTAATTTAACTGCTTCACTTATTTAGCACTTATAACTTCTAAAATATGACGTTTTATAAGACAATGAATATGTCATTAGAACGAGAATATTTTTGTCTACATTTTGACCAAAGTTTCATTAAAAACGGAGTAGGTTCAAATATAATGTATTTTTATAGTTAAATTATTAAAAGGTTCCTAGGCCCTTCTAGGTAATTTCATGTTTCTAATAGTCAATTTACCCATGATTTATCCGTTTAATAACATAAGTTTTTATATTCTTTATCTTATATTTTGTAAATAAAATTTTTGGGAATGTTACAGATTATTTGTCCAAATCTTTCAAATACTTTTCTCTGTCTGGCATTTTATCGAAAGCATTTGTCTATTTAATTATTTGTTGCCGCTCCAGATTGTATTCGAATAGAATGAACTTACTTAGATATCTGTGCGTCAGGAGATGAAGTTGTGAATTCTGCCTATTGTTTACTTCATCTTCTTTCACAAACCCAGTCACCCATGGTGTTTTCCCCCCTTTGTATGTTTCCATATGACACATTGTAGACACTCCACAGTCTACAGCATTATTCCCCGTCCTCCATTCCATCTCCTTTCTTTCTATGACCGATGTTTCAAGTGCTTTTATAGCTGGTGTTGGTTTTAAAGCTTTCCGTAGGTATAAAACCAATACCCTTCTCTGTAACACAGCAACATTGTGTCAGTAGCTTTACATAAATATAACTTGTATATCAAGAAGTTTTTGTATTACCAGTGTATCTGGAAGCCCCTTGTATCTAACCTTAAACTCTTGTTCAGCTGCTGAATTGTCAATCAGCTCAATTTTTTCTGGTTTTCAAGTGGAAGCACAAGACATAGAAGTGGTCACCTTGAAGTACCGGAATAAACACCAATTCAACCGAATCAAGTTTTTTTACCTCATATTTCAGTATTATGTCTTCAAAATTTGAGGTAAATACGTTTAGACGTTGGTTGTCTGTGTAAGTCTCCTCCTTGTACATGATATTCGGCTGTATGTTATGTAATTAGAATGAATGTTAACTAATGTTTTAGAAGGTATTTTGTACATGCGAAATTAGTACATAAAAAATAATATTTGAAAATTTTTCAGATGCGAATTGCTTATATACTCTATGCGAAATCTCTATAGTATGCGAAATGTTGTTTTTTTTTTCACAGGAAATGTATCTACTGTTCTACATGCAATTTGATTATACTTATTATGCGAAATCATTGAATATGCATTTTTTATTTTGATTTCAAATGCCAAAATATTTAGACAAACATACCATCATTGTGCTAAATAAGAAGAGTCTGTACGGTGATGATTTTCTATCCATCTTCTTCTCTTCAAGGTTGAGAACATCCACAAATGAATCTATTCCATTTGATGCTACGTACTGACCCCTGTAGAAGCTTTCAAAGATACCTTTGAATGTGCAAACCCCAGTTTTTGATCGGTAAAATACAGCCCTGCCAGGCAAAAATTAAATAATTAAATATTTTGAGTGTATATATATAGATGTTTGTTAGTTGATATAATTGTTTTACTTACTCTTTGTTTGCAAATGTAGAAAATGTGTATCGAATCACACTTAATTCTTGATTCAAGAGTGCTTCGTGCATGTTTACCACTTTGTTGCAGAAATGGGAACAAAATGCTTCTCCAAGGTCTGCACATCTTTTCTCATTTCGAATCCTGGCGGGCTCTATTGTCTTATAAAGGAGTTCATTTAACCCATTTGGTACAACTTCTGTACCGGCTTTTTGTTTTGCAGCTTGAGTTGGTTTTGTGTTTTTTCTCCTCCTACCTGTTTTTTTCCTTTATTTTCTACCATGCTGGGTCCGAGGCTCAAAAGCGACTCAACTGATTGCAATTCCTCAGCCGTCACCTGAGGGCATACCACTTCTTGTTCCTTCTCAACTTCGATACCTGAATCGGTTTGTTGGGGGTCCTTCGTGGTATTTTCTCCTAAAGAAACTTCTTCCGGTTCTTGTTCCTTTTCTTGAACTTTTTCTTGAATTTTTTTGTGTAGATTCGGCTAAGTTCACTGTTTCTTCCATCCCAGTTTCGGTTTCACCACTTTCTGCAGGCCAGATTAAGTTAAAAGATATAATATTTTGTTGTTTTATTTTTTTTTCTAATATAAAGTGTTTTTTACCTTGGACAGGTGGTTTGTAAGCATATACACCCGTTTCGACAGTTTGAATGTTTGTAATAAGGGTGTCTGTCACTCCTCCATCATCTTTATTTGTCAATCTTTCATCATCGGGCTGCAGTACCGCTATAGATACAAATTATTGAAATTTATTACATCAGAAGCAAAATCGCATGTTATACATGACATTGCATGCGAAATCAAATGTCAAGTGTATGCATGAAATCGCATGTGTATTTTGAATGTATCACATGTGTATAGGAAATTCAGTGTTCATATAAAATCGCATGTGTTAATTTAAAATCGCATGTTTACCTTTTGATTCCATTTGTTCCAAAACATTGGATATTACTTGTTGAGCTTCTTCATTCTGTCTGCTTTCTTCGTTTGTAGTATCTTCATGATGAACATCAAAGGCTGCATTTTCAGGCTGTTGATGAACATCAGAGGGTGCAGTTTCAGGCTCTTGAACCGAATCAGGCGGCACACAAATTGGATTCTTCCGAAGCGTCTCATCCCACTGCTTACAGGCCTCCATAATCTCCGGATCCCAAAAAACACTTGGTTTTTGCTTCTGAAACTAAGTTGTTCATCTCTTGAACAACTTGAATCATTTCAATGTATTTTTTGACATTGGCTTTCATTTTTTTCAACAGGTTCTGTAATATTTTTCGAGTTAATATACTATCAATCTAGATGTTAAAAATAAATGGATTAAGTGAAATTAATATTTTTTTGGCTTACCTTTTTGTTGATGTTCGAAGCCTCTCGATTTCGTTGATGGGCTGAATCGTAGACTACCGATGGTGAGAGTGGAACAGGAGTGTTGCAATAGTCCTTTTCTGTGTTTGTGTCCCAACTCCCATCACAAGGTTCAACTGAGACATGTCCGGGAGGTCAAAACTGAAATCCATCATATCATCAATGTTTTCGTTTTCGTTAGGGTCCTCCTCGGTTTCTACGTTTTCTACTGCACGTTTAGTCCTTCTTCTGTATCTTTTTGTGGTGTCAACGGGTCGTATTGTATACTCCTCTAATGAATGACCCTGCTCATTTTCATTTTCACTCTCATTTGTCGTCCACAGAGGTCCGTTATCCAAAATGTGCTCCTCGACTTTATCAATCTCCGTAGATGTGATATAACGAATAACCGGTATCTCCACGACTTTCTCGAACAGCTGGAGCCTCTTGTTGTACTCATGCGTGTATAGAAGCTGTATAAATATAAAAAGGAGTTGATTTTTACTTAAAATGTTTATTTATTTTATCTTCAAAGTCATCATCATACTCTATTTTCTACCAAATCGCATGATATCAGACAAAAACCTTATAAAATCGCATGTATTCTTTTAACCATTTACCAAAACCACTAATATGATAAAATCGCATGAATTAGTTATGAATTCGCATGTATCAGTTAAACATTAACAAAACTACCTAATCTTATAAATCTCATGCTTCAGACAGAAAAACATTTATAAAATCGCATGTATCATTTAATCATATAACAAAACTATCTAATCTTGTAAATTTGTTATCAAATGTAGTAAAGCATATCGTAAGAAAGGCAACAGGTCCCACGAACTGTATTTTTATGTTCTTCCAGCCCGCTCGTGTACGACGCAATGTGTCCAGCAGATATGAGCACCAATCTGGATTCGGTATGTCCTCAACAGCCTCTACACCAAGCAAACATCTATCAATTGCAGTTGTGGCCTTTGTAATCTCTGTAAAAAACGTCATCTAGTACACCAGGAAATTTATTCAAAACAGGCTCCCCCCATCTCTTTGATTATCTATTGCATTTGCAATTAAGCCATCGGTAATTCTCGCGTTTTCCCCCCATTGACTGACGAATGTATTCATAACAGTATTTCCTGGTTCTTTACACTTTTCAATTTTCTCCACCTTTTTAACTTTTTTTTATCGACTATTATTTCAACTAGCTTTCGCCCCTTTGGTATTCCAAATACCTCATAAACTATGTCCGATGTAATTTTTATTTCGTGTTTACCTATGTTTAGCGTATCGAACATATCGTCAAAGTTTCTGGCTAGCCAATATCCCAAACGTGTCGAAATATGGTTGATATTCATATCTAGAATAGACCCAAATCCCATATACTTCACCTCATCAACCTGTTTTTTTTGAAATTTTTTTCACAGTATCCATATACGAGTTAGGTTGACATCTCAACAGTATTGCTTCGTTGCTATATTCGAAGAAAGCCCTAGGTTCTGTTCTAGGTGGTTCCAGCTGGCTTGGTTTTTTTCCCCGTTCCACCTTTTTGAAGGTTTTTTTGTTTGTATCTTAGATCTCTTGTCAACTTTCTTCTTTTTTGGCAGTGGCTCAACAAAGTTATCATCCTCAGAACTTTCTTCCACAACCCTTCTTTTTCTATTTTTGTTCACATGTTTCAATGTTGCTATGGGATCTTCAAAGTCATCATCAGTCTCTATTTCTAAAAAATCGCATGCTATCAGACAAAAACCTTATAAAATAGCATGTAATTTTTAACCATTTACCAAAACTCATTAATCTGATAAAATCGCATGAATTAGTTATGAATTCGCATGTATCAGTTAAGCATTACCAAAACTACCTAATCTTATAATTCGCATGCTTCAGACAAAAAACATTTATAAAATTGCATGTATCATTTAATCATATACCAAGACTAACTAAGCATATAAAATCGCATGGATGATATTATAAATTCGCATGCACAAGCTAACTACTACCAAAACTGCATAATAATATATAATCGCATGCCCTAGAACAAAATAACTTTATGAAATAGCATGCCTTAGACAAAAAACCACAACAAACAAAACTAATCATATAAAATCGCATATGTCATACAAAACCCTCTATAATATCGCATATATATCAAGTAACCACTACCCAAATTATATAATTGTGACAACCCTAACTTTCAAGGTCAGTATCTCTTCGTCACGTGATCTAGTTTCTAGTTATTCTCTTTCGTATTTTTTCCCTGCAACGATAAAAATTAATGAACGCTTGTGACTGCAATTAAATTGCTAAATGTATTATTTGTGTAAATGGGTAAATTGGGCCCGAATCCCGTGTCGTGTATATGATTGGGCCACGGCCTTGTGTTTTCATTTAAAATGATGGTTTTAATTGGGTCGCATCCCAAAGCTTTGAAACACAAAGAGAACCCAAATAGATTAGAGCCCAATCCATCACTATTACCCTTGGTCACGGAAGTCCAAGTGGGTGGGCTTAGGCCCAGTTCGGTCAAAAAGGAACAACCGCCCCAACTTTAGTTAACATGCATACGTATTATACTCTCATTCTATTCTTGATCAGTTTAAAA